>OY294045.1:19543192-19698467 GCA_958510825.1 Brachypterus glaber
AAATACATGTTATTTTTAAATATGTGATGTTATGATTTAGTTTAAAAATACACTCAAAAGTGATGTTAATTTCTTGTAACATAACATCGCTTGCTACCTGGGTATAGAAGGGCATATCAGACTTAAAAGTATCGTTATTCACTTTCAATACCTATCTACCTACTTACCTAATATATAATGATTTGTGTCTAAGTTGAGAACCGTGTAAATATTTTATATCAAGAGTGCTTTTATTCGTAAGTTCATTCGTTACTTTTTTCCTTTTCATTCATTTATGTTCAATTGATAGCCCATAAAAAAGGTATTAATTTGGTTTAAAAACTGAAATACATTGGTGTCTGAATATAAAAAAAACTGTTAAGGTTGGAAAAAATAAACTAAGGGGCTATTCATAAAGTAAGTCACTACGTTTACACCGCAGGGACTTTATTTTAAGTTCGCGAACCAAATGCCGTCATAGGACTTTTTATTTAAAAATCGCTCGGTATAAACAACTGGGCTAAATTTTAAGTACTCATTTTTGGTCCGCTGGATAAACACAAATAACTGCGGTATAAACACTTGAGACCAAAGTAATTACTTGGATTCGACTCGAACGTTTTGTAATTTATAGGTTATGTTCAAATGTTTTGTTTGTTTATGTATAATAACTTGTATAATAAGGTACACTCTAAATTTGTCCGTCAATCTTTCAGTAATATTAACTGTAATAATAAAAGCAAATTCACCATGTCAGAACGTGAATTTACAATATTTATTAAAATTAACCTCAATATTACTCGGTTTAGTAAAATCTCAGCTCCTTAAATTTGTCCGTCAATCTTTCAGTAGTATTAACTGTATTAATTAAAGCAAATTAAAGCAAATTTACCATGTCAAATCAAATCAAATTTCAAATTTATTGAAGACTTTACAGAATACATATTTTTTTTTAATACACATTTCAGAATGTGAATTTACAATATTTATTAAATTAATAAATTTATTACTCGGTTTAGTAAAATCTCAGCTCTTTTCCTGTCGGTACAATAATTTTGCATTAAAATTCATGCATGTGGTCCAAAAAGCCGGCATTTTTACAGATACAAGAGCCCGTAATACTGCTTGAAATACTCATTAGATTCGCTGCTTAAATTACTGTGAAATCACAGGTAAAAATTCACATTTTTACAGAAAACAGTGAATTTACAGTACTGATTTAAATTTACCACTTTCTTTGCTGGTAACATATGACCTACTTTATTTGTTGGGAAATTACCATATTTTCATTTACAGTGTAAGTTAATTTTTGAAAGTGACGTCAAAAAAGTTCTACAGGACTATTTAAGATGGCGCGAACTTTGAAAAAGTACACGAGCTTGCTGGTGTAAACAGTCATAACTAAATATAGTTTTGCAGCGTTTTAGTACCAGTACTAAAATAGTCCTTCCGGTGTAAACTAAGCCTCTAAGCATTTGTATGTCACACTTTTTCACTTTTACTATAATTAATTACTATTATTAATTAATAACTATAACTACGAGTACCTACATAGAAAAAACGGATTCCTTGAACCAAGGACACGTGTCTTTGTATATGTTCAAAGCCATATTTTCTTGTTTCAACGCTGGCATTTTATTGAACCAAAGTCAATGTCCTTGAATGAAGAGCACGGGTTTTGGAATAAAAATCCTCGCTCTTTATGCCAGCCTTGAAACAAGAGAATATAGCTTTGAACATATCCAAAGACACGTGTCCTTGGTTCAAGGAATGCGTTTTTTCTATGTACTCGTATAAGTTTAATGTTTTTTACTTCTTCAATTCACGTGAATTCATAGCTTACATCCCGTAGTCGAGTGACGTATTTTATGGATAGTCCCTTAACTGCACATAGATACATGTATGAAATTTAAAGATATAAAAATATAAAAATGAGACCAACGCTAGTGGTCAAACGGAAAAAAGTTAATGGAAAAAATAATTCCTTGTATTTCTCTCTCAGTTATATACACTCATAGTCTTAAGATAATTAGCCAGTAAGTAAAATGTATTATAAATATTTCTTTAAATTCCACACACAAACTATGTTTAGGTGGAATAACATAATAATTTATAAGTATTGAAATGTATGAATTAAATAAATCTGAATCTGAATCTAAATCTGAAAAAATTATAAAATATAAACATAATAATATAAAACATGTATTAGGTCTTAAAATTTAAGAAAAATATCAAGAGCTACGAAAAAAACATAAAAAGTGTAAAAAATGTATTTTTGAAAATGTTGCGGAGCAGACTAGGGAAATAAACTGTTTAAAACTTTAATCATTCAAATTTGAAATGAAGCAACTTGAATTTATTTTTTCTACGACTGCTTTAGAATGTAAGCAAATACGCACACTTTTCAAACACAGAATGAATCCATTCTAGCTCTAGATACGGTAATATTCCGTATTCAGTGTTAGAATGAGCACATGTAGTGCCATCTCTTGTTTATAAAAGTAAAGAAAACTGTAGCAAAATTAGCAAATATATATATATATATATATATATATATATATATATATATATATATATATATATATACAGGGTGTATTTGAAATAGCGTAGGAAATTTTAACAGGTGATTCTACATGATAAAATATGAAAAAAAGTTCCTATAAACATATGTCTAAAAATGCGTCATAAGGGATCTACGCCCCTTAGAAAGTGGCTAAAAAAATTGGCTTTTATTTAATAACTCAGGAACCCTTTGAGATATATTAACGAGGTTTTGCACAATTGATAATAATTTAATGCGTTTTAAAGTTTTGCGTTAAAATTAAATAAAGTTTATTAGTTTTTCTTAATTTGACCAGTTTTTTATCAATTTAGTTCAAAAAATTAAAACTGCTCTATCTATTGTTAAATATTTAAACCTGATATCTGTCATAACAATCTGACATAACCTTCAATTTTTGCATTATAATTTGTAAATATGTGCTAAAATTAAATAAAAATCTTTTTTAAGTACTGATTTGATAAAATTATTAAATAACATTAATTGCTTTATTTAAAAATATGTGTTTTGTTGCATTTACAATGTTGAGTCACAAAAAACATTGTTTTTAACCTTGTCCGCAGTTTAAAGCCATACAGTGTTTCATATTTGCAGTCGAACACGTATGGAATAGTCATTCGGCGCTCGCGGGACCGTCATACTCGCCTGCCAGCTCGTATGACAAACTTTCCGCGGAATATTGTCTATTCCATACTAGTTTTAGAATATACTATTCAAGTTTTACACAGTAGTCTATTCAATACAATCCTTATAAAGTCCGATATTTTTGTATAACTTAAAATAGCGTGTGATTTTGATTTCCGTGTATTGTTTCTAAAAATATTATGTACCTAACTACCATGTACATTTATTAAAATTAATGTATAAAAATGGTCAATTATGATGATGAGAATCTAAAAAATTTAAAGTCATAGTTTTCTTGCTCCAAATCACAAAACTAAAAATCTACTTTTGGTATGCAAAACACCCTTCTGGACACCTAGTTCAATGAAAAGTAAATTTTGTGAGGCACATTGTGATAATAAATTTTTGGCTCCCTTCGGATTCTCAGGTCTAATGATATTTTTTTAATTTAGGCTCAAATCTATTAACTGGGCTTTTAATTAATTATGGGTCAGAAAAAAATTATATATAACATAATTTTGAAAAAATTAATAGCAAAAATGAATTAAATATCAAAGTAAAAAGATAATTGCATCGTAAATTATTCAACTAAGAACATTATGACTGGAGCATTGAAAAACACTGTAGGCCTATATTATAATAGAGCTCTAATAGGTCAACAAAGTCCAAACCATCACTGGTTAACTCTACAGGGTGTGGAATAATAAACCTCCCCACTTCATAAAATTTAATTTTAATTTATTAGTAATAACCTATTACTTCTCTAAGAATTGCTCAGTGAGCAAACTTTCATCTTGGGGCCTATTTTCGAGGGATGCACGCCGCCCCAGCCGTAGCTCACCCTTGAAATTTTGTACCTACTTCTAGTACTTCAAAGTACTTTTTTCAATTTTATCATTGATTAAAGAAGATTAAACTTCTTTATAATCACTGGTTAAAATTACATAAAGTTTATTAGTTTTTCTTGATATTTGACCAGTTTTTTATCAATTTAGTTCAAAAAATTAAAACTGCTCCATCTATTGTTAAATATTTAAACCTGATATCTGTCACAACAATCTGACATAACCTTCAATTTTTGCATTATAATTTGTAAATGTGCCAAAATTAAATAAAAATCTTTTTTAAGTACTAATTTGATAAAATTATTAAATAACATTAATTGCTTTATTTAAAAATATGTATTTTGTTGCATTTACAATGTTGAGTCACAAAAAACATTGTTTTTAACCTTGTCCGCAGTTTAAAGCCATACAGTGTTTCATATTTGCAGTCGAAGAAAAAGTATAGTCTACAACACGTATGGAATAGTCATTCCGCGCTCGCGGGACCGTCATTTCTTTTAGCATATATTTAATACTTTCAGCTCTTAAAATGTGGGCAGGGGGGCATGGGGGCATATTTTTTTAAATGGAAAGGGGGGTCGTGTAACACATCATTTTAAAGCTTATGAAATTTTCCATTTAACTCCATATTTTTAAATAAAAAAAAAAAATTTTGGGTTTAAAATGGGGTTGAAAATGAGTATTAGTGTCAAAATTCCTCTAAAAAAACAAATAATTTTTTAAAAATGCCTAATTTCATCATAAAAAAATGTTAATTATACTTTTAAACTAATTTTAGTTGACATAAATAAAAGTTTATAAAAAAACTTAAAAAATAGAATGTTTTAGCACAAAAAATTGAAAAATCAAAACCTTATAAAATATTTTTAAAAAATTTAAAAATGTTAGTTTAAATAGAGAATTTTATAAGCTTTAAAATGATGTATCACACGACCCCCCTTTCCATTTAAAAAAATGTCCCCCCATGCCCCCAAGCCCACATTTTAAGAGCTGGAAATATCAAATATATGCTAAAAGATAGTTTAAGTTTATTTAAGAGTTCTAAATTTGAAGTCGATATCTCAACTCGTTCAAAAGTTAAAAGGGGGTGGGGTGACTTTTAGACCGCACTGTATATGCATATTCATTAGGTTCAAAGAATCTGTTTTTTTATTCAACTAAAAAAAGCTATCAGAGCAGGTGAGAAGCAAACTCACACAAAGCCGACGAACTAAGCAAGACCCAATAATAAATTAAGTCTTAATTCGTTCGGCTAGTAAAAATTCATTTTCTAAAAGATGCTTACTGTATTTTACAGTGAGTCTAGGCATTCAGATACGACTATTTAAAATAAATAATTTATTATGAAAAGAACAATTAATTAGTTTTCCTATCTTCCAAGTTGACTAATCTTCTTTTCGTTTTATTATAAAAAGCATTTTTCCTTTTAGACAGAAATCCTTTAATCTGTTGTTTAATAGTAGATTACAGGCCGACTCGGAAAATAGTCATTTTCCGAGACCTTTATTAATGGGCAAGGCACTAAGTGCCGAGACCATTTATACGTCGAGGAAAAGTACCATTTTCCGGGAGACCCGTATACTATTTTTTATTTAAAAATAAAGTACAATATTTTTAAAACCTAGATGGTTGGATTCAAATAAAGAAAATAATACTATAATACTGAATTTCACAAGAAAAGCACAATTATATAACACTGAAGTTCCACATACGCGTAACCCAAAAAAACAACCACAAAAAATATCTGTTGTTAGCTCACAAGGCACCGTTTATAACATTTATTATCCTCCTCAGTTTCAAAAGTAAAAAAAAGACTTTTTAAACGAAACGTATTAGATTATGTTCGTGTTTATCATGAATAGCAGTTCAGCCATCTTGCTTTAAGCATTAATAATGATATTTTAACCGGTTAATCTAGCGGAAACTAATGATTAAAATTGCAGACCAGTAATAATTAGGGTACTGGTCTCTATTTTTCATTACAGGTCAGGTCCAGGCATGAAAACAGTGAGACAAGAAATCACGTACTTCCCAAAATTTATTAATACATATGTATTACATATACAGTTGCGAATAAAATATTTGATAGAGATAATAGAGACGAGTAAACTAATTATTACTGGTCTGCATTATAAATCATTAATTTTCGTTTAAATGTCAAAATGGCTGAACTGTTTTTGTCATGATAAACACCAAAGTACTTTGATAAACACGAATATAATCTAATACATTTTGTTTAAAAACCCTAAATGTACAGTTTTGGTCAATGTTTTTTATTTTTGAGACTGAAAAGGATAATAAATATAGGAAAGTGTTCTGTGCTGCACATTGGAAATAATAACCCCCACCTAAGCTATATACTCAACGATACCAGACTTAATCGAGTTGATGAACAGGTTGACCTTGGCGTCACTATCTGTTCAAACCTAAAATGGGAAAACCAAGAAGCAAAGTCTGTCAAGCGAGCCAACACTCTGCTTTACCTAATCAATCGTAGCTTCAGTGATATCAATATTGAGATGTTCACCAAACTCTATAAAAGTTACATCAGACCCATTGTTGAGTATGCTATGGTGGTGTGGTCTCCCTACTTCCCAAAAGGACAGATCTTATAGAGAAAGTCCAACGTAAAGCTACCAAGATACCAAGAGAACTCCGACATCTCCCCTACGAAGAACGACTCAGAGTGCTCCGCCTGCCCACCTTGGAAAACCGCCGTAGACGAGGTGACCTAATAGAGTGCTAAAAAATTTTACATTTCCTGTAGTATTCAAATCTTTCACCATAACTCCAATGAAAGACTCCGAGGTCACTCTCTAAAACTTCAGAAAGACTTTTGCCGAAAGCTTCCAAGAACCCACTTTCTTAGTAATCGCGTGGTGAACGACTGGAATGCCCTCACAGAAGATATAGTTTCAGCACCCAGTGTCAACAGTTTTAAAAATAGACTTGATAGAGCTTGGAAATCCTTTTTATTATCCCTGCTCTTACTTTTGTGATTTTGTCTGTGTTATTAGAAATTAAAACTAGTTAGTTTTAGTTTTATTTTAAGTTATATTTAGAATATGGCAATGTAATTATTTCGTATATTTTGTTAACTATACAGTTTACCGGCTATGCCGCCTACCTGTAAAATAATAATAATAATAATAATAATAATAATAATAATAATAATAATAATAATAATAAATGTTATAAACGGTGCCTTGTGAGCTATCAACAAATGCTTTTTGTGGTTGTTTTTTTAGGTTACTCGTATGTGAAACTTCAGTTTTATATGATTTGCCTATCTTGTGAAATGCAGGAAAAATGGTTTGGACTTTTAGCTATTTAAAAAAAAAGAGCTGATCAAGAAAAACGAAGCAAATTGGTATAGAATCAACTAAAATGGTGTCGGCAAATTTTTGAATGAGATTAACCGAAAATCGATATTTTGGAGATACGAGGCTGAGAAACTAACACGACGATATTTATGTATGTATATGTATGAGTTAGGGTATAAAAAATAATCTTTTGGAGTAGCAAACATTTAAGCCTAAAGTATACTAAATTAGGACACAAAGAACGTCGAAAGTTAAGATCCTGAAAAAATCATCTGTGAGGTGCTAAATGTTATGACCTCATACACGGAAAAAAAAAATTATAGCTAGGAGCGCTATAACACACATACTAAGCAAATTATAATCGCTTATTATATAAATACAAGGCTTTCTCTTACAATTATGGCAGTCAGTGTAAAAATTTATATGAAATACTTTAATTGTTTAGTGAATAATAAAATATAACAAATAGTATGGCATTTATAGCTTAAATAGATTTAATTATTGTCCGTGCTAATAATTTTTATAATATAATAAAATTTCTGTAAATTTATAATAGTGCCTGTAATAAATATAATCGTGTCTGTAATATATATAATCGTTTCCAATTTATTTTTAACATTATTAGTTATTGTGTCCCTTATAATCTATAGCTTAAATCACTATAATTTGCCACTGTTACCAAATATCTTATAATGTATAGCGCAGAGCCCACTAATTTCTTTCCATGTAACTAACCTAACATGGTAAAGTTATGACGTCATAACATTACCACCTCACAGCTGATTTTTATAGGATCGTTTAATAAAATTATTTAAAATCAAGTGGTAACCTTGTTCGGCAAAAATTTTCTGGCAATACCGTTGTCGGACGCCCTAAATTTAAGGGTTTGTCCCAAAAAAAAAAAACGCCCCGCTACCGAGAATTTTCTTATGTAAGAAGTTGGACATAAAGAACACATATAAAAAGTCTCAACGATGAGGTAATAAAAAAAATTCTACTGGGCGTGGGCTCCCTGACTATAATCTATCTACATTGTAAGCAAATGTATAAAACATAAAACTTATGAATTTTTGATTAGATAAGTTAAAAAAAACTCAATTTCCTTCCTTTTATTTTTGTTCATTCCTAATTCCATGTTTGCAAGGGGAATGACAAATTTGCCACAAATCTTCAGCGCCTACTTTTCGTTTATTACACTCCATGTAGCTTCACTACAGAGGAGTATAATAATTATACAGAAAAAAAAATCCAGAATCAAAACATTTTGTAACAATATGCATTATACACGGTGTTCGCAGTCTTATGTCACATCAAAAAGCATGAAAAAACACTATAGGAACATAGGTCCGGAAACGAACCCTAAGGGAGTTACGACCTTTTAAAATTGTAATCAAAATAAGTTTTTTAATTAATAACTCTGATACCTTTTGAGAGCGACGAGGTTCTGCATGTGAACTAACCTTAATAAGGCCCATCTTTGTATGTTATTTTCATGTACTTTTTAATTTTAACCAGGGGCGTGCGAAACGGGCCTTATCAGTTTTTGCCCCAAACTTTTTTCTGTATAAATTTTTTGTAATTTTATTAGTAGAACATGTTTCCTCAGGTCGAAATACATAAAAAATGTAGCGGAAGGGGGGGGGGGGAATGGCGGCCCCTAGGGTAATGGCGTCCCCTAGGGTAATGGTGCCATCGTATATCTCAGTTGTATATTAATTTTTTTATTTAAATACTAGATGCTCCATCTATTCGTGAGTAGTTCATAGTGCACCTAGAATGGGATCAACGCCAATCCGAGCTACCTAAGTAACTGTATGCAAATACCATTGGCTGATAGGCCTTATTAAGAATAGATCACATGCAAAACCTTATTGCTGTGACACAAAGTTATTAATTAAAAATCGATTTTTTGGAATCCCTTTGAAGGGGCGTAGCTCCCTTACGATTGGTTTTTTGGACATATGTTTATGGAAACTTTTTTCTTACTTTGACCACTTGAACACATACTTAAAAAATATCCTCACGGAACACCCTGTATAAAGTAGTTCTACACGGTTCGTCTGAAAGGCAAAACCATAAAAAAAAAATCCACAAAAACTGACCTTGTGGCATGATTCCCTATCGTTTTCTATTAAAAAAATGTATATTAGAAAAAAATCTATCGGTTAGTTGTTTTTTATATTAATTTTTTTAATTATATCTAACAATGGAAAAAATTAAAAATTAAAAAAATTACCATTTTACACAGAGGACTTTCAGAATGAAATTAAGTAGTTTTTCTTACAAAATAGTCTACAGTGCATCCTAGACTGTTAATAGAAGTATTCTATAACTCGGTATTTTTGAGAAAAAAGAGGTCAATTTTGAGAAAGTTTGGGTTTTTTGAAAGTTTTTACTTTTTTTACTTCTTTATATCTTGGAAGCGACAGGCGAAATTAAAATTTTTAATTTATATTTTAATCCAGCATTAAGTAAAAATATTTTTGAAATAAAAAAAAAATTATTTTTTTTTAATTTTTTGATGTTTCAGTTTTTTTGGTTTGTGGTTAAAATGAACCTAGGCTTAGAGGTAAAATTATTATTTTGTTGACATGTAAAATTAACGTTGGTTGTTTTCCTTGGTTTCTTAAATAGTATGTATGTTATGTAGTAGTTATGCAAAAAGCAACGAACCTACAATATTTCACATATTGTGGGTTGGGTTGGGTTGTTAGGCCCATTTGAGATCCTTTAAACCTAATTTTCTCAAAGAGGGCTAGGAGGATGATTTTGCAAATTTAATATTAAGGGTTTTTTAATCTTCAGATAAGTCTCTCTAAATCTGTGAAAAGAGTTTTTGGCGTCAGAAAAAAAAACTTCTTTTTGATTCAAGACAACTGTGTGAAGAAGTTAAAAAAAGAAAATTCGTACAAAGTCCCTCGAAAAAAGTTATAGGAGACCAAACTTTTTTAAAAATGGAGGAAAGTAGAAGGAAGTGCCATCGACATAATTTTTTTTTCAAGAGATGGTACCAAAGAAACAATAAATCACTAAAAACATTAACGTTACAGGGGCGCAACTTAAAATGTCCGAATACTATATAAATTAAGATTATCATCACAAAAAAAAAAAATACTTGAAACTGCGAAGAGTATACTATAAATGGCGAAGCATGAAATATCTTCAATGTTTAAAGGCCTAAATTCGCTTATCGTATATGTAGATTACTACGACAAATGGCATTTTACAAAATGATGTGACCGTTATTATCGTATTACCATATTCTGTAGAAATGTGTTGCCAACAATTTTCTTGCATTTTCAACAATTTTTCTTCCTTATTTAAAAATGCTTTGTGCTTTTTATTCTTACAAAAATTTTCAGTTTTTATCATGTGAACAATGGTCCCAGAAAAAAAGTGACAAAAGTCTGTTTTTTTTTTGTATAGGGCCATTTTTCCCAGAGCTGATTTCAAAAAAAGTCAACATTCTTCAAAACTGTCCAATTTGACCTAAAAACTCAAAACTCAAAATGGCGAATAAATATGACCGATTTATTTTTTAAATTTTGCCAAAATTAACGAAAATTTGGCACAAAACAAAAAGATATGAAAATGCAATTTAAAAAAAAGTTATTTTTCTCATACCTATGTATTACAAGTAAACCCTAGTACATTGTACTAATGTTTACTTTAAAAAATTAATAATAAATAAAAAAACGGGCCAGTATAAAATTATGACATTTTTACAGTTATTTCTACTGCAAAAAGTATACTGAATATTCAGTTACATATGGATAGGTAATCGGAAGGTATTATCCTATATAATAATACTTTAATTTTTCTTAAAAACACGCTACATTGCATGTCTGTCCTTAAATATTAAAGTACGTGGCTTTAGAACTATAGTGTTGTTAACAAAAATTAAACTATATTTGTATAGGATCATACCTTCATATCCATTTGTAACTAAATATTTAGTTACAAATGGATAGTAAGTTAATCCTATACAAATGTACTTTTATTTTTGTTAAAAACACTATATTTCTAAAGTCACGTACTTTATTATTTAAGGACGGACATGAAATTTTTGTGTTTTTAATAAAAAATGAAAGTACAATGTATACAATTTATGGGAGGATTGGTGTAGTGGACTACCGCGTCGTACTTGACGAGTTTACTACCCAAATAGCGTGAGTTCGATTCTCACCGGCGCCGATTTGCCTATTTCAGTTAATTAATAATTGAAATTTTGTGAAGGCGTATGTGAAGCGGACACCCCTTATAAATTGGTTCGAAAGTCAATTAAAGCCGGTCGTTCCCTCTACTACTAGCCCACACAAGTCCTGGACTTAATTAAGTAGAATAGTACGAGGTTAAACAAAAGTGTAATGTAATAGGATAATACCTTCCGATTTCCTATCTATTTGTAACTGAATATTCAGTTTACTTTTAACAGTAGTACATATAAAAGTATATTTTGGAATACATAAAGTAAATTACACAAAATGATGGACAATATATATTGCGCCTCCGCCAAAATTGCAAATGACAATGAACAACACTCAAAAATTAGCCGACACCATTTAAGTTGATTCTAGACCTATTTGATGCGCTGTTTTCGGAACCTTGTTTGATTTTTCTCGATCAGATCTTTTTTTAAGATATATCGCACAGTGTTTTTTTTTGTTTGTTGTTAGTCGTAGTGAAAAAAATAATTAAGGTCTAATTAATTTTTGCTGTGGATTGGTTCTCTAGTAATAGGGCTCTGAGCCAATAGAAGCGGATTTAAAATATCTTTATTCGTTTGTTTTTTATAGGCTTCTAAATTCACAAAAGGAGATTTTTTCCTATTTTTTCTCTATATTTTCATGAAAATTTTATATAAATACTAAAAATATGGCTCTGATTTTTATAAGCAACACTAACACACATGTGAGGTTTGTAAAAATAAAAACAGTTTTAGATTGAATCTAGTAACGGAGATTTAAAAGTCCAAACAATATTTTTAATTATTTATTGTTTATTTATACTCGTCATATTAGAAATAAAAAAACAGTAGTTACAGAAAAATTCCCATCTGTCTAAATTTTTGTGTACGCCTTTACCTTGTCATTATAAACATTGGGTGAAAAGTCCCCATATGTGCGACGCGAGCTTAATTTTTTATTTTGAAATTAGTCGGCTCATATGTGGTTTTTCGCGACTATCTTCGTTAGATTTGCAGTTATGCAAAAAGGACCTGTTATAAAATTTATCGAGCATGAAATTCTCTACAAAAAACGTTGTGTAACTTTTTTTTAAATCTCAACCGTTTTCGAGCTAGCGCTTTGTTAATTGAGGGGTGGATTTTATTTGTTGCTACTTTTTATAGTCTTATTGACACTAGTTTTTGCAGAACCCTACTCATTCTTTTAGTTTTCGAGAAAATCAATGCCTAAATATAGTTTTGATCCGGGGGTTGTTTTAAACCGTTTTTTACCACTTCTAAAACTTAAAAATAGGATATATACACCTTTGTATTTGCAAGCTCGGCCTATCCAAAGCAATCAAAAAATGTAGGGGAGCTACTTAAAAAATAAGTAAGTGTGGGGTGGGGTGTACAGGTAGATTTAGTTTTTGGTTACTATAGACACTGTTGTCTTATTTAAACTGGCTTTTGAAGAAACTGATTATCTCTTTTAGATTTAGGAAACTCTCTGCCCAATGTAGTTGAAATTAGGGGGTTGATTTTAAATGTTTGTTACTACTTCTCAACCTTAAAAATAGCAAATATAATATAACATTGTATTTTTAAGTTGGATCCAAACAAATATAGCTAGTAGCATAATATCTTTATAATAAAATAAAACTATATAAAAATTGGTATATATTGTTTTCTACTTTTTAGTTATACATAATACGAAATCAATAGAAGGTTTTTAAGTTTAAAAACTTTATATAGTTTTATTTTCAAGTTTTTAGTTATAATTTATTAATGTGTGAAGCAACCCGGGAGTGAAACAGAGATTTTATGGGTGGTGATGGGGGGGTTGACGTTTTCTTTTTTATAGTAAAATTTTATTATGATGGGATGAGTACTTAACTCAATTTTTGTTTTAAATTAACTCACGTGGATAAAAAAGGGTTTTTGATATTGTATGAGTGGGGGGGGGGTTGAGGGGTAAATTTTATATTTAATTATTTTGTTAGGGTAGAAAATCATGTGTACCAAATTTCAGCTCTCTAAGTTTATTCTAAGTAGGTATAACAGAGAGGGCCCTTCAGCCGCATGGGGGGTGATGGGGGGTTGACGGTTGTTTTTTTATAGTAAAATATTATTATTGTGAGTGAAGTGAATAGAAGGGTTTTAAAAAACTCAAAAGCATATTTTAAATGTAGCATTCTCACAACGTTGTCCTGTTGCTCACAGCAGGTTTTTGTGTACGTGGAGTAGATTATTTTTCAGTTACCAAGGTATTATCATCAGGAAATAATCAAATAATGAGAATTCGCGTTAAAGAAGCAGACAGTATTACATTACAATTTATTATTAATGTCTTCCTGTTGGATCCCGTATAAAACGAGAATGCCTTTAGGTGACTTCATAAATTTAGCAGATAGAAAAAGATACAACATAAGCCAGGATGAGCGTGCTTTTGTGAAATATATTACAGCTCCTGTCCTGAATCTAAACCTTGTCTGACCTACAGACCTCTATTTAAATTATGTTTTACATCGCCAACTACAAACATATGGTTTACCGCGTCTGCACTATATATTATAAATATGAATTTTGTTTTTTACTAATATAATATTTTCAAATATGCTATATATTTTTTAAGTTTGGCGATAAATATGTCACAAAGTACGATTACACTGAAGTATTTTGTTAGTTATGTATTGCATTACATGTCAACATAAGTGCCTATTCATAGACTCGCATAAGAACATAATACATAACAATGCGATGCCATGATTGGCTTGATGTGCCGCCATGTATCTTGTAAGGCAATCACGGCATCGCATTCTTATGTTTTATGTTATAATGCAAGCTTCTGGATAGGCCTTAACCAAGCAAACTTTTACAATCTTTGCCTTATATGGTCAAAAATCTCAGGTAGTTTGGCCGCGCTTAATTGTTACATTACCCCTTAAAATTTTGGACCCTATTTCAAATACACCGTGTATATCAGTTATTTTGTATCAACCAAACCAATAAATACTTATCATTTCACATAATTTGTACAATTTGTATTAATTTGTAGGTTTTTATAATAAAAAGCATAATATGATAAGGTATTGAGTTCAAAAACAATGAAAATAGGTAACGCAAATTGTACCAAAATTCATACACTTCATACCCCGTTTCTCGCTTTATTAAAGGCTATAGAGATTTCATGTTTCGGCTACCCCCCAAATAGGGGGTGTATTAGGGGGGTATCCAAAATATAAAATCTCTAGAGCCTTTAATAACGCGAGAAACTGGGTATGAAGCGAATGAATTTTGGTACAATTTGCGTTACGTAATACTTGAACGTTCTCTAACTGACGATTTTTTGGGTTCACTTAACACCCCTGTTGTAGATCTTTTGGACCTAACTTAATAACTAAAGCTGTGGAAACACCCGAATACGTAATAGTTTTTAATACACAACCCGCAAATCCAATAAAATGTTGTCATATACTCTCAAAATAATTTGTTTCTCATAAACTGAGAAATTATAGTCACTTGATATCTAAAATCACATGTTTTACACAGAGTTTTATATTATAATTTGTTTTGTTTACTTAATTTATATTTTCATGATTTTTTGATATGAAAAAAAAGGAGAATTGATAAAGCTTTCACTACAAACAGTTGTGTATACAAATTATTTCTGTACAAACAAAATTTGGTTATAAAATCGCTTTTATTCTGGCACACAACAACACTTGCTTATAAAATCGTTTTTATTCTGGTACATTTCAACGTTTTTTACGATTCTGTAATTTGGACTTTTAACTTAAAGATTGTTTACAAGCGAAAAGGTTTAAAAAATATATACCTTTACTGGAAATATTATACATGTGTATATGATAAAAGAGGTCTCTTTAAAGCAAAATAATTGGTTTGGATATATGATATTTTAAAGATTTAGGGTACGACAATCTTTTAACTCTTTTTACCCCATTGCTACCTTCATGGTAACTCATTAAACAATCTTTGCTGACAAGTAAGTAATTCTCAGATTTTTTATTAATTCAAAATTATTTGTATTTTCGATATTTAAAATTATGGATTATATTCAAAATTTGAGAGAAGTTCATGGTGCGTAACGGTATATAACATAGAACGAAGGATAAAACATGGAATGAAAGAGAACAGATTGGAAGCACCTAAATTTTTTGTATTATTAAAAGCCTAATATTATTATTATTATTATTATTATTAGATATGGACAGAGGACGTTTTCCTATAAAGTCCATTAATATAAAAAATGTGTATTTCAATACTTTTAATTTTAGAATTCTAAAATATAAAAGTAATTACAAGCGTGAGTTCTTTTATATCTTATGATCCTAGCCTTCGTACCAAGAACTGGTATTTTCTTTGGGCAAAGTACGAGGAATATTACTAAAATAAATTTCATATGCCTAGGAGCAAAAATATCAAAGAAACTAATTATTTTACTTCAAAGAGGCCTCTTTTATCAGTGTATACACTTGTATAGTATTTTCAATAAATGTATATATTTGTTATAAAATACCTCAAAAATGTCACAAAGAGCCTATAAACCGTTAAATAAATAAATAAAATGATTATATCAAAATCATAATGCGTTTGAAAAAATACCATATCCATTTCGTTTAAACATGTATTTTGTCTATGAGTTATAATTTATTTAACATTAAACGAGTTTAATTCTTATAAGGTAAATAAACGTTCAGTTTGTAATATAAAATTCCGGTACACATTACAGGTTATTTTGTTGCCCATATGATGAGCTGAATTTTAAAGCACAGTTTTTGACTTTGTGCCATAGAAGGTACTCACTTATTGGATAATTCAAATTTGACTATCAATGATATGTATACCGGAAATTTATATTGGTAAAATAAATTTCCGGTATACAAAATAACCTATAATGCGTTACCGAAATTTTACATTACATACTCAATGCTTATCAATTTTACGAAGAGAATATGTAATAGCATACATATGCTATAAGATACAACAACCAGTTTTAGAATTAAGAGGTAAACAACATAAAATTGTAATAAATACAACAACCAATGTTATCTTATGTCATAGTTATAGTTTGAGGCACGGATCTGTGGCTACGGGAAATATGTTAGGAATCTGTGTACAAGTGGGAGGCCCGTTGTAGGCACGCACGCCTTATAACGCTCTTGACGGAAAGAAAAGAGCGCGAAAGGTTCCTCCCCCTTTCGTGGGAGACTTTCTTCATGCGGAGAACTATAGTACTATACTATAGTACAATTTGTAATTAGCGCATATATATATCACTATGTTGTTGTATTAATAACGCTATAATTCTATCAGTGTATGTATAACAACATAGAATAGGTAAAAGATAGTTTTTTCACCACCAGCCTAAAAGCATATCTTTATTACTGTTCTTTTCATTGGTAGAAATATTATTTCTCTATGACGTCAGAGATTCTAAAAATAATGAAATTGCACCATGGTTAATGCGCAGCACAAATAATCTGGTCTTTTGTTGATATAACCTTAAAATAAAATTGTTTATATTTTAAAATGACATATTTATTAACATAATTTAAAAAAAGTAATTAGTAATTTTGTAAACTACTTATAAAAATTATAGTTAATTGTACAATTAACATATTTATATTAGCAGGTTATGTTATTGGTATATTTATTTCTCTTTTTTACTTTTAAATTATTATGTGTTAAAGTTTTTGTATGAGGTGAATTTGTATCAAAGATGTGGGGTACTGTGGGGTGTTCGGTTTCATTAAAATCAGTAGGCAGAGTTGTATTGAAGAGGAAAGAACTTGAAGAAAAATTAACTAAACAAAGTAGCTTTTTCATTAAATTTTAGTAAAATAAATAAATAAATAGCTAATTAATTGTACTGGTAGTGAAACAAATACTATATTTTCCACGTGAGTCAAGATTTGGACTTTTTAGACCGCGTCTTGCGATAGCGCGCTCCTCCCGCAATTAGACGCAGGTCAAAAATGTTAAACTTTTCTTACTTGGTAAAAAATATACTATTTTTTGCACACTAAGTACCTTTTTCAACTAGTTTAGCTGTATTGAAATAATTAATTTAAGTTAAAGTTATCATGCACAGAATAAATTAATGCAAAGAACCGTAGTGATCTACAATGTAAATTACCAGTTACGGTTTCATTTGAAAAATACACTGACAGTAAAAAAGCTTTTCCATTTTACCACCTGCACGTAAAATAGATTTTTTATTATCAGATTCACTTCCAGCAACCTCAAAAACGTCAATATACCAATTTTCACAAAAATCACACCCCACCCCTAAGGGAGTGGGTTTCAAAAAATATATTTCAAGATTCATTTTTATCAACCTCAAAAACCCCTATCTACAAATTTTCACGAAAATTTAGAAAACATTTCAAAATATTTACCCCCTCACCCCTTCGGGGGTGGAGTTAGAGAAATTTTATTATCAGATTCAATTTCAGCAACCTTAAAAACCTCTATATAGTAATTTTAAATTTTTTCTAAAAAAATGTATTTTTCCTCATTTGCCCCCCTTGGCGCATGCCAGTTCATCAAAAACAATCCCGAGCGAGAACTTTTGGTAACATACCTGTATGCCAAAATTCAAGTCTCTAGCTTAAAGCGTTCTTAAGTTATCGTGCTTACAAGGTTTCCCGGACAGACCGATCGACCGATCGACCGACCGATAATTTTTTTTTTTGCTTGAAATTGATTTATATCGACATAAAACGTCATAAAACGCAAAAATTCGCAAAAAAAAATTGAAAATTTTTGCACGAATACAAGGCTTTCCGAAATTTTGAAAATTTTCAAAATGGGAAAGCAAAATAACTTCGAAACCGAAACATCCCAAACCAAAACTTCGCAAAACCAAAACTTCGCTTGGCCATTACTTCGCATAGCAAAATGACGCATACTCATAACATCGTGTATCAAAACATTGCAAAACTAGGCACACACACACAGCAATATTGCATATTATTGTTTTTTTATTATGTAGGTACCTAATAAATAAAATAACAACCAGTTTTTTAATATTTCAAATATTTATTTGATTTTGAAACACAATAATAAAAAAGTAAAAAAAAACAAACAAATGTACTCTGTAATCTGCCAAATGCAAATGGGCTATTTCCTTAATAACCTCGTTATTAACTACATGCATTTATTCTTCCACCACACTTCTCATTTTGATAGGTTATGCACCTCCAAATAGTCACTTTTAACAAAAGTGACAAAACCGCAAACCAAACAGCGCACTAAATCATATTCGATTGAATTTATAAAAATATTCTTAAAGCTATTAAAAAAAAAACACACAAATAAGATACATTTTTTTTTAATTGACCTCGACAATTCGATACCCCCAAGCAACAAAGCCGTAACTCATATATTGTCATTTTTCACGACAGCTAAATTTCTAAAATATTTTTTTTTGTTAATTAAGGGTGGGTAAATGATTAAAGTGGAAAAGGAAGCAATGCGATACGTCATTTGAAAGCTTATAAAATTCTCTATTTAACTGTATAAGTATTTATTGTTTATTTATTGTTTGTTTCTGATAATATTCAAGTTTAAAATTTTTTACTTTAGTGTTTTTAGGTAAACTTTTGGTTAAAATGGCCTGTGAAGAAATCTGAGTAGTACCACCATGTATGTCTTTTTTCAAGGCGTTTACCTATAAATATAACTCAAAATGGGTCTAACTTGAGTTACGTCCTTGTTGCTTGGGAGTGTCGAATTGGCATTTTGCGAAGTTATGGCCCACGAACTACCTATTTATGCGATATAATGATTCGCAAAGTTTTGGTTCGCGAATTAATGTCAACACGAAGTTTCGTTCTTACGAAATTAAAATTTGCGATGTTTCGGCGGCGAAGTAATTTTTTGCGAACGAAATACCGGCTCCCGTAAATTACACACCTAAATTAAATATCATCCATTAAAAATATTAAATAGTTAGTGAGGTAAATGTTATATTTCCTTAATCGGTTTTAATAACACGAGAAAGCTTTTACCAACAAACAGTTTTGTTTTAATTTCTAATTATCTGTTACTATTTAGCTTTCAGACTGGTGTAATAATATTATACACTTCCCATTTTAGGTTTGGCTAGGTATGAAGAATATTATATAATTCATTTATGGAAAATTCACTTAGTAAAACTTTTAGCAAAAATAAACATATCATGTTCGCATAATAAAATAATTTTAACTTTTAACAGAATATAAGTATTTGAATAACTTGAATACATTTTAAGAATTAGGTTGAACTGGACGTACTGTCCGAAAAATTCCCTTAAGAGGAGTACTATTTTACAAAAAGTTCTGAAAACTATTTTTTTTCATTCTTATAAAAAGTGAAAAATGATTAATATTACTAAGAAATTTTTTATATTAACCTATTAAGCCTCCAATGAAGTAATAGCTATTTCCCTTTTTTACAAAAGTTATATCTATTTAAAACAGAATTTAATTTAAAAAATGGCTGTTTAAGCTATAGTTTTATATAGAAAATTAAAAAATAGCGCTAATATATTTTACAACAGACTTAAACATTCCCGTTGGTATTTATAGAAAGCCTTATGCCCGAGAAGCTGCCTAGTAGTAGTATAAGAATGTAAAAGCTGTCATACTCTTCTATATACCGGGTGTTTTTCAAAGGTGGCTCGCCCCTATAACTTTATTATTCTTAGAGATAAAAAAATAAAATTTGCAGGATGTCTATAAGACCATATTTTGAATTAAATCATATAATGCGTTTTTTTTTCACTTCCGGTTTAACCGGAAATGACCCCTAATTTTGATTTTTAAATCAAACACCTTGTATATTTTTACATATTTGGATTCTCCATTAAATTCTGTGTCTTATCCTATTTTTTTTTTAATTTCGACATCTTTTGTCATTTTTTAATTAAAATTGTGTTTGGACTTTTTCTATTCATTTTAGATCAAATATTGGTAGAAAAATTTATTATTGAAAAAATTGTTTACTTTTGATTTTACACGAAAATCAAACTTCGAAAAACACATTTTTTTTCTGTTGCACCTCTTTTTCTGTCAGAGCAATTTAAAAATCAACATTTTTTTGTGAACAAATAGTGCTCAAAAAATATTTTTTTAAATGAGACAGGAGCTAACACATTTCAAGAAATTATTTTGTTGGAAGGGTTCACTTGAGTATCATATAAAAAAAATAATTACCAAAGAAGTTATATTTTTTTATTATTTTAATTTTAGTAAGCAAACTTGGCGATTTTAAGGAAAAATACAAAACCTGAAATAACTTTTAAACCATCAACAATTGGATAACAACATATATGGTTATTTCGATTGGAATTAACCTCCTCCACCACCCCCTTTCGTTTGATCGTCTACTTTTGCGATACCCTGTATTAGTATAGTAATCTAAACAAATTATTTTAAGAAAAAACTTTTTTTTATATGATTTTTTAAAGTTTGGGGTGGATTACACCCCATCACACACGCGATGTTATAATTTTACACCACCCACGCGCCAGGTTTAAACTGATAAATACATTAAACTCACCAGAACATTCTTCTTTCCGATGTCGCTCGAAAGTAAAAAAAGGTCATCACCTCTCCAAATTCCTAAGTACAAGGAATCATCAAGGAATTATTCACCTCTCCGAATTTCCAAGTAAAAGGATTCATCAAGGAATTATTCACTTAATAAATTTTAACAAAAACTATCATATTCAGCACTTTTTTAACTTTTTCATAAATTTTAAATAAAATAAAAAGTAAATGGTCGAATAGCAAACTTCACAAGTTTTAAAATGAACGAAACCTCTTGTATATGGCTTTCCCAATTTTATAAAATATTTGAAGTAGTTTAATTAATAGTATGCTTATTTATAGAGATTCTACGTTTACTTTATAAAACAGCTTTTAGTTAGATTAACAAGATTACATCTCGAATCTTTCATACATTTATAAAACGCTAATTTAAACTAAATCAGACAAAGTAAAACAAGTAGGGTAAGATTGGTTGAAAATAAAATAAAAAATAACTTTTATTTAATATTAACAATTTTAAAACAAAAAAAAATTATTAAATATATTAAATATAAATATTCATTCGACAAAGGAGCTTAGCTCCCTGACGACGCATTTTTAGATATGCTTATAAGAACTTTTTTTCATATTTTCCTATGTACAATAACCCCTTAAAATTAATGACATCATTTACTGGACATCCTGTATACAAACTTCAATTAATAAGTGGTGTAAGAAAAATGTTTTTTTTAGATACGATGTTTCGAGATTTACAAGTCGATATTCTTATTTTATTAAGGGGATATAATAAAGGCAATATCTAATAGATATGATATTTTTTTTAATTTTTGACTTCTGAATTGAAATCAGGAAAAAAAGTTATTAAAACATACTTTTAAAAATTATTACATTAAAAAGTGGTACACAACTTTTGGCCAAAATAGTTACAAAAAATGTAACAGCTAAGGGGTTAATATTTATTTTAAGGCAATATATTTTTTTTATGATCATAAGAAGTGTAAAAAATATACCTGTTATTTATCAAAAATTACCATTTAGAACAGCATCATTTATAAAATATAATACGGTTATGTAAATTTTACAGAAGTATTTCCAAAAGAGAAGACAAAAAGTATACCTAAAAGGCATTTA
The DNA here is from genome assembly GCA_958510825.1 of Brachypterus glaber. Classification (NCBI taxonomy): domain Eukaryota; kingdom Metazoa; phylum Arthropoda; class Insecta; order Coleoptera; family Kateretidae; genus Brachypterus; species Brachypterus glaber. The sequence goes on from OY294045.1 coordinate 19,565,377, forward strand.
AGTAATTGAAAAGTAAGGATGTATATTTGGGGGGAACTGAAATAGGCTTTTTTTTTGGAAACGAAATACGGGTTAAATATTTTTTTTTCAAAAGATCTTTTTCTGAAAAACAAAAAATAAAAAAAAATTAATTTTTTTTTTTCGAAAAAAAAAATTCAAAATTTTTTATTTTTTATATTTCCTTTATTCGAACAACGAAAAAAAAATTAAAAAATAAAAATTTGAAAAGTTATGATTTTTTAAGCGAATTCGCGATTTTGCGAAACTATGCGAAATTGCAACTTTTCGGAAAATCGTAATATTTTGTATTGCTCCAGGGACCCACCCCAATTTTTTAAAACTAAGTGTAGTACATATTTATTATTAGCTAGCTGAGATCTATAATTGTGCAAAATATTAAATTTTTCGGTTATATTTTTTTAATTAGTTATGTAACCAGAAAATGCATATTTAAAAAAAAAATAATTTTTGAGGCAAAGCTAACTCAAGATAACATGTGGATCCCAAATATTGCAGTCTTCATTTTTGACTCAAAACTTTTTCGCCCTACTCGTTTCGGGTTTTCGAAAAAATACTGATTTCACTTCACCCTAATGTAAATTTTCCTCTTATTGTTCTTTTAAAGACACCTTTTCTAAGAAATAGAGCACAGTAAAAGAACATTAAACATGCGAATTTATAAGCTTTTAACACTGGTAAAAGACAAACAGGCATAATACAAATGTGGCGGTAATAAAACAAAAAACCAATCTACAATGTATAACATAGACTATGTTTACACATAACGCTAACCACCGGTATTTTTAAATCCGGATAGCAACCTGTCTTTTTCTGTTGTTTTAGAGAAAGAGAGAATGATAGAGGATTTATGTACACTAATAAAACAGTTTATTTGTTGGCCAATTGAATTATTTGGTTGTGACAAATAAATTTAATTTCTGTCAAATAAACTATTTTGTTCCCATTAATAAATCATTTTGAAATTTAAATATTTTTTTACATGAACTAAATATTTATTTGACTCAAATAAAATTTCTTACGCACGGCCAAATAATTTAATTGGCCATATCCAGCCAAATATTTTGTTGACACAAATAAATACTTTTTATCAGTGTAGTCATGTTTAACATATTTAACAAAGAACCAATGTACAATGTATGAAACTAAATCTGATAATAAAACTCCACTGTACATAGTTTTTTTTTAAATCCTTTTCGCTACATATGGAAAACTTGGCATTAAAGAGGTTAAGGCACTAGAAAAGATTATAGAGCAGCTGGTATTCTATAATTCTTTTTGTAAAATTTGTGTGCCTTTTTTAACTAACAATATCCAATATTTTATTACTGTCTTTGAGTTATTTATGTTCCTTTAGTTTAATTTTTTAATCTAATACAGATAAAAGTCTGGGGTCTAGACAGTATTTATTCTTTGTGCCTGTTAAATGTTCATTGTATATTATACTATAAAAGTGTATATTGTCAAATAAATATTTGTTTTGTTTATGGCAGTGAGCCTTATAGCCTTTGTCTAACTTGCAGTTAAAATTATTTGCAATTTTGGCGAAGGCGCGCCTACGGGCACTGTCATTACACAAAAAAGTAAAGTCAATGGACTGCATCCTACTGAGATTAGATAAAGAGAGAAGTTCTACAGAAAGAGATAAAAGTATAAATATTATTGTTTTCAAATAAAATTATGCATATTTTAGATAAAAATAACAGTTTAGATTATATTTTAAATTACATGAAGGTAAGATGATTGTTTTTTTTTAAGTAAAAAACTATTTTTTTTTAATTTCTATAACACAGCTATGTGTGTAGGTCTAAAGTTTCCTAGGAAACTTATGACCTAATCCCTAATTTAACAGTCATTGATAATACCCCGTTGTGTGTGAATATTTTGTACTTCTTTTTGTGTTTAATAAGCTGTTTTATATAATCTTTAATAATTTTGCATATAATGCACATTTTTTGATGCACTGTGATAAAATCCAAATATAATATGTTTAGGGAATTTTCTTTTTGGGTTGGTATTGAAGACCTAAATTTATGTTGCCTAACGTATTGGAACGCTGTCCATTACTCTTAAAAATCAACTATATTTTTCTTACGTATTTTTGTGTGCTAAAAACGGATTTGTCAGTGAAAAGGCTCGCTGACCCCATAACCTTTTCAAGAAACTGCAAAAATGAATACTTGACGAGCTAGCTCGAGATCTTCAAAGTGCTCTAGCATGTAAACTATTGAATTTTGAGAGTTGTGCGCGACGACACTTTTAATAAGAAAGTCTAGAACTATAACCAGTACCCGGCGTATTTCCAGTCCAGTCTTCAGGTCAATAAAAAAGGCTTTACCTGGAAATAATTCAGGGAGTGTTTAACCCTTTGTTGACGGACGGTACTCTGAAGTACCGGTTTTTTGTTAAATCATATAAATTCCCTATTACCTTGAAGGCTTCTTATAGCCGACCGGTACTCTCAATTCCTCTTTGAATAGTTGACATAACCTATTCACAGCAAGAGGGCAACACTATACAACACAATATCATGATTTTTATAGTCGTGCAGTGAAAGATAGGTTTGTTTTTTTTGTTTTTTTTTTTTATTTACTTGTGTGAAGTTTTTGGTAATCAAGGCATTACTATTCACCTGTGGGGTTCATAAACTTAAAAAATTACTTGTTTTTTTTTTTAAGGGGATAGACCGACTGCTTTAATTTGCCTACTTTTTTCATTGTACTCACCTCAAATTTTTTTGGAAAGCTTTTTCCGAAAAAATCACAAAAAATTAATGTATGCAAATTCTTATACTCTAATTACTTGGAGCAAACAAAATTGTGAAATAATCGTATTTTTGATTAGTCAGGCAACAAAGGGTTAAGGCCACAAATAAAAAACCAATTTTGAGACGTTGAACTCGAATTGGAACTGTCATATTTTTAACATATTTTTCACAAAAAAAACAATTTTTCAAAATATCTCAAGATCGGTGCATCCTAGGACGAAAAAACGTTTTATATGAAAATAAAGAGGTCAAAATTTACAAAAAATTTTGTTCCAAGTATTTTTTGTTCGAATTTTAGATAATTTACGGCACCGCCTTAAACGTTACACTATACGTCTTTAGATTTAATTTTTTTTTCGAAAAATAAATTTTTCTTTATGACTCGGATAGGTTTTTTTTATGCAATGGTGTTTTTCAATCGAAAATCGGTTTACTGTGCCTTTTTTATTCACCTGAAGACTGGACTATAACTGGAAGTACGCAGGGTACTGACTATAACATATCCAAAATTTAGCCAAATATGACGAAACCACTATTACATAAGAAGGGAGCAAACGAGCGAGCTTTTTCATTATCAAATCCGTTTTTAGAGCCCAAAAATTTGTATAAAAAATACAGTCTGGTATTTGAACTTTTTTTTGTGACGTTCTTAGCTCAAAGTAGTCAACATTCTTGGCAGTTATTCTTTTAGCTTAAAAGATGCCTATTAAACAAAGTATTTTTAAAATTCTCTTGGACCTGGAGCATTTGAGGCAAAAACCATTTATCTTGTTTTAAGATTGTTAAAAATTAAATAATTTTAAATACTTTGGCCAAAGAATTTTTTTTTGAGACAAGACCACTTGCATTTCACACAAGATCAAAGAATTTCAAGTTAAAGAATCAGAAAGATCTTGGCAAGTGAATTATATTTTCATGTTAAGAGAAGGAGCTTTTGGACGTATTCAAGAGTGCGAAGCATTTGGCCTAATTTCGTATGCCATTACCGCAAATTATCCTATTTTCAGAGTTTTTTACTTAATTAAGCATCCCCTAAGCTCAGGACTTGTGTGGACTAGTAGTAGAGGTAACCACCGGCTTATACTGCCTTTCGAATCAGTTTATAGGGAGTGTCCGCTTCACTAATCGCCTTCGCCAAATTTCAATTATTATTTAACTGAAAAAGGCAAATCAGCGCCAGTGAGAATCGAACTCATGCTAGTTGGCTAGTAGACTTGTAATGTACAGACGCGGTAGACCGCTACGGCATGCCTCCCAAATAGTGTAATGTAAAAATTTTCTGAAGTTATAAATATAGCCTCCGCACTAAGGGGTATTTGACTGATTTAGGCGGCCAAAATTATTTCTCTGACGATAATATTTAATTAAACTTAAAAAAGTTAAAGAAGTAAAAACGAAATGTCATTTACCGGCCTACTTGATTAAATACAACTTTAAACATTTACAGCAATACGCCTTTTTTCACAATATCTTGTAAATAACTCAAAAACGGTTAATTTAAAAAAACAATTAATTCTCTATTTAACTAAATAAAAAAACAATAGGGTGCCACTTAAAAAAATTAGTTATGGCTATTTTAAATTTGTTAGATTTGGCCTGCTTTCTGAGACACCCTGTATAAATTTTGGGTCCTTTTTCGGCTTGAGGTAATTCGGTTAAGTATTATTGAGTAAACCACAAAACAACGTTTCTCCAATTTAAAAAATCAAGGAGAAATATTTTTTTAGGGGTGCTTGAATTTGCTATTTTTCGCTAAAAACTTGAATAACTCAAAAACTACCGGAGATAGACATAAAGTGTTACACATTAAAATAAAGAAAATTTATTGCAGATTTTAAAAATAAAATATTTGAGGTGTTCCATTTAAAAAATCAAAGTTGAGTGCAACCGGTAGCGACACAAGCATGAAACTATTTTTAATCGATTGGCGATATTTAAAAACCTCAAAGTGCAAAATATTAGATTTTAAAATTATTGGTTCTCCATAAACTCTTAAGAGGCCACTTCCATGAATAAACCTGGATATTTTACATGATTCCATTATAATAATTATAATTCCATAATAATAACACAGGCCCATAAAATAGAAAAAGTGGTCTGTGCTGGGGTTGAGACCCACCTACTCTTATGTATTTTGGGATGTTGAACACGAATCTGTCATAAAAAAGGCACTTCATGAGCTCATTTCTTTGCTACACTGAAAAAACTGTCTAAAATGGTAAAAATCTCATATTATTTCAGTGTAACAAAAAAAATGAGCCATTGAAGTGCATTTTTTATGACAGATTCTTGTTGACCATCTCAAAATACATAAGAATAGGTGGGCCTAAACCCCAGCACAGACCACTCTTTTTTTGTGGACCCAGACAGTTTTTCCAGTGTAGAAAAGAAATGAGCCTATGAAGTGCCTTTTTTATGACAGATTTGTGTTCAGCATCCTAAAATACATAAGAATAGGTGGGTCTCAACCCCGGCACATACGACTATTTTTTTTGTGGGCCCATAATGTTTTTTCTGTGTAGAAAAAAAATGAGCCGATGAAGTACCTTTTTTATGACAGATTAGTGTTCAGCATCCCAAAATACATAAGAATAAGTGGATCTCAACCCCAGCACAGGCCACTTTTTTTTTGTGGGCCCAGACAGTTTTTTCAGTGTAGATACAAAATAAGCCCATGAAGTGTCTTTTTTATGGCAGATTCGTGTTCAGCTTCCCAAAATACATAAGAATCCGTGGGTCTTAACCACAGCACAGACCACTTTTTTTTGTGGGTCCAGACAGTTTTTTCAGTGTAGAAACAAAATAAGCCCACGAAGTGCCATTTTTATGACAGATTCGTATTCATCATCCCAAAATACATAAGAATAGTTAGGTCTCAACCCCAGCACAGCCCACTTTTTTTCTTTTGTGGGCCTGTGTAATTATTATTATAGAATCGTACATTTTACGCTCAAGGTTGTACAAGGCTCATAAATAATAACTTTTTTGTTTGTCAATGTTTTTAATTTATTTCTTTTACAATAGAGAGTACTAAAAATGTATTTTTTTATTAGTTAATTAATTAGTAATTAATTAAATGTTTTGTAGTAAATTAATCTATTTTGTTAAAATAGTTTTGCGAACTAAAAGAATAGTGTCATATACAATTTCTAATATAATAGTAGTCGTAGAAGAAACGCATTAGCATAAAATTCACTTTACCATTTAAAACTTGAATAACTTTTTTGTTTGTCATTTTTTTATTTATTTCTTTTACAATATATAGTACAGGAAATTGATTTTTTTTTAACTATGTATGAAAAATTGCTTCTTTTAAACGATGTCCATTTTCCGCTTTGCAAGCACGGGCTCTTTTCACGACATTTTCCATGACGGCTCCTAACATGTCTGGCTTAAGCTGTTGAATAGTTCTGGGCTTGTTGACATACACCCGATGTTTCAGGTAGCCCTAAAGAAAAAAGTTCGGTGCTCTTAAATCGGGTGATCCTGAAGGAAAATGAAAATTTGAATTTCGCGAAATTATTCGCTCTTCGAAAATCTGCCTTAAAAGCTGCATTGTGACTTTGGCAGCATGGACAGTTACCCCATTCTGCTGCCACTATGTCTCTGGCATGTCCTCCACTGCATGGCGCACAAAATTTTTCAGCATTGCGCGATATCGATCGCCGTTCACTGTAACTGTATTGCCATTTTCCTAGCAGAAGTAAGGTTCGATTACCATTTGGAATGTTACACCGCACCAAACCGTGACCTTGAGGGTGTGTAATTCACGTTGATGTATGACCCTAGTTGGAGCCATACATGTTAAAAGCCGTCATGGAAAATGTCGTAAAATGAGCCCGTCCTTGCAAAGCTGAAAATGGACGTCATAAATTTTTCATAAATAGTTAAAAAAAAATACATTTCTTGTACTCTATATTTTAAAAGAAATAAAAAAAATTAAAAACAAAAAAGTTATTCAATATTTAAATGGTAAAGTGACTTATGGACCACCTTGTATATGATACTTTTAAGTATTTAAAAATTGTATAAATAAAATTGTATACCAATTATTACCCGACTACGAAAATGCTGAAGTATATTCTGAATTTAGCGGAAGTGTATGTAACTTACATAATGTAGGGGAAACGAGGGTCATTGATACTCGTGGCACATTGACACGATGTATTGGTTTGGACTTAAAATAAATAAAAAAAAGGAAACAATAAACATATTTTATTATTCATTAGATGGTCCAGTGTTAAGGAAAATATAGGCAATTGCTTTCCCATTTTGAAAATTCAGCACTGATTAGAAGCGAGGGCAAGTCGCCTGTCCCCACTCTGAAACAACGCAACGTCAGTGTTTCTAGATTAAAGACAAAAATGGTATTCTTTTAACATGAAACTAGATGAAACGTTACAAGCACCCTGTCAAAACATCGGCACTATTGTACACTAGTGCCATCTAGTTTGCAAATTTCAAACTAGGTGTTTTGTTTGATTTTAAATTCCGTATCTTTAAAACATTATATTCTAGCAAAAAACTGTATATAACATTTTTTATAGGGCTTGAAAAGAGCTTTTATTTAAAATATAATTTTTTGAAATCGGGTTATAAATATGTGAGATATGCCAAAAAAACCTTTTACTGCTTTAAACGTCAATATCTCGAAAACAATGCGTTTTAGGAAAACGTTGTTTATAACATTTTTTGACCAATTTAAAATTTTCTTTTATATAAGTTCTAAATTAACCAAATACAATAATAATTGCCTTAATTATAAACTAAAAACGCTAAAAATAGAAGTTGTACCCTATTTTTACCCCCTTACCCCCAATCGTTTACCCCCAAAATCTAATCAGCTCTTCGGAATACTATAAGAAATAATATGCAAAAAACCGCAAGTCGATATCTCATGTAGAAATGGAGTTCGAGAGTTTACACCCAGACAGACAGACAGACAGACAGACAGACAGACAGACAGACAGACAGACAGACAGACAGACAGACAGACAGACAGACAGACAGACAGACAGACAGACAGACAGACAGACAGACAGACAGACAGACGGACGCAATTTTTTTTTTACTGATTTTGACTCAGAATGGTATAAAACGTCGAGAAATGTGAAAAAAACGTGGTCAAAGATTTTGACTTTTCGGCTAAGATTTCAATACATCGGTACTCTTAGTAGCACTAAGTGCCGATGTAAATATAATTCACTTGCCAAGATCTTTCTGATTCTTTAACTTAAAATTCTTTGATCTGGTGTGAAATGCAAGTGGTCTTGTCTCAAAAGAAACATTCTTGGGCCAAAGTATTTAAAATTATTTAATTTTTAAGAATCAAAACAAGATAAATGGTTTTTGCCTCAAATGCGCCAGGTCCAAGAGAATTTTAAAAATATTTCAAAAGCGACACTTTTCTTGGGTCAAGATAAATACTTTTGTTTGAAGATACATATCTTTTAAGCTAAAATAATAACTGCCAAGAGACCACTTTGAGCCAAGAGCGTCATTTTTTTTCAGTGTGTTGTTGCTCTTAGCAGATTTCTGGTCGCAGCAACCAGAAAAATGATTGGTCCGTATATAACTGGTTGTCCCAACCAAATCGTTTTTTCAGTGGTTGAATTTTTAATTTAAATTTAAAAAACAGATACATTGGTGAAAGGAAAAATTAGTGTAGTCGGGTTTTTCACCCAATGATTTTTTTCTTTTAACTTGTTTTATTTATTAGATTAATTTACAGAAATCCAGATATCTGTTCATGGCAAGCATAAATATACTTTTTATTGTATTTGTTCTAGAAAGCTCACGAACATAGCACGATATTTACCCAAGAAATGATATGAAAACGTTGATTTAAGCTTCACGTTTATTCTTTTTACACAGAGGGACGGGCAGGTCATTATCTCCTATTATATAATTCTTGTTTATCCTTATTTTTTACAAATCACCCCCAATTTTGCCAATTGTGGACCCCTGCCAGAAAAGAGCCTACATTGTCGCTTAAAGCACAGTAAACACGGCATATTAACATATCTACTCCACGTTTCTCTACTGCACACCATCTCTACTCCATAACATATTTACTCCATAACATCTCTACTCCACAGCAACACCAGTCTGCACTATGTATTTGCTCAATACCTAAAAATGAATTTTGCTTAGCGGAACAAAGTCGTTGGGTTTATAAGTATTTAATTGTAATCTTTGAAATTTGAATGACAATTTTAAAATTATAAATAAATAAATAATAAATAAATCGATTTATTTCACAAATGAAAATGGAGTATTCACAGTTGGTACATAGAATAAACAATTTTTAACATGAAATTTGTCAACAATAGAACATATCATAAAAAACACATTCATAAGAATAATAATAAATAAAATTAAAACATTATATAAATATAAAAATAAGATAAAATACTATAAAAGTATATAGATGAAATATTAAAATATAACACATAAATAGTCGGACAGTTGATATGGCTCTAACTCTAATAATAGTTGAAGGGTTAATCGTTTAAAAGTATTAAAGTTTTTTGTCGATTTGATGTTTTTAGGAAGGATATTAAACATAGATATCGCTGAGTAATAGCAACCCTTTTCAAATGTGGCTAGTCTATGCCTTGGTATATTGTAGTTGAAATTCCGGTTACTCGCTGTTGACATACCTCTAAATAGGTGATTATTTTTAAACATAAAAACCAAGATTTCGTAAATATACACCCCTGTAAGGGTTAGAATTTCATTTTGTTTAAAAAGTCCCCTGCAGGAGTCATTACTTTTCAGACCCAACATAACTCTGAGAGTGCGTTTTTGGATTGTGAACAAATCCCCCACACCGGCGCTTCGACCCCAAAAAATAATTCCAAATTTAAGTAAAGACTGAAAGTTTGCATGATATACGGTTTTTAGTATGTCTAAACTTACGTAGGGTTTCAGGACTCTCAAAGAAAACATAGCCCCACTCAATCTCCTGCCCAGCGCCTCCAATTGTAGGCTCCAACCTAGATTCTCATCTAGATGAAGGCCCAAAAATTTGGTGGTATTGGTAGTTTTGATTATGGTATCATCAATAGGCACTTGCTCGGGTGTAATAAAACTTGACCTATTTGTTTTGAAAAATATAATGTTCGTTTTGTCCTTATTTAAAATCAATTTATTTTTTGTAAACCAATTAAGTAATTCATTTGTACTGTTTTGGTGTTTAATCATTAAATTTTCCAACTTTTTTTCTTTTATAATTTTGTTCGTGTCATCCGCGAAATTCACTAGAGTGCCAGTGTCTATTGCTGAAACCATATCATTTACATAAATTGCGAACAAAACCGGACCAATAACGCTGCCTTGTGCAATTCCTATTTTTAATTCTATGGAATTCGATATATATTCTTGACCATCCTTAATGACTGCTACTTTCTGAGTTCGGTTTTTTAAAAACGATTTAAACCACTCCAGCGCAGCCCCCCTAATTCCATACCTCTCGAGTTTCGTTATTACGATATCATAATCTATTGTTTCGTATGCCTTTGAAAGGTCTAAAAATGTGCCGATTATGTATTCGAAATTTTCGAAACCCAAAAGTATTTCATGAGTAAGGGCGTGCACTGCAGTGTTAATGGATTTGTTTTTCATATACCCATGTTGGCAGTCATTAAAGAGGTTATTATGTGTAAAGAATTCAACAATTCGTTTTGCCATGGCGGTTTCAAATATTTTTGAGAACGATGATAGGAGACTGATAGGTCTGTAATTCTCCACAAGAGCCGGATCTCCCTTTTTATATACTGGTTTAACTAAAGCAGTCTTCAATAAAGTGCAAACAGAAATTTTAACATCTAGAGCAAAATACGTAGTGTAGAGTTGTTGTGGAGCAGATATGTTATGGAGTAGAGATCTTATGGAGTAGAGATGTTAATATGCCGTTAAAACTAGCATTCACTGAAAAAAATGACGTTCTTGGCTCAAAGTAGTCAACAATCTTGGCAGTTATTCTTTTAGCTTAAAACAAAAGTATTTATCTTGTCCCAAGAAAAGTGTCGCTTTTGAAATATTTTTAAAATTCTCTTGGACCTGGCGCATTTGAGGAAAAAACCATTTATCTTGTTTTAAGATTGTTAAAAATTACATAATTTTAAATTCTTTGGCCCAAGAATTTTTCTTTTGAGACAAGATCACCTGCATTTTACACAAGATCAAAGAATTTTAAGTTAAAAAAATCAGAAACATCTTGGCAAGTGAATTATATTTTCATGTTAAGAGAAGGCGCTTTTGGACGTATTCAAGAGTGCGAAGCATTTGGCTTAATTTCATATACCTTTTTTTCAGTGTTATAGTAAAAAACGGATAGGAGTCTTTACAGCGCAGTCCATTTCTGCGAAGCAGAAAAAAAAATTAAATTTTAGTTTTTTTATTGTACCGAGAAAAATAGTTCAAAAATAAAAAATATATATAATTTTTACATTATTTAAAACACTTATACACGATATAGCTGCCAGGTCCGGGTTGGGGGCATGGTTAGTTTCTTTAACAACATTTTCGTTAGTAGTCAGAAGTATGCAAACGCCCCTACAGCAAAGCACATCGTAACTCACGCACATCCAAAAAAAATATTTTAAAGTCTTTTCTTTTATGTATATAAAATTTTTATATACAGCGTGGTCTTTGCCCTAGCACTTTTGTCAATATCGATGACGACTATTAAAAATTAATCTATATAAATTTAATAGAAAAAAAAAACACAAAAAAAAAAACAAAAACAAACACAGAAATGTGGGTACAATTAGTAAACGTTACACTTTATCCAAACACAAATAAAAATTAAAAAAAAAATTAAATATTCACCCTCGGTTTTTGTTTGAAAACCTAAACCAAACTACCATCAATCCCGCAGAAAAACCCTTACATAAAAATAAAAATAAAATATAAAAAATGGCGCAATAAACGATTTTCGCTGTAAAAGTCATGCGTGGTAAAGACCGTTCGCGGTAATGGACTGCGCGGTAATGGTATTTGTGGTAAAAGTAAATACGCAGTAATGGCTTGTCGCGGTAATGACAATCGCGGTAATGAACTGCGCGGTAAAGATCCTCGCGCTTAATTTTTCGCTGAAAAGTCTGGAGCCCTAAAGAAAATCGCAGGTGGTAAAAAAAAACCGAATGTTAACTTTTATATACATAGCTTACTATAAAATAATGGCTAAACATGATTTCCTGGGTGTACATGGTAAATTTTACACTGAAACTTGTTAAAAAGATGTGGATGTATGGTAAGTTTAACATACCAACTGCTGCGCAAATGATATTTACACAAAGTGTACAAGTCTTGTAAGTGTGATAAATACATAACAGTTTGGGCGTAAAGCGAGTGTAAAATTTAACACTCAAGCCTTTAAAAGTACTTAAATGAAATGTTTTACTTGACTGAATTTAAAAACGTATCTTACATAGACCAAGAGTTAATTTGAATCAAGTAAAAATTCTTAGTTCGAATAATAAAATTTCTTGTACTGAGTACCTACAATCTTTAGACAAAGAAAAATATTGCTCAAACCAAGGATACGTATTCTACTTAAATCAAGCGATAGATTTCATTTAGCTACTTAATATAAATAGTATTTTTAAAAAATAAAAAAAAATAAAAATATTTAATTAATATGTACTAATTTACTGGAAACAAGTACTAAGTAATTCAACTTAACACAAATTATTGGATTTTTAAAATTATGTAGTTCAATATATGTAAAAAAGCAGTAGATAAACAAACTGTTTAAAATGGCTTAAATAGAGTATGTATTTATTATTAGGTGTTGGATGAAAGAGTACGTTACTTGAAAGAATGCAATTTATATTAAATTTCTATTATAAAGTTGATGACTAGCAATTTGTCATAGTAATATGACTGCATAATAAAGAAACTGCATAAATAAATGGTAAATTGAATTTTCAACTTGTAAATTACTACCTATATAAAACAAAATTTCTTAAAACAAGCATAATATTAAAATATTGAACAAGTTATTGAATTATTTATAAACCTTTCATGTTTTATTTTAGTTTAAAGTTAAAATATTAAAATTCTGTATATCTTCGGCTTACAAGTAAAAGGCACTAAGTCACTTTTTTGCAAAAATGGGATTTAAATGGCACTGTAATTAATTTTTGATGATCTATGTACAGGTAAACCGAACTAACTTCTAGGTGGACTGCCAAGAGAGTTACCCACTATACAAAACGCATTAATTTAATTTTGATTAAAATTTGATCTGGCAATAGGCACTAAGTCACTTAGTGCTTTTTACTTGTAGATTATTTCAAATGTTTCTGCACTAAGCGACTTGGTGTTTGTTTGTTTGCCTAAACGTGCATTTTTGTAGTGTTGTTTTTCGTTTACTTTTTGTATTTTACAAGCTAAAATTAAGTTAAAATGTGTAGTCCGGGTGCCAAAATATTTTCTTTATTAAAAAACAACCAGAGAAAAACTCAGGTAAGAGGAAAAATAATTATTGTTTATTTGAAGTTATGTTATTATTTCTAAAAAAGAGTTAATTTATAAAAGTATGATTGCTTGAATGATTTATATAATACAATATCGCGTTATTTATTGTACTGACTTACGCATTCAAGTTTTGCCAAGTTGATGGAATAGAGACAGAACAGAGAAACAGAACTTTACCTGTAAAATGACAGTGCTTTTTACGTGTACTTTTGTATGTAATAATTTAATTTTTATTTGCATTGGTTTTTTATTATCAGATAATATTTCAAAACTAAATTTGAAGCTTTCATACTAAGTTCAAAGTCACGGTGCAATTCCGAGGGGTGTTTTATCATTTTATTATTGACTTTAAGACATGGTTCTTTGCCAACACAGCCGATGACCTCTGAAAACTGTCAGTTCTGACATAATAATAATAATAATAATAATGTTTATTGTGTTCAAAATTCAAAAAATATTTACAATATCATTAGCATATCAATAAACTAATAAAAGAAAAAAATAACTTGCAACATAAAAACTCAAGAGTTTGCCAATGTTGCGTTTCGTTATATATAATTGTATCCTACAAATTATTGTTTAATCTAAACTAAGTTACAAAAAATTAAAATGAAGAAATACATAAAAACGTAATGAATTAACATATATAATAATAATTACTTATACTTATACTTATTAATAATTATATAGCAAAGCTATACTATATTATAGCATACAATAAATGACATAAAACATACAAATTTTTTATATAAAACAAATTTACTATTTTTTTTTTTTTATGAGGGATATATTAATTCTGATACTTGATTTTTTTCTGCAAAAACCCATCTTCTAACTAAATTTGAAAAACGACTTTTTGAATTACATGATTTAATTTCATTTGGTACAACATTTATTAGTTTAGGTATAAAATACATATAAAATTTTTGGCCTATTGCTTTTAGATACATTGAGTTGTGGATATTACCAATATTACGTGTATTATAAGAATGCAAAACTGTAAAAAATAAATGTTTGTTAGAATAATAAAACACAAGCATATTTTTAACATAAATCTCGTTTACTTCCATTATTCTAGATTCTTTAAAAACTAACTTAGACGGATAACGACGATTTCTGTTATATATTAATTTAATAAATCTTTTTTGTATTACTTCGAGTTTGTCATATAGCGTTTTATTTAATCCCCCCCAGCCAATAATACCATATTGCAAAATTGAGTGTACTAATGCATAGTATAAAGTTTTTATATTTTGAATATCTAGAATATTTTTTAACTGATTAAATTTATAAATTAATCCCCGCAACTTTTTTAAAATAGATTCTACTTGTAAGTTCCATTTTAAGTGACTGTCTATTATGATTCCAAGATATTTAAAATAATTTGTTCTTTCAATCTTTTGGTCTTCTAAATCTAAATAAGTGTAGGAAGGTAGAAACTTTTCAAGTGATGTAAAGGCAACAAACTTAGTTTTAGAAAAATTAATTGTTAAAAGATTACTATCAAACCAATTCTTAATAAGAGCAAGATCACAAATTACTAATTCTTTAAGTTCAGCCCAAGTATTTGCATTGTAAAAAATAGCTGTATCGTCTGCAAATGCTATAATATGTCCCAAGCTTCCTAGATTAAATAGGTCATTTAAAAATATTATAAAAAGTATAGGACCCAACACCGTTCCCTGTGGCACTCCACATGTAACAGTACATTCTTCACTAAGTTCCATTTACTAAAACTCTTTGTTTTCTATCTGTAAGATAACTTTTAAGTAAATCTAGTGCTAGGCCACGTATACCATATTCTTCTAGTTTTTTTAATAATAATTTATGGGATATGGTATCGAAGGCCTTGGCCAAATCAATAAATACACAAAGAGCAGGGATTCTTTTGTCAATGGCATTATAGGCGTTTCTAACAATAGTAGCTATAGCATCTTGAGTTGATTTGCCTTTACAAAAACCGAACTGATTTGGGGAAAGTATGTTATACCGTTCAAAAAACTTATTTAACCTTCGTAATATGATATTTTCAAAGATTTTTGCTAGCGTGTTAGTTAGAGAAATAGGTCTATAGTTTATCATTTCAACTTATCCCCACCCTTATGTAATGGCATAATTGTTGCTGTTTTTATTTGTGTTGGCCAAGAACCTTTTTCAATGCATAGATTATAAATAAAAGCTAAAGGTGCAGCTATAACACTTGCAGATAATTTTAACAATTTGTTTGAAACGTCTAAACCACTACTCTTATTAATTTTTAATGTGTTTAGTAAATTGTTTACTTCAACTTCAGAGGTAGGATTTATAAATAAACTGTTTTGTATTCTTTTATTTTTTCCAAAACTACGTCTTGATTTGATTTTATTTGCAAGTTTTAAACCTATCTCAGAGTAATGCTTATTAAAATTATTAGCTATTTCGTGATTGTTATTGACTTTAGTATTACCTATTTTAATTTCTTTAATATTGTTTGAAGATTTTAACTTAACTGAGTTATTCGAATATTCTTTTATTGTATCCCATAAACCTTTACATAGTAAGCAGTTTCATATAATTAATATTAATTAATTATTATTATTAATTTTGGAAACGTTCTATAAACAATCAAAAAGTCCAAACCCTTCTTTTAATAATCTAGTTTTTAAAAATTTATTCAAAAATCTTGGGTTTTGACTTTAAATACTTGTTTTTATATTATTTTATTGACTAAGTGCTCTTTACTTGTAGACGACGTCGTGGGCCTACAAGTAAAAGGCACTAAGTAAGTCGATGTCTTTTTTCAAATTAAGTTGAATTAAACTACTTCAATTTTTTTTTATTTAACTACAACTGGGACATTATTATGTCCAAACATGTCATTGCGATATGCGGTAGTTTTTTTTCCAAAAACAATTATTACAAAAATTGAGAAACAACAATGAAAGTTAAATTTGTTAATATCTCAAAACTATGTTTTTGGACTTAGTGTCTTTACTTGTAAGCCGACGATATAGCCGGCGCAGTTACTATAGACTATTGTGCCTCTCACTTTTTTTGAAATTTAATTTTTTAAAGTATTTAGAAAAATTCAATTTACCATTTACAGTGAATAATATATAATGGAACGCGTAGCATTACATATCTTCACGGCTTGTTTAAAGTATACTTTATTTAAAGTAGGTATATCATTTTATTTATTTATTTAGTG
Source organism: Brachypterus glaber (assembly GCA_958510825.1). NCBI lineage: Eukaryota > Metazoa > Arthropoda > Insecta > Coleoptera > Kateretidae > Brachypterus > Brachypterus glaber. The sequence continues at coordinate 19,581,837 of OY294045.1, forward strand.
TATAAACAATTTGTTTGTGAGATAATGATTTTTCAAATAATGGAAAGTCAGTAATTTACTTATTCAAATAAGCTGAAAATTATTGTTTGCATTTAGAATATTGTCTGTTTACTTTTCTTGAAAAGTAGGCTGCATTAACAAGAAGGTAGGGGAATATTATTTGAATAAATAATTTTCTTTCCTTGTGGAAAAATACATTTAACCGCAAATAGGTACAAAAATGGATTTTTGGTATAAACTGGTCCTCAATCGAAACGTAAACTAAAAAAAATGGTTACTTGATTGAGTGAAAGGCTATATATACGTGTTCTTCGGCGGTTATGTTAAAGTTCGCAAATTTGTTAAAAGATGACACTACTGGCAGGCAAATTCCGTGAGCAGGGCATGGGGGATTCGTGTGATACATTATTTTAAAGCTTATGAAATTATCTATTTAACAATATATTTATTTACATTTATATTTAATTAATATTAATTTTAATTAATATTTAATTTTTTAAACATTTTTTTGGGGTTGAAAATGGGTATTTTTAACAAAATTTCTTAAAAAAAATCAAACCATTTTTGAAAAATTAATTATTTTATGTTGCAAAAACGTAAATTATACTTTTAAACTAATTTTAATTGATATAAATAAAAATTTACAAAAAAAAATCTTAAAATGTCGTATTTTTTAGCAAAAAAATTGAAAAATTAAAATCTTGAAAACAAGTTTAAAAAATTAAAAAATATAAAGATAAACAGAGAATTTTATAAGCTTTAAAATGATGCATCGCAAGACCCTACTAAAAAAAATGTGTCCCCTGTCTACATTTTAAGAGCTGAAAATATCAAATATATGCGAAAAAATACATTCGATTGTCTTAGTTATTTAAGTATTTTAAATTTGAAATTGATATCTAAACTCATTCAAAAGTTAAGAGAGATGTGCCTTTGTACAGCACGATATGACTGGAACCCTACCGCTAAAACTTTATCGCGCAGAGTAAAGTAAAGTCATTAGAATTGCGGATAATCGTAGATTTCAATAGTACCTACACGGAGTCCGGTTTCCAGTAGTGTCATATCGTAAATGAGGAGGTGACTTTCAAAACGCAGTTTTTGACAAATAACACATTTCGAGATATCAACCAAGTATTAATTTAAGAACAGCTTTTATAGTACCAATGAGAATCAGGTATTATCTATTTTAGAGAGAATAGTTAAATTACATTGGCGAATTAAATCAGTTTCACTAATTATTAAAAAAATTGCATATTAAAAAAATCAAAAACTGCGTTTTGAAAGTCATAGCATAAAAACTGCGTTTTGATAGTCCAGCATTTAAATGAGTATGAATATTATTAATAGAATCTCTTGTGATATTGATTTTTTAAATATTTTTTAGGTAAGTATAGATACAAATAGTATACAGGGGCTGTCCATATATTATGTAAAACTTTTTTTTACTATTTTGGACCTCTCTGTGTAACGCTTTTTTCATTTAACTCAACACACAACATGACACTAGGGGGAGAGGGGGTCTCCCTCCAGAGTGTTACGTAACTTATAAATAGACCCATATTGTACATTGTACATACATTCTCAATGTATAAGCCTATTTTGCTTTCCCATTTTATTTTTTTTTTTTAATTTCGGAAAGCCTTGTATTCGTGAAAAAATTTTCTAAAAAAATTTTTGCGTATTTTTGCGTTTTATGACGTTTTATGTCGATATAAATCCATTTCAAGCAAAGAAAAAAAAATCTTCGATCGGTCGGTCGTTCGGTCGGTCGATCGGTCTGTCTGGGAAATCTTGTGGGCACGATAACTTAAGAACGCTTTAAGCTAGAGACTTGAAATTCGGCATACAGGTATGTTACCAAAAAGTTCTCGCTCGGGATTGTTTTTGGTAAACATTAGGGTGCGACAAGGGGGGCAAGATAAAATAAAAATTTGAAAATTGCTATATAATTTATTGTAATTTTATTACTACAAAAAAGTTATGTAGAAAAAACGTGTTTTAGAGGACTTTTAGAGGCCAATATTTTTCTGTGTGCCTCGTAGAGCGGTAGACTTTATTCCATAGTGTTTCTTGACCTAAAAACCATAATACTACAAATTTTAAACGTTTTGGTGACCTTAGTCCCTTAGAAACTGGGGCGTATATAAATAAGAGGGGGCGTATAGGGGTTTCGTAAACCCTAATCAGATTAAGCTCAAATTTTGCATAAATCATCCTTAGATATATTTAAGATATTTTGAAAGATATTAAGCCGATATATAAAAGGGTGTTCAAATGGCAGCCAATCCTAAAATGTTTTAACAACGAGTGAGTTACGACTTTAAATGCGTTATATCTTCCAACCAATAGAAATTAAGGGAAAAAAATATTAAGCAATTTTATTGCATTTTTTGTGCTCTTTCATTTTCTGTACAGTTTTTGTTTCTAGTAGGTTGCAATCAAAAGTTATAGGGCAACAACGAGTTTTTGGGGTGTTTTAAGGGCCGTTTAAGGGTCTTCCGAAACTCAAAAATCGAAAGACTTTTTTTTATTGAATTTCCCGTCCCAAAATCTATAGGAATACATACTTTTTTTTGACTGAGGAATTTTGTCGTAGTTGAAACCTATATCGACTGTAGTATAATTAATTAAAACCTGCGTTTTGTTTTTCCACGTAGTTTTCTAACTAAATTTTTAATATGAAATAACAAATTTTTTAATTTTTGATCAATAGATCGAATATGCATTAACAGTGTAAACACCATCATTACCTCAATTTTTCAAAAAATGTCAAAAACTGCGTTTTGAAAGTCACCTCCTCAAATGTAAGTGAATTTTAAAATATGGTCGCCGTTAAAGTTTAACTGAATATAAGAGTTTAACGGTTAAACTCTTATATTCAGTTGAATATGATTTCAAAGTTTTAAAGAATATAAATTAATATTATACAGTGCGTTACAAAACGAACCGGACTATGATTTTTTGCATCAACTTTAGGCTCTAAAGTAGTAGCAAAAACTTTTTTCAAGTTTCTATTAAGTAATACAGGTGTTACAAAAAGATGGACTGGCTATATATAGCAATATTATACTCAACTAAACAAAATCCATATAATGTGTAGATAAATTTTGTGCCCGGAGCCTTAGTTTTTTTTTGTAACTGGGATGCTACAAAATGTTGCATTTTTCAGTCACAATAATACATTTTTTATTTTTTAAATTTGAATTAATGAACATTTACATCAAGGGCAAACATAATCTTGGCCTACTTCATAAAAGGTGGGTTACTATACTCGTGTCAATCTGAGAATGCGACTCTGACGTCACAGCGCGTAAATTAAAAAGCACTCTGTAATGTAACAGAAACTTACTTATTATGACTTAATACATAATTATTATATAGAAAATGTATATAAACAAAAATCATTATTAAATCTTAAGAAATAAGTTTCAATTACCTTACAGAGTGGTATTTAGTTTACGCGCTGTGTCGTCAGAGTCGCATTCCCAGTTTGACACGAGTATATATCAAGAGTGTATTAAAGTAGTATCTCAACTAAAAACTTTAAATGGCCATGCCATAAATCAGAGACGAAGAATTTTAGACAATATGTGTAGTTATATGAGTGAGTACAATATGGCTATGAATAGCCAGAACACCTTATTTGTTACACTCTGTATAAAAAATCGTTCAGTATTTAATACAATAAAAAATTCTCAATTTGGGGCTCTCCATACCTCTGTGTAACTGCTCTGAAATAAATAAATAATTAAAAATTTGTCTGGGTTATTACTCAAAGATTACCAGTAATGGTTTGGCTGGTTTTACCGTAGGTCAACAGTTAATATGACCCATAACGAAAACTATAATTAGTCATAACTCATTAGAGAATATAATTAGTTATGTGACACATTTCCGAAATGACCCTAGGGCCAGATTGGGAAGCGAGCTCTCGGAACTTTAAGAATGGGCTTATTCTGCAAAACTTTTCATATTGTCACGATCAAATATATTATTTTCAAAAGTTTCCACACATAGTTGGCTACGCGCGTTGCCGCATGAGGAGAAACATATGTGTCTCTAATGAACGACCCTAACTACCGACTGGTATTTCTGTTCCTTTAACTGAAGGGTTTAATAAAAAACAATTTTTTCTACGATCTAATAAAAAAGTTAACATTTCTACAAAAACAAAAAATCTTCATACTTCAAAATAACCTATTTCTTAGTATTTTACTTTTCTGCTCGTTACCATGACAGCAAGCAGAAAAGTGTTTTTTTTTTCGCGAGCCAAGTCTAGGCAACCGTAAAACAACTAGCTATTTTACGACAGCTGTCAGTTATACACTGAAAGAAATTACATTGAAAAGGTGTAAAAAAATACACTCTATAAATGTGTAAATTTTACACCTTTATATAAATGTACATCAACATTGATGTGAAACTACACAGGTGAGGTGATTTTGACCTAGAGTGTGTATTTTTAAATCCATACCTTCTGCAACAATACACTCGGAGCTCAAGAAAGTGTATTTTTATAAACATACCTTTAGCAACAAGCTAGTCACCTGAATCGAGAAGCCAGAATTCCTGCTTCATCGAGTCTGGTGACTGCCTACCATTAAAATTGTTTGTTTGTAAGAGCGTACGTGTAATTTTGTGTGTGCTAGATTGTTCAAAGAAATAATTGGTTTGGGCTGAAGTGTTGATTAAAAGTAAATATTTAAAAAGTGTGATTAATACAATATCCTTAAAACATAAATTTTATAATATTTTACTTATTTAGGCGGTAACACTGGCCTGTAAATTTTGAGTTGTTAAGACTTGTGTATGTTTTCTGTTTCTATTTTATATTGGTACTTTTTGTAGCGCTGATTACGAATATACGTTTTATTTATCTGTTGCGTAGTTTTTCCATAAAACACTATTCATAAATAGAAAAATAATAAAATGTTTATTCTATTTTTTTTAATAAATTGAAGGTTTTTAGGTAAAAAGTATATTTACGCGTTGGTGTAAACTTTACACACTGGATGTAAAAATATAATACACACCGCATTTATATTAACGCTTCGAGTGTAAAGTCACATCAGCAGCAGCTGCAAGTAAATTACCCATGCACGTGGATGTAAAAATTTATCTCAGTGTATGTGACAAACTATTGGTCCGCAATTTTTTTAATATGAAATTAATATTTATTTTGAATTAAATCTCAATTTCGTTTGGACTTTATATTTGTGTGTTATATATTTGTTGTTACCAAGGAATTATGGAGAGTTACTGTGATTAGGATGTTAACTTTACACCAACAGATTTGCAGAAAATTGTACTCAAGTGCTGAGACCTTGTAAGGTAACTTACTGTCTGAAATTTATTTATTTATTTATTTTAGATCGTAGAAAAAATGTTGTTTGTATTACGAGCCCAAAATGTGATTTCTGCTTTCGCGTGATTGCTGATCTCGGCTGGACACCTAGATCAGCACATTCCACGCTCAAGCAGAAATCAGTAATTTTGCGCTCTCAATACAAAAATAACTATTTCCTACGACCTAGTTAGTAGTTAGTGCGTATTTCCCATCCGTTGGCTATGACAACAGATGGGAAGTGACGATCAGCTGATTTTACATATCTGCTGTCAGAAAATTAGTAGAAGTCAAACCCATAACCTCAAAATTGACAAACTAGTTTTAAGATAATTTCTGCGCTTTTTTTATGTTTAGTTGTTAGCTCGTAGGAAAAATAGTATACGCACCTCCAAGCAAACCATTTCAGTGCACATCGAGTGCACTAAAAACTAGGTTCGCTTACTCGGTGCGTAATATACTATTCTTGCTGACATATTAATTTACAGCGAAAAAAATTATCCGAAATTTGAGCAAAATAAAAAATAAAAACCATCAAGTTAAAGAATTTAAAAAACTTGGACTTTGGCAAAAAAATAATAAAAATTATTTGTATCAAAAAATGTTTTCTTTGAACAAAAGATAATAAACTCTTTGCAGGGAATAGTACATACAGTGAGTGTATAAAAGAAAATAAAAAAAAAAAGTTAATCGCATTTTTAACAAAGAAAAAATCAAAAATTCAGCACATTCATTTTTTTTTAATTTAAAATTGTTCAGGAGTTTCAGTAAGCTTTACAATGATCATCATCAAATCATACATCAAATCATACGTCAATGTATCACACGACCCGCTTTACATTTTAAAAATGTTTCACCTTGCCCCCTGCCTCCACTGTGCCCCTAAACATATTAAATATATAAAAAAAGTTATTTGGGTTGTTATTTAAGTTGATATCTTAAGCCGTTTAAAAATTAAATGTGGGGGGGGGGGCAGATTTCAGACCTGTGTCCACATGGACGGACGTTTTTTTTTTCAAAAAAATTCAGAAATCGATAAAAACTATATGTATATAGATTTTTTTTGTCTGGGCAGGTTTTTGAGTATTTTGGAAATTTTAAAATTATCGTAAAATACTAATTTATTTATGAGACTGCGAATAATAAAGTTAAGAATAAAATAGTATATTATGATCCAAGGACGAGATATAATGTTTCTCGGTCGCATGCGGAGATTGTGAAACGAGCCGTGAGCCGAAATTCAACATTACATTACATTACATTACATTTTTGTTTAACCTCGTACTATTCTACTTAATTAAGCATCCGCTAAGTCCAAGACTTGTGTGGGCTTTAATTGACTTTCGAACCAATTTATAGGGAGTGTCCGCTTCACTTACGCCTTCGCCAAATTTCAATTATTAATTAACTGAAAAAGGCAAATTGGCGCCGGTGAGAATCGAACTCACGCTATTTGGGTAGTAAACTCGACAAGTACGACGCGGTAGTCCACTACACCAATCCTCCCATATACACCGGGTAAGACCGAGATTTATTTCTCGACCGTGTATCATACTCTATTTTTTATTCGCTTGTAAACATACTTTAAACAAAAAAAAATAAAAATAATAAGTAAAATTAGTTTTAATTTGGTTGTCAGTTATCTGATAATTTTCCATAAGGGACCGCAAAAGTACTTTGACAGGCTGTAGCGCACCAAAGTAAAACAAAAGACAAACACAACCGCTATGCATTTTTCGATAAGGGACCGCAAAAGTACTTTGATGGGTTGCCGCCCGCCAAAATAAAACAAAAGATAAACTCTTAACAAAAGTGTCACTTTTAACTTAACATTTCTAACCGAAAAATGTTGCAATACAAGCGAATAAAAAAACAATTTTAGCATATAAGTAAAAAAAAACACTTGGGAGATATGAGTCTTTTTTGATATAAACATATATTTTTATCGATACTATAGTGTACTAGTTATGGTTACAAAAAAATAAACCAAAAGAAAAATCAAATAATTCCCTACAAAAATTATCATATCGACTTTTTAATTTAAATTTCAAGACCTGGTATCTGAAAAAATCAATTTTCGTTTCCTTCTATTAATCAACTATGTATATTCTGCCTTCCTAAGCTGAAAGGTCCTATCTGTGTATGTTAAACCTATATAGATATGACCTTTCAGCTTAGCACTGCAGTATTAGGGTGACCCACCAAAATTTTAAATTAAAAAATTTGGAGGTCTCACCCCTTAAATTTGTTCATTGGGGTAAGAGTATCATACCTGAATTTTTTCAGAATTTCTGAAAATAATTTAGCTCACAGCCATTTTTTAAAAAGATATGTGTCTTTAGTCCAAAGGATTTTTTATTTAAATCTTTTTAACATGGCACGGTATAAAGGGATAGAAAATGGATAACCTAAAAAAAAATAAGAATGTTTTCTTTCCAAATGGCGTAGCTGTGCCCTTTTAAGTTCGAAAATGCACTACAATGCTTCATTTTAGGCGTAATGAGAGGCACAATTTTTTTTTCATTGCCTTAAAATATTGCGCGTGTAGCCCAATATATCCCGACATAAAAACCACTATAATTTTTTTTATTGGATATACAGAAAAAAAATAATATATTTATATATATATATATATATATATATATATATATATATATATATATAGATATATATATATATATATATATATATATTTTTTAAAAAATTTTGAGAGATAAATAACTAAACTAATTGGAATAGTTAACTGAAGTTTGTATATGTTAGCATTTAGCATGTACAGAGTTAATTAGTATCTACAAGGAAAAAAACTGATTTATTTTGAGATACGAGTTTTCGAAGTTTACAAGTCTTTGATATAGGCACAGAAAGACAAAGTAAGCTAAGTAAGTACTCGAACTTAATAATTTTTTTTGAATTGTGTTAAAAATATTTATCCCCGGCCGTGATTAATAGGCCTGTTAATCACGGATCTGTAAAAATAAACCATTTACAATTTAAAACGACCGTGGATAAAGTACAGAATTCTACTCGCGTATAATAACTATTAGTCATTCGGGTGAATAGGTAACTCGCCTTTCGGCTCGTGTCCCAAAATTGGAAACGGATCAACAAAGGATTAACAGCGATAAAAATTTAACGCGAAAAAAATATTAAAGCGAAATAAAAATAGCGAAAACTATTACCACGAAAATTTTAAATAGCGAAATGCAATTACCGCGAAAAATATATAGCGAAAGTAATAGCCGCGAAAATATTTAACGCGCAAAGCAAATTCCTCGTCTAATTTTAAATTATAAAAATATGTTTTTTATAATACTTTTTCGTTAGCTTCGCCAAGTTTAATATATTATATTACCAATTTGTTTAATTAAGTTTAATAATTGCAGAATTAACAAAATTTTAATATAACTAAATTGTTTGGTTTGGTTTTTAAAAATATATGTAAGTAAAATTATAATTATATTACTAATAAATATAATATAATATAATACATAACTAATTTCTTTATATTGGTGTTATAATTTTAGTATTTTAAAAAACATAAATATGATTAAATTGTTTGGTTTAGTTTGTTTCGTTTTGTTTTTGATAAAAAATAAAAATAAAACTATGATTATAAAATAAGCGTTTCATTCAAAAAATTATAATATATATTTTAAGGTTATTTTTTTAATTAAAATTTAGGCGCGATTATATTATTGCGCGGCGAAAGTATGCGCAATTATATTATTACGACGTAAAAGTATGCGCTATTTTTATTGTCGCGAAAATAGTTTCCGCGGTAAATGTTTTCGTGGTAATAATTTTTCGCGGTAATTACTATTTTCGCGGTAAAACCTTTCGCGGTTAAATCATTGCGCGATAAATATTTTCGCGGTAAATGTTTTCGCGGTAAATTTTTGCGGTAAATTTTTCGGCAAAGTCTCCTAGATCCCCCAAAATTCACCCTCATTGATTAATAGCAATTATTATACGCTCATTGAATAATATACTATTATTTTGACAGGTTTTGTACGGAGCTCTTCAATTTTACATTTATTTAAATTGAACTACCGTATTAGTTTTCAAACAAAAAATCTTTATTTCAATTTCAAGTTTCAATTCAATTATACAACGTTTTAGTATTGTAAACTTAAAACATAATTGAAAATACTCTTAACCTTCAAAACTCTAACTTAAAGTTTACTCTAATGCCCTAGTGGAACCGCTGCGTAGTAATCAGTTTAAAACTACTGTTTAAACTTGCACTATTATGTATTTAAATAGATTTAAAGAAAATTGCTTTAGTTCTCTTATACACGGATAAAACTAAAGCGTAATTAATATAGTATATATGTTATAGAATACAACAAAATAGTGTATCTAGGGGAAAAGTGGGACCCTCCGTACTTTTTTTTATATTTTTTATACTCAAGGTATGGTATTGGCTTTAGTTTTTGTTTTGGATAGGTAAATTGCATGTATATTAGGCTATAATAAAATATGATAAAAGAAATAATAGTTAACTGTGTAAAGGTTGAAAACATTTTTTTTCTCAATGGTTCTAAACTGTCCGAATCTGCCCCCTATGAGGGGCGACTACGTACATGTTATGGGGTACATACATTCATAGGGGTAAAAGTTGGACTTATATAAGAAAATAAGTTTATTATATTAACTATTTATTAAAATAAAATATGTAATGGACAACGCAATCGTGTAAAGAGAATTTAAATAAAAATACATGTATACAAATAGGGTACATTTATTCACATGGGGCACATTCGTACGATATAGGCTTACGAATGTGCCCCATACAAATACATGAAGGTATTTTCATATGTATTAATGTGTCCCTGATGTGTGTGTACGAATGTACCCCAAAGCACAAAAAATAAAAACAAAATAAAAAATTTACAAAACTACTAAGTTTACAGATAATATTATATTTTTATGGTTTACTTACCACGTAAAATAATGTAATCGTTTTAAATATTACTTAAAAAATCACTTTAAATCACTCAAGAAGTCGTTACATACAATTACTTTGAGAGCGCCAAAATACGTTTTAGCCACCACTCTTGAACGATCTCGGGCGAATAAACACAAACATACATCAGAGTGCTCTATCTTCGCGCGTATATTTAAAATATTTGGAATGTATGTATTTGGGCCGTGTACGAAGGGTCCAACTTTTCCCCTACTATATTCGCCAATCACAAAATATGAATTATAATACAACTTAGAAACGTATCTCTTAACACGTTCGCTACCAAGCGGCTCATATATGAGCCACGACAATTTTTCAAATAGAACGACGTCTCATATATGAGCTATAATTAATGGCCGCTTGAAAAGCATCGATCTAAGAGGGCGGTTTTAACGTGCTATGTAGGAAGGTGCGGCTCATATAAGGGACGCGTGGTTTTTACATAGCTATTACCGTTTGGACTTTTAGCTAGTAAACACGTGGCTTTTTGTGTCTTGTTTGTACTTATGCTGAGTCTGTGGGGTGGAAAATTAAACATACCCCTGGTAGCGTCCGTGTTAAGCAGCGTTCTCCTACAAATTCTCTGGTGGCTGGTACCAGCTACAGGGTAGTTGTAGATTGTTTTCCTACATCTTAGAGTATTTTTAGTCTCTGGCAAATATACTACAGTTAAATGTGAAAAAATATATATAATTAGTCATTTTAATTTTCCCTACGACCTAGTTAGCATTGCTTATTTTCCACGCGTTGGCGTGACAGCTGTCAGAAAGTGACAATCAGCTGATTTTACATATCTGCTGTCAGAAAATTAGTAAACGTCAAACACATAACTTTGTCAATTGACAAACTAATTTAATAGTTATTTATGGTACTAGTGGGTAAAGTAAGGTTAATTTTCGAGAGGGCAATATCGTTTTACCCATGAGTGCCATACAAGGTTTTATCCAATAAATAGCTTAGGAATTCATATTTTTATTAAAAATTTTAATGACATTTACAAGAAAATAATTTGACAAGTGACAGTTAAGTGGGTAAAATAAATAATTATCCACTCAATAAAGTAAAAGCCACGCGTGGGTTATTATTGAGTTTATCTATTTAAAATAAAGCTGGTAATTGTCTTATTATCTGTATGTATTGGATAAAGACATTTTTTACGTTTTTTTTTTTATGTTTAGGTGTTAGGTCGTGGGTGGAACATATTTTATTTTATATTTTCGATTTTGCTAAAATTTGGTGTGGGTGCTTCATTTAAGATCCTTTATATAAATAAATACCCAAAACTTAAAAATTCGGTATAGACAAAAAGTTAGGGTGGTTTAAGATGTTGTCGTAATTGATCTAAATTAAGCTTAATAATTGGGTTTATATTATTTATTACTAACATCTGTTCATAATTAAGCCCCTAAATATGATATAGCCCATACAAATGTAAAAAATAAAAAAATAGGTCAATTTTTGTAATAATTTAAGTTTCAAAGTTGCGGCATATTGCGACAAACACTAATTTTCCAGATTAGATTAATGGCTTGTTTTATACCCACGTATGCTCAAAATCAATAAATTTTATTTTTAAAATATGTTTTACTCTACCAATAAGACAGTTTAACTTGAGAACAGGAGAAAAAAAATAGTGTTTGTCGCAATATGCCGTATAACTTTGAAAATTAAATTATTACAAGAATTTACCTATTTTTTTTATTTTTTACATTTGTATGGGCTATATCATATTTAGGGGCTTAATTATAAGCGGATGTTAATAATAAATAATATAAACCTCATTATTAAGCTTAATTTAATAATCAATTACGACAACTTCTTAAAAGTCGAACCACCCTAACTTTTTCTCTTTACCGAATTTTGAACTTTTAGGTATTGATTCATATAAAGGATCTTAAATGAAACACTCGTATGGGAGGATTGGTTTAGTGGACTACCGCGTCGTACTTGACGAGTTTATTACCCAAAATAGCGTGAGTTCGATTCTCACCGGAGCCGATTTGCCTTTTTCAGTTAATTAATGATTGAAATTTGGCGAAGACGTAAGTGAAGCGAACACCCCTATAAATTGGTTTGAAAGTCAATTAAAGCCGGTGGTTCCCTCTACTACTAGCCCACACAAGTCCTGGACTTAGGTGATGCTTAATTAAGTAGAATAGTACGAGGTTAAACAAAATGTAATGTAATGTAATGTAATGTAATGTAATACCAAATTTCAGCAAAATCGAAAATATAAAATAAAATATGTTCCACCCTAGTGGCACGGATTTTTTTTTTCAGATTTTTTACTATAATATTCGAAATCAGTGCTATTAAAAATATAAGTACACAAAAATTCAGATATTTGTCATTTTTTTTTTATTTCTGGCCCACTGTGCAGCGAACAGCGAATTTGTAGGAGAACGCTGCTTTACTTACCATTCCAATCATATTATCAGTAGTAATATCATGTGCATGTTGAATTATTGATAATTTTTTTAATATTGTTGTAATATTGTTGTTTAGTTCTTAAATTTTTAATTTAAATATGAAACAACATAAGACATTGTAAAATTATATACTTCCTTATTTTGTTTGTGAAATAGTCTTTCAAAATACCATTCGTGCATTTTGAATTATATATAATTTTTTGTATTAAAAAAATATTTTGCTTGGCAATTTCCTTAAGCAAAATATTTTTTTATATACAAAAAATTATATATAATTCAAAATGCACGAATGGTATTTTGAAAGACTATTTCACAAACAAAATAAGGAAGTATATAATTTTAAAATGTCTTATGTTGTTTCATATTTAAATTAAAAATTTAAGAACTAAACAACAATATTACTTTAGAACTATAATTAAAAATTTAAATCTCAAATTCGCCGCGCTTTTTAAATCCACAATGTTCACTTGTTCGCGAATGTTGTCAAGTCTAAACTTTGCTCGAGGGATATTTTATGCTTGAGATTATTCCAATAAAATAGTTTGGACTTTTTTTATCATATATTTTAGCATTTAAATAAAGATCATTGCTGTTTTTGTTTAAAAAGTTTAGTTTTCAACTGAAAATAAATAAAATAACGGGTGTTTCTACCCGTAAAAAATTTCCTATCGGTTTCTAATAAACTTTGGCAACGCTGTACTGGTAACAGCGTAGTCATTTGATGTTTTAATTTCCGTAATTCTTTACTGCAAATATATTTTTAATAAATAAGTGTTTAAATTAGTTTTTAGAGGCCTGTTTTTGATACCAAGGTTCAATTAAATAAATTAAAATTTATGAATATCAGTAATTTAAAGCTTTTTCTATCTTAAAGTGCATAAAATATAATATATTATCTGAAATTAATTAGGGTTTATACCTAGGATATTTTGGTAATAAGCATCTATATTGCTTATCAATAAAAATAAATCAACTAAAGGTAAGCTTCACAAATTAAAAACACATTTTGCAAAAATATAACATTTATTAAGATGTCAGTAACTGTCAGTTTCTTGTTTCCATAGTAACCAAGTGATAATTCCATATGTGCAAAAATTATCAAATTCATTTTGATCTGATTGGTCAAGAAACTAAAAGGTGCAAGCTTTTGTTTGTGAAATAGTCTCTTACATTTCTACTTTTTACTAGATTTTTAGTTCGCATGACGAAGACTATAAATATTTCTAGGCACCTTGTAGTTATATATTTTTTAATAGGATATAGTTATTAATTTGTTGTTTAATTACACATAATTATTTAGCCGATACGACAATATACAATTTAACAGTAAATCAGTTGTGTCTAAATAATTATAATTACATTGTGGCACGAATAATCATTAACAATTCATTACTATTATTTAGTTTATGTTAAATTAATGAAATTATTCAATACAAATTAAAAATAGTTCGAATTTATCCATACTGTGTATTTATTATACACATAAATTAGGCAATAAACTAGTATATTATGCAAATATTTTATGTATATACATTTTGTTATTTTACCTCATTAAATAGTGGAAACATTAAATATCAACAATTTTTCTTTTCACTACTACCTAGCTTTAGAACGTCGAACTGCAGGCAGGCAACGGAGTCTGGTTCATACGGCCGAAAGTTGTACGGCCGAAGAAATGCTTTTACCCCCTCTACTGTACTCTGCAGAGGTTCTCAATATTTGACTAAAACAATGAATTTTTTTATGCATATTGTTACACCAGGCGAGCATTTATTATTTAATTAGCTAAAGCTAAATTATTTAGCCTAAATATAATCCTATTTGATTCTTAAAATATATCGCCTTCTAAATTCTGAAATATCGTATCTGAAAAATGCCTCCCATTAAAAAAAAAAAACACCAAACCAGCAAACTACCAAACCATTATTAACGTAAACCAACGACTCCCATTAAAAAAAACACCAAACCAGCAAACTACCAAACCAAACCATTATTAATGTAAACCAACGCCTCCCATTAAAACAAAACACCAAACCAGCAAACTACCAAACCAAACCATTGTTAACGTAAATCAACGCACCCATTAAAAAAACACTAACTAAGAAATTCGTGAGTATTTTAACAATTTTTTGTTATAAAAATTTTAACAATTATTTTATTATACAGAGCGGTCCAAAAGTCACCCCCCCCTCTTAACTTTTGAACCAGTTGAGATATCGACTTCAAATTTGGAACTTTTAAATAAGACAACTTAAACTATCTTTTAGCATATATTTAATACTTTCAGCTCTTAAAATGTGGGCAGGGGGGCATGGGGCACATTTTTTTAAATGGAAAGGGGGGTCGTCTAATACATCATTTTAAAGCTTATAAAATTCTCCATTTAACACCATATTTTTAAATTAAAAAAAAATATTTGGGTTTAAAATGGGGTTGAAAATGGGTATTAATGTCAAAATTCCTCTAAAAAAAAAAAACAAATAATTTTTTAAAAATGTCTAATTTTATCATAAAAAATGTTAATTATACTTTTAAACTAATTTTAGTTGACATCAATAAAAATTTATAAAAAAAACTTAAAAAATCGAATCTTTTAGCACAAAAAATTGAAAAATCCAAACTTTAAAAAACATTTTTAAAAAATTTAAAAATGTTAGTTTAAATAGAGAATTTTATAAGCTTTAAAATGATGTATGACACGACCCCCCTTTCCATTTAATAAAATGTCCCCCCATGCCCCCCTGCCCACATTTTAAGAGCTGAAAATATCAAATATATGCTAAAAGATAGTTTAAGTTGTCTTATTTAAGAGTTCTAAATTTGAAGACTTTTGGACTGCACGGTATTTATTAATTTTCAGAGAATAGTAATAAGCAACCAGTTATATATCGCAATGTATAAATACTTGCCTACGCTTTGAGAGCCACTGAAATCAGTACTGCCACTACTACAAACCTCGCTTTCGGCCGTACGATCTTCGGCCGTAAAATCCACCTCGAGGCAAAGGACTTCCTTTCCGGTCCAAGCAAATCAAAAACTAGCTAAAACTAAATTTCATATTAAAAAAAACTCCACCCCCTAAGGGGGTAGTTTTTTAAAAATTTGTATGTTGGGGTTTTTGAGGTTGCCAAAACTGAATCTATGAATGCAATTTTGTCCAAATCCACCCCCTGAGGGGCGGGGGGGTAGTTTTCGAGAAAATTTGTATTGTGGTTTTTATGGTTACTGACGCGCAGAGGTGAAAAATGGAAAAGCTTTTTTACTAAGCAGTCTCTTTAGATTTTATCAGAGGTAGGCCATGATTATTTGACAGACCAGTTAGTGAAATATAGTTTCAAGCGTTTGATAAATAAATACCTAGATCCGACTAGTGGTTATTACCCTATTAAAACTGTGACCTTATTACTATAAAAAAATTTACTCTAAATTCCCTTACTAAATGAAATGAAATAAATTGAATAATGCGGTCAAACATTGTAAAACAAGAGAAAAGCGTATTTCAGACTAAGAATAAAGGTTGAAAGTTGAAAACATTGGTATTAAAATTTAAGCAGTAAAATAATGGTAACGTTTTATTATTCTGTACGACAGGGCTGACCAAGTTCTGTTTAAAGATTTTAAATTTATTATACAGTGCATGTCATTACCTTTTAAAAAATTATAATTTTAAATATTGCATTTCAATCAAAAACAGTCCTAATATCAGGATTTTCAATAAACTGCCTGACAGCTTCAAGGGCCTAAAACACAAGGCTTTTAAAAGGGCGGTCAGTTCAATGCTGAAGAGGTTCTGTTTTTATTTGCGGAATACTTGGACACCCCACCGAACTTATTGGGACCATGAAATCAAATTGTAAGTGTTTTTTTATTTATTTATTTTTATACTTTTTTTGTATTTTTGTCTATAGTCTAAATTTTTTATTCTGTATATTTTCTATATTTAGTACCTTTTCTCTGACATGTGTATAGATTGTAATCTGGCAACACGAAAATAAATCTTATCTTATTTTAAAAAGTGCTCGGCTGGCAGGGTGAAAGCATTTGAGACACCTTTATACACTGGAGTAAATCTTAACTCTTCCTCGTCCATTTTTATTCAAAATATCTATAAAAATATACTTAAAACTTGGACTTTTTAACTATTACAAAGTAATGCAAAAAAAAACAAATGAAAAATTTTAAATTG
Organism: Brachypterus glaber; assembly: GCA_958510825.1. Lineage (NCBI taxonomy): Eukaryota > Metazoa > Arthropoda > Insecta > Coleoptera > Kateretidae > Brachypterus > Brachypterus glaber. The sequence continues at coordinate 19,598,768 of OY294045.1, forward strand.
TCAAGTCATTGTTATCAATATCTCTAATTACATTAAATTAATCATTAACAGAGTTAATTAGTTTAATGAACGGAAAATCGATTGTTTGGAGCTTCGAGGTTAAGAAAGTAACACGACAATGTGTCTTTAAGTTACATGAATATGTATGTTTTGTGTTGTTTTGTGTGCGATTTTGGGTTGTGTTTGATTTTATTTCAGTTAAGTTCAAGTTCCTCACAGGCAAGTCCCAAACACTAGAAGTAAAAGTGCTCGGCTGGCAGGATGAAAGCATTTGAGATGCCTTTATACACTGGAGTAAATCTTAACTCTTCCTCGTCCATTTTTATTCAAAATATCTATAAAAATACACTTAAAACTTGAAGTTTTTAACTATTACAAAGTAATGCAAAAAAAAACAAATGAAAAATTTTAAATTGTCAAGTCATTGTTATCAATATCTCTAATTACATTAAATTAATTAGTTAATTAGTTTAATGAACGGAAAATCGATTGTTTGGAGCTTCGAGGTTGAGAAAGTAACACGACAATGTGTCTTTAAGTTACATAAATATGTATGTTTTGTATTATTTTGTGTGTGATTTTGGGCTGTGTTTGATTATTTTAGTTAAGTTCAAGTTCCTCACAGACAAGTCCCAAACACTAGAAGTAAAAGTGCTCGGCTGGCAGGGTGAAAGCATTTGAGACACCTTTATACACTAGAGTAAATCTTAACTCTTCCTCATCCATTTTTATTCAAAGTATCTATAAAAATATACTTAAAACTTGGAGTTTTTAACTATTTTTATTAACTCTGTTAATAATTATTAACAGAGTTAATTAGTGTAATGAACGGAAAATCGATTGTTTGAAGCTTCGAGGTTGAGAAAGTAACACGACAATGTGCCTTTAAGTTACATAAATATGTATGTTTTGTGTGTGATTTTGGGATGTGTTTGATTTTATTTCAGTTAAGTTCGAGTTCCTCACAGGCAAGTCGCAAACACTAGAAGTAAAAGTGCTCGGCTGGCAGGATGAAAGCATTTGAGACACCTTTATACACTGGAGTAAATCCTAACTTTTCCTCGTCCATTTTTATTCAAAATATCTATAAAAATATAAATAAAAAAACAAATGAAAAATTTTAAATTGTCAGTGTCATTGTTATCAATATCTCTAAATACATTAAATTGACCAAATCAGTCATATTGAAATTATTCAGAACCATATTATAAGAATTTTAGCTGTTTTTTAGATTATTAGATACTGTTGAATACAGAAACCATTATTTTTTAGAAATTTCTAATAATTTTATTTTTTTTTTATTACCAACTTATGAACAAAAAAAATTCCCAGAACTGTTTTACAATTAAAAAAAGTTACTAAAACTGTTTTAGAATTGTAACACGCAAACCAAAACAACGAAAACGTAATTATGAAAAGTAAATAGATAATAGTTATATATGGTACTAGTGCTGACGCATCGCAGGTTAATTTTCGAGAGGGCAATATCGGTTTACCCATGAGTGCCATACAAGGTTTTATCCAATAAATAGCTTAGAAATTCATATTTTTATTAAAAATTTTAATGACATTTACAAGAAAATAATTTGACAAGTGACAGTTGAGTGGGTAAAATAAATAATTATCCACTCAATAAAGTAAAAGCTACGCGGGGGTTATTATTGAGTTTATCTATTTAAAATAAAGCTGGTAATTGTCTCATTATCTGTATGTATTGGATAAATATTATCAAATCAACATATAATATATACTTTTTTAGAGGAAACATTTTTAACAATTTTGAAATTTAGTATTTGAAGTTGGGCAGCCCTAGTAAAGGATTTCTAGAGAAGGTACAGAGTTGCTCTTCTTGTTGCTCCTTATGGGCCTTCTCTGGAGACTCGTTATATTGATGTTCGCCGACGGATCATATCTCCCAACTACGATTTTTGATCAATCCATAAATATTTCATATCTTTTTAAAAAATTGGAATAACCGACGTTACGAATTTGAATTTGTAGGTTTTCCTTACGTATATGTTTTATGGATTTCTGTTCTATACAAATATATAAGAAGTTTATATCATTAGATGATTTTAAATTTAAATATTGTACAAAATACACTGAAACAGTTAAATAACATCCCACAAAGAAAAAAAAAGTCAATTACTCTTAATCAGACTATATTTTCTTAACTATTTTTGGGCGCTAAAAACGAATATGGCAATGAAAAAGCTCGCTGACCCCCAAAATAACTCGCTTCCATCTTATGTAAACATGGATTCAGTCAGATTTGTCTGAATTGTAAGTTCGTGACATTCTGATCAAAATTATTTTAAAAATAACAGTTCTCAACACTCAAAAATTTTCCGACACCATTTTAGTTGATGCTGTGTTTTCGGAACCTTTTTTCTTTTTCTCGATCAGCTCGTTTTTTTTTGAGATATAACGCACAGTGGTTTTTTACCTATACTTGTAGTAAAAAAAAAAAATTAATGTTGAATAAATTTTCTTTTTCCGGTGGATTGGTCCTCTATTAATAGGGCTCTAGTTTATAATCAATGAATTAAATATGTATTAACCCTAAATACAGTTTAATTAAACCCTATCTTAGAAGCAAAATCAAAACCCACGTGGCTAGAATAATTAAATAAAAACAATAAAGACCTTTTCATCTAACACACTTCCGCTCGAGGTGTAAAAGATACTTTTTTATGAGTTTAAAGAAACAACAAAATAATACTGCAATAGCATGAACTTTATACATGGTAATGATAGTGTAGAGTATGCCCCAGCTTACAATACAAATAACCGTCGATAAATACACCTTACCTTACTGGTATTAGGTGTGACAAGAGAGAGAATCCCCTTGTCTATACTAGTAAAAAAGCAAATCGCCATACAACAGTCACCACAATTTTACAAGCTTTTATACTGAAAGAGCACAAAACACGAACTGCGTTTTTGTGTACGCCATTACCAACTGGATACAAATACATTATACATCAAATTTGTTTTCAGCGCACAAAAATATATAAGTTCAAGGACTATACTTTTAAAAATGCTTGTTTTCTTTTTGTGTGTTATCAGTCAGGGACGGCACGAGCAAAAAAAGATTGGCGGATTGTTTTTCCAACTGCCAGCACATAATTAGGGAACGTTCAAGTATTACGTAACGCTCCTAGGGGCGGTGGGTCATTTAGGAGTGTTACGCCCATGTTAGAAGCAAAATCAAAACCCACGTGGCTAGAATAATTAAATAAAAACAATAAAGACCTTTTCATCTAACACACTTCCGCTCGAGGTGTAAAAGATACTTTTTTATGAGTTTAAAGAAACAACAAAATAATACTGCAATAGCATGAACTTTATACATGGTAATGATAGTGTAGAGTATGCCCCAGCTTACAATACAAATAACCGTCGATAAATACACCTTACCTTACTGGTATTAGGTGTGACAAGAGAGAGAATCCCCTTGTCTATACTAGTAAAAAAGCAAATCGCCATACAACAGTCACCACAATTTTACAAGCTTTTATAGTGAAAGAGCACAAAACACGAACTGCGTTTTTGTGTACGCCATTACCAACTGGATACAAATACATTATACATCAAATTTGTTTTCAGCGCACAAAAATATATAAGTTCAAGGACTATACTTTTAAAAATGCTTGTTTTCTTTTTATGTGTTATCAGTCAGGGACGGCACGAGCAAAAAAAGATTGGCGGATTGTTTTTCCAACTGCCAGCACATAATTAGGGAACGTTCAAGTATTACGCAACGCTCCTAGAGGGGGCTGGGGGTCTTTTTGGAGTGTTACGCCCATGTTAATGGTATAGGAAAATAGCTTTACAGGGGGGGGGTCCAAAATGATCAAAATTTGCGTTACGTAATACTTAAACGTTCCCTTATGCCAAGTGGCGGAAAAATCTTCCAGTTGTACAGTAAAAATTTTCCGACTCATCTTAAATTTTCCGACCATTTTTTGACTCCAATAAAACTGACGACAAAAAAAAAGAAAAAAGCTCATTACTGCCGCAAAGATCATTTTGAGGGGGATTATTCATTAAAATGTTTTAAATTTTTCTAAATCGAAGCTAAATTTTCAAACGCGGAGCCAAATTTTCCGACTGCAAAGATAACTGAGGGGGCCGGCTGCCCCTCCTTGGATTTTGGTACCAATGATCAAATAGTTATTTATATACCAAGGGACTAAACATACTGTTTTATTCCCGCTGCACGACTGTTTACTGAGCAAGCGTAACGAGCGAGGGAAACAGAAATGAAACGGAATAAAACTATTTTTCGCACGACCAAACATAATTCAGGTAGGTACATAAAGTTAAAATTAAAAACCATGCGTCTAAAATCATATCGTAGTATTTTCGTAATTTAATCAAGATAGGGAGCGTTCAAGTATTACGTAACGCAAATTTTGATCATTTTGGACTCCCACCCCCCCTGTAATGCTATTTTCCTATACCTTTAACATAGGCGTAACACTCCAAAATGACCCCCACCCCCCCTAGGAGCGTTATGTAATACTTGAACGTTCTCATACCTGTAAATTTCGAAAAGACAGTTTCACACTAAAGTCAGTTTGAAAAAATGGACGAAGACTATAAATTTTAAGTAATTTAAACAATGTTATTTTTGAAGGTTTTCTTTGTTAAAATTTTAAAAAGTTTGTTTGGTTCGCTTATTTTTTACAAAACATACCAAACTTAACTGTTGTTCCAGTAGAGCATATAGTACCTATGTATAATATTTTAATATAATCAAGGGTGCCGTAATTTTTCGTCCCTATGAAGAAAAACGCCAAGTTTAGTCCCGTACATGAAAGCGTAAAAGTAAGTTATTTTAGTCTTGGTAGTGCGAAAAAATAATTATTTGTGTGCCAAGACAGTCTGGTTAAGACTTTAGGAATCTCTTTGTGGGCCTGTGTTATAAATAGATTTCTAGTAACTACAATTCAAATAAAAAAGTATGAAATTTAAAATAACCATTTTAAGATGTATAAAGAATTATTTTATATTGATGTCCTATCCACAATGTGAGTCGAAACCCAGACAACAAAGATGTGTCAATTTTACCGGTTACAAACACGGTAGCCGGTAGATTTCGCCTACTAAATTTCAACCATAAGGAGCGTCTACCGGCTACGTACATGTTCGCAGGCAGGGCCGTAGCTATGGAGGGGGGGGGGCTCACCCCCACCTATCTTGAGATCTAAAAAGTTGCATATTTCATGGATTTAAAATACAAAAGTTGCATATTTCACGAGAAAAAAGTTGCACATTTTATTTATTCAAATAAAAAAGTTGCATATTTCACCAACGGATGGGACCTTTTTTTAGTCTTTTTTTCTATCTAAGAAAAAAGTTGCATATTTTTTGGTGGATTCATGCAAGAGTTGCATAATTCACGAAGGGGTGGGACCTTTTTTTTAGTCATTATCTTTTTTGTATCGAAGAAAAAAGTTGCATTTCATAGATTCATACATAAGTTGCATAATTCACGAAAGGGTCAGATAATTTTTTTTTAGCCATTAACTTTTTTGTCGGAGCAAAAAGTTGCATTAAGGCTAAACAAAGTTGCATTTTTAACCTTCCCCCCTCCCCCCCTCGAAATCTTCTTCGCTACGGCCCTGTTCGCAGGTACCGGTTTTCTATCCACTGCCTATTAATAATAAATTGTATTTTAAATTGTGTACCACAATGTTTCACTGCAATATTCAATTTATTTTATTTTTAAAAACAACCATATACAAGCTCTAAAAATACAGTATAATATTTGGATTTTATATAGGTTGTAAAGTTTTATCAGTAACCGAACAATTTAAAATGGTGAAGTAGCTATAATCATAAAAAATTTATTACGTGCAATTTTAAATGTTTCACATGTAATAATTATTGACAGCGTTTCATATAAAATATACACAAATATTTATTGAAAATGTAGGGCATGAAGTTCCTAAAATTAATAGTGTTAAAGGAGAAAATGTTGAAATTATTTACTTATGAAAAAGATTCTATCTGGGTTTCGACTCATTGTGGATATGAGTCAACGAACTAATAACTCTTCTTTCTAGAATACGAATACCGTTAAAATAAAGTATCGCCAATATCTCGGTTTGTTTGTAAACAATTAGTAGGTATATTCAGGCCTATACAATAACAATTACCAGTAACTGGTATTGTTGTTTCTGTTAGAACAAAGATGTGCGAGTAAGACAGACGAATGTTTATGTTGTCGACGTTTTTGTCAGTTTTAACGAAAGAAATGCCTATTCTAGAGAGAAGAGTTATTAGTTCGTTGATATGATTCCAAACCCACATGATAAAAAAGGTAAAATAATTATTGACTAACACTAAAGTACTATTTCCCTATATTTATTTATTGCTTTTCCAACCTAGGTTTCAATCTTTTCTAACTAAGATCATCATCAGGGTATACGATCGGTCTGTCCGGGAAATCTTGTAAGCATGATAACTTAAGAACGCTTTAATCTAGAGACTTGAATTTTGGCATACAGGTATTTTACCAAAAGTTCTCGCTCGGGATTGTTTTTGGTGACCATTGAGGTGCGGCAAGGGGGGCAAATAGGGAAAAATACATTTTTTTTAGAAAAAATTTAAAATTGCTATATAGAGGTTTTTAAGGTTGCTGAAATTGAATCTGATAATAAAATTTCTCTCTCCACCCCCGAGGGGGTGAGGGGGTAAATATTTTGAAATGTTTTCCAAATTTTCGTGAAAATTTGTAGATAGGGGTTTTTGAGGTTGATAAAAATGAATCTTGAAATATATTTTTTGAAACCCACCCCCTTAGGGGTGGGGGGTGATTTTGTGAAAATTGGTATATTGACGTTTTTGAGGTTGCTGGAAGTGAATCTGATAATAAAAATGGTCTAACTCTACCCCTACCCCCAGGGGGTGGGGGGTAATTTTGTGAAAGTTGGTATATAGGGGTTTTCAAGGTTGCTGAAACTAAATATGAATAATACACTGCTCAGTAAAAGAGCTTTCCCATTTTTCACCTCCGCGCATGAAATTGATTTTTATTATCACATTTTTTTTTTCCTAATTTCACCCCTGAGGGGTGGGGAGTAGTTTTCGTGAAAACTGGAGTATTGGGGTTTTTGAGGTTGCTGAAAGTGAATCTGATAATAAAAATATTCTAAATCCACCCCCTGAGGGGTGGGGTAGTTTTCGTGAAAATTGTTATATTGGGGTTTTTGAGGTTGTTGAAAGGGAATCTGATTATAACAAAATTCTAACTTCACCCCCAAAGGGGCAGAGGGTAGTTTTCGTGAAAATTGGTATATTAAGGTTTCTAAAAGTGAATCTCATAATAAAAAAATCCATTTTACGCGCGGAGGTGTAAAATGGGAAAGCTCTTTTACTGGGCAGTGTATTTTATTTGAATTATGGTTACTAACAATCTTTTCATAACACAAGCAAACAAAAAAGTACCTACAGTAAATTACCCTTAACCAGACTGCCTTGACACACAAATAATTATTTTTTGATCAGTGGTACCAAAATCCAAGTCAAAAACAGCTACCTCAAATCAGTCTTGTGCAGGTAAAGGGCGACAAGGAGGTGCACCCCTCAGTAATCTTTCTAGTTGACAAATTTAGCTACGGGTTTGAAAATTTAGCTTCGAATTAGAAAAATTTTAAAATTTTTTATAAATATTTCTCTTTTAAATGATCTTTTTGGAAAATTTTAGACGTGTTAGCAAATTTTTAAGAGTGATGAGCTTCTTTCTTTTTTTTGATCATTGGTTTTATTGGAGGAAAAAAGCGGTGGCGGTCGGCAAATTTAATACGAGTTGGAAAATTTTTGCTCTACAACTGGAAGATTTTTCCGCCACTTAGCATAATTATGTGCTGGCAGTTAGAAAAAAAAATCCGTTAATCTTTTTTGCTCGGGCCGTCCCTGGTATTATGACTGATAACTTAACTATCACGATAACACAGGCCCACTAAAAAAAAACTTCAAGTATTTTTAACAGGACTATATTTTTCTTACAAATTTTTATGAGCTGAAAACGAATTTGACAGTAAAAAAGCACTAATTCTTAAAAAAAAAACTTGCAAAAAAATACTGGTTAAGCTAAAGTATTGAATTTTGAATTTCAAAAAGTAAGCCAAATATTAGCAAACGATTTTTTTATAACACCGATGCACCGCGGTGCATGAACTGCGCGCACGCGGTTCTCGAGATTTTTAAAGTGCTCTAGCACCTAAGTATTTAAATCGATTTAAATAAATTTAAAATATCAATACTTATTCAATAATTATTTATTATAATTAATTTTAATTTATTTTTTCTATTTTGCGACTCTAATAAGCTCATAATCACACGCATTTTGCGGGTTCTTAGAGGCCCATAAGAGGTCTGTACTTTTTTTTCTTTTGGGTTGGCAACAGAAATCTTCGCCGAAAAGTCAATATCTTTGACCACGTTTTTTTTTTCACATTTCTCGACGTTTTAGACCATTCTGAGTCGAAATCAGTAAAAAAAATTTTTGCGTCCGTCTGTCTGTCTGTCTGTCTGGATGTAACTTCATTTCTACATGAGATATCGACTTGCGATTTTTTGCATATTGTTTCTTAGCGTGTTCCGAAGTGCTGATTAGATTTTGGGGGTAAACGATTGGGGGTAAGGGGGTAAAAATAGGGTAACACTCCTATTTTTAGCGTTTTTTGTTTATAATTAAGGCAATTACTATTGTATTTGGTTAATTTATACACTTATATAAAAGATAATTTTAAATTGGTCAAAAAATGTTAGAAACAACGTTTTCCTAAAACGCATTGTTTTCGAGATATTGGCGTTTAAAGCAGTAAAAGGTTTTTTTAGCATATCTCACATATTTATAACCCGATTTCAAAAAAAAATATTTTAAATAAAAACTCTTTTTAAGCCCTATAAAAAATGTTATATACAGTTTTTTGCTAGAATATAATGTTCTAAAGATACAGAATTTAAAATCAAACAAAACACCTAGTTTGAAATTTGCAAACTAGATGTCTCTAGTGTACAAATTTTAAGCTTCCATTCATTTTTTTTTAAATCAATCAAAAATTGTAATTAATCAGTTCAACTTGCATCCAAGTAAAAACATATTATTATTATTAATTTTAATTATATATTAAGTGTACAAGAAAAGCTTAATATAAACATTATACAAGTTAGTTTGTGCAGCGAAGAGTAGTAGTAAAATTGTTAATTATGTTATGCTACCCTGTTCTAATAGCATGTTATTAGTTTTCCCAATAGTGCCGATGTTTTGACAGGGTGCTTGCAACGTTTCATCTAGTTTTAACTTAAAATAAGGGCCCAAACAAAGCCCTTAATTATTAAAAGGGCCTAACACACACATTTCTTATAAGGTTGTTTTTGCATAAAATCTCATCTCTGATAGTCTTAGATAGGTTCATAAGCCTGTTTTAATCAAGAATAGTTAAAGGTATATATTTGGGTGGGCCAAAAATGCAAATTATTAAAAAAGCCTTACCCACACGTTCATTACAAGATTGTTTCTTTTATAAAATCTTGTCTTCTTTAGTTTTAAATAGGCTTATAACCTTTTTTAATTAGGAATAGATAACGGTAAATATTTGGGTGGGGCAAAAAAACAAATTATTAAAATTTGCAACCCTAACCCTATTTTCCAATACATTTTTTTGACACTTCTAGTAACAAATTAGGAATTTTTATTAACTAGAGCTATACAGTACGTTAGGTAGTACCCGTTTCAAGCAAAAATCGGTTTTTCGCAAAAAATGAGAGTTAGACTCTTATGTTAGTTGCACTCTTCACGTATATAATTTAATATATGTATTGCTTTTCGAAGCATGTAATGTAAATAATGTTAATTAAATCGTATAACCCTTCAAATAAAGCCGTATCTATTTATGCTATCTAATATAATACAGGAACATGTCTGTGTAAATAATACTGTTGTCCTTTTGCTAAAAACCACTTCCCTTTGTAACGCCCATGAATATCTACGATGGTGTAATCCAAGGTTTTTGTACCGCCACATCAAAGCAACTCCACTAAGAGAAACAACAATTGTTGCAGACACTGCACAGTGGGTTAAACTAGGAAAGTCTTATAAAATAGTTATTTATATACCAAGGGACTTTTTCCTGAGCGAGCGTAGCGAGCGAGGGAAACAGAAATTCAAGGGACTAAAACAGCCAAGTTTGGTCCTGAGGTATATACACTATTTTTTGCAGGACCAAACATAATTTAGGTAGGTAGATAAAATTAAAATTAAAGACCACGCGTCTAAAATCGGTTGTTTTATTTTCGTAATTTCATCAAGATGCCTGTAAATTGCGAAAATTCAGTTTCATGGCTATCGCGATTTCAATTGTTTTTTAATATGGTTGACACAAACGTCAAAAAAATGAACGAAGATGATAAATTTTAAGTTATGTATAAATTGTTATAACAATGTTATTTTTAAAGGTTTTCTTTGTTAGAATCAAATAAATTGGTTTGAATCGCTAATTTATTACAAAACATCACAAAACATAATTTTTGAACCAGCAAAGCACATAGTAAGTATAATATTTTAATATTATCAAGGTTGCCGTGATTTTTATTCCCTTGGGAGAAAAACGGCAAGTTTAGTCCCGAAAATGAAAGCGTAAAATTAGGTTTTAGTCTTTGTCGTGCAAAATAGTTATTTATATACCAAGGGACTAAACTGGCTGTTTCAGTTCCGCTGAGCGAGCGTAGCGAGCGAGGGAAACAGAAATGCAAGGGACTAAAACAGCCACGTTTAGTCCTGAGGTATATACACTACTTTTTGCACGACCAAGCATAATTTAGGAGGTAGATAAAATTAAAATTAAATAAATAAATAAAAATCGGGTGTTTTATTTTCGTATTTAAACAAGAGGTCTTTAAATTACGAACAGTCAGTTTCATGAAACTGACTGAATTCATGGCTATCGCGATTTAAATTGTTTTTTAATATGGTTGACAAAACGTCAGTTCGAAAAAATGGACGAAGACAATCAATTTTAAGTAATATAATTTAAACAATGTTATTTTTAAAGATTTCCTTTGTTAAATTCAAATGAATTCATTTGAATCGCTAATTTATCACAAAACATCACCAAAACTAATTTTTGTACCAGTAAAGCATATAGTATATTTATTTTAAAATTATCAAGGTTGCCGTGATTTTTTTTTCCTTGGGAGAAAACCGGCAAGTTTAGTCCCGAAAATAAAAGCGTAAATTTAAGTTTTAGTCTTGGTCGTGCAAGAAAGTTAATTTTATTTAAATCGACTGTTTATCCAACACCTGTAACTTCGATTGGAATTGATAAAATGTAAGGTATAAGTGCTCAATTTTTTTTGTCTGGTCATGAACTTGTGCAAAAAGCAAGATTTATTGTTCTAGAAGCTAAATATCCCCTTAAACAAAGGGTTAACTATGGGTACTTGAATTAAATTTTATACTAAACTTTCTCACATTTTATTAAACTGCCGTGCTTAGCTAAAAGGTCCTATCCATATAGGTTTAACATACACAGATAGGACTTTTCAGCTTAAGGCAGTAAACATAACTGGCTAGATCCCTTTAACTCGATTTTTCTTGAGATACTTTATGATTTACTACTTTTTTTGACACTTGGGGGTAGTTTAACCCTCTATTTGGGGGTGGATTTATGATTACCTTAAATCCGCCATCTTGAATCCTCCATTTTGAATTTTATAATAATAATATTTTTAACGCTCACGAAACCTCCCAATTCTATTATTTGTAGAAAAATTAAAATAAAAAAAAAATGTCCGCCATATTTAATCCGCCAGTACCTCAAAAAAACCTTAACAAGTAAAAAAACCTAATAAATACTTTTCCAAAAAAAATTGTTTTATAAAAATGTGTGGCAGAACGGTATATGACGCTGGCAGAACGATGTATGACGCTGGCAGAACGGTGTATGGCGATTTTTTAAATTTAAGGCCCCTCTTAACGTAATAAAAGTATTTGGTCTTAGTGTTGGTACATAGATTGTACTTTTCAATATTACTGTTAAAAATAATATAAGGATTAGATGCACTTCTTCAGTGGGCAATATATGTATAATTAAAGTAATTTAAAAATTGGCAGAACGGTGTATGACGATTTTACTAACACTTCATGTAGTTGGAAAACTTAAAAATTTATTACTCCCCAACCAAATATAATTAAGTGGAACTTTTTTTATTAATCAAATCCTATACGAAGTGGTTATCATTTGTAATTCTATAATTTATATTTTTTAACGCTCCTAGGTGGGGGGGGGGGTCATTTTGGAGTGGTACGCCCATGTTAATGGTATAGGAAAATTGCGTTACAGGGGGGGTCCAAAATGATCAAAATTTGCGTTACGTAATACTTGAACGTTCCCTTGCATAAAAATGGTGTAAAAAGTTCATTGATTTAATTCGTGTTTAAATCCATTAACCGAAAAATATTTGGGCTTATTATACCCTATTCCAATCTTATAAAATGGTCCAAACTTTTTAACATCAAAAACCGAAAATACATAAAAGAAAAAAAAGTTTTGTTTGATAAAAATTAAATTTTTCATTTCGGACACGTAACACGATTTTCGAACTAATTCAATTTTTTCCTGCAAAAGCATAATCTTACGTACTTTATATATATTTAATAAAAAAGGTGAGTTAAACAATTTAAACAAAAAAAAAATTAAAAAAATGTATTATAACGGCGATTTTTGGCCTCGCTGCGGAACTTTTCTGACCCTTATAAAATCATTGTTTGTATCCTTAGCAGACAGAAAATAACCATCATTTTTCCCAGAAGTGAAGGGAACATTGATAAAATTTACATTAAACTTGGAAAACCAAAAGTCGGTCAAAAATGGGAAGTTTTGTATACGACTATTTTTTATACCGCGGATTAGGAATATGATTATAAACCTTGTTAAAAACCAAATCCTGCGTCATTGGGGTGGTATTTTTTTTTTGTTTTTGTCCGATTTTAATAAAATTTGGAATGCAGGTTTCTTGTTGGTGACCAGTGATCGGACTTTGGATTTTTTAACAGGTCCGCATTAAGGAAAACGTGATTTATACTATTTACTAAAAGCATTACTTGCATTATACAGAGATATTATTTTTGTTATTACTATAGTAAATAAAAGCGTTAAGTAAGAAATAATTCTAGTATTTTAATTTCAAATTAAATCATTCATTTTGTTTCTATTTTTTTTGGAAGTAATGCATTTATTTTTGTATTAAAAATCCATTTATGTGAAGAAAATTTACCTTTCCATGTCTACCGATGTTAGCTGTGCAAAGAAGCAATTTATTTAATAGTTATTTTGAACCCAAGTGGCTTCTTCTCTTATTAATTTTTTTATAAATATTATTGATTATTTGCAATCCAAATGTTGTTTATATTACATCAAAATTTTTCCCTATTGTTCCAGTATTGTATTCAATGTCTATATTATCCAGTTGTAATACATTTTTTGTTTTGTTTTTTAAATTTTTAAATTGAGAGAGCATCTTCTTTTATATTAAATATAACTCTAACAAGGACCGTTAGTAAAGGATTAATGATTATATAGTTATACAAAATAACAATAAAAATTGTTGTGATTAAAACAAACTGCTGCCGATAAAAGAATTTGCGAGAGCGTAGCGTAGATTATATCAATTCGGTTGCGATTTGCCTAACTTCGGTATAATTTGTATCTGCAGCGTAAGTACGAGTTAGCCGTCACCTACAGGCTCTATGTGAGCCTAACATAACGTAAAAAGCCTGCGTACAAGACACATGACGGCACACATGATTTATTTATTCAAAAAACGAAAAAATTTGAAAAAAAAAAGATTAATAGTTTTACCCCATTTTACCCCATCCCGCTTTTTATCAAAAACAATTTAAGTCTAAAACTTTTGATAGGGAACCTATGGTTATTATCTCAAAGCGTTCTCGAGTTATCGTAGTCACAAATTTACCGTTCAGAGAGATAGACCGACAGACAGATTTTTTTACCGTTAAAAAGATTTTTTTTTACTGACAAGGAAAGTAATATTGAAAAAAAAGTTAGCTAAAAATTGGTTACATTTTAATAAGTGGATTAATTTTTATTTTATATTCAACAACCTAGGAACGACACCGAATATTTGAATTTGTTCGCTTAAAAAAAGGAAAAAACATATTTATGTGAACACTGTTTTTGTTTTACTTTTTATTTTATTTGGGTGTAGGATTTAAATTATTTTTATAGCTGTTTAAAATAATACAAATAAACAAAAGAGCAAAATTAAATGAATTGTCTTACTTTAAAATAAAACAAAACAAGAATTCCATAACAATAATAATGTATTTTTGTTTTAAATACAATTTAAATGATTTTGCGTTTTATGAAATTATTTTGTTTTCCTTAATCCGAATCTGTTAAAAAATCCAAAGTCCGATCACTGTTGATGATTTATGTGTGGATCCATACCCATAATTTCAAAATTAAAAATGGCGTAGGAAATATGTCAAAAGAACTTTATTAAACAAATCAAGGTGCCAAACCACCCGATAAAAAAACTAAACTTAACATTTATATTACATATTTCACTTCTATAATCAAGACGAATGTTTTGCTGCCTCAATCATCAAAATTGATCCAATAGTTTGGGCTGTAGGTGGGAACAAACAAATAAACAAAAAAAAAATATAACAAAACATCGTTTCGCGTTGCTATGGTCGGATTAAATCGCCAAATTGCTGCCCACGTGCGAAAAGTTAAAATGGACCTTGGACCTCTCAATAAACCACCCACAACCTACATCTGCCGAAGTAACTATCTAAATAATCAGTTAGAAATAGTATTCTTCATTTTTTTTTGCTACTTGTTAACTTACTGCGCCTGGGTAGCAATTAGGCTATTTAATTCGACCACAACAACGCAAAACAAGAGTTTTGTATATATTATTGGTTTGTTTTTTTCCCACCTAAGCCCAAACTACTAAACCGATTTTAACGATCGAGCCAGCAAAATATTCTTCTTAATTACGCGAGTGACATAGGTAATAAAAAATATATAAAGAACTTTCACTTTCGGGTTTAGACCGTGTTAATGGATTTTCACTTTCCGACGTTTCGTCTCTTACTACTAGAGACATCTTCAGGGATTAATCTGAAACTAAGTATATAAAATACCCTGCTCCTGTGGTACGGTTTACATAGGTGAAACTAAGAGAAAAATTTCTACAAGACTTCAAGAGCATGAGCGCAATATAAGAAAGAAACAAATTTCCTTATCGGCAGTAGCCGAACATGTACATGAAACAGGTCATAAAATCAATTTGTCTGAAACAAAACAAATATTAACAGAAAACAGAAAAATTCCAAGGAAGATACGGGAATCGATAGAAATCATCAAGCATCCTAACAATATCAATCGGGACACTGGTTACCACTTACCTGCAATATGGAAGTCTTTGATAGAAAAACCTCGTCACGGGTGAATAACCACAACTCGTCATAAATAGTGACACAAGTTGATTCGAAACTTAGTTTCAGATTAATCCCTGAAGATGTCTCTAGTAGTAAGAGACGAAACGTCGGAAAGTGAAAATCCATTAACACGGTCTAAACCCGAAAGTGAAAGTTCTTTATATCTTAATGGCCGTGAAAGCTTAAAATCTAAAATAAAAAATATTTTTGTTTTATTTTTGTCTGGTGTTTTGGCACTTTGGTTTGTTTAATAAACTTCTTTTGCCATATCAAAATCGGATGAAAACAAAAAAAAACTGACCACCCTAATGATGCGGGATTTGGCTTTTCACAATTTT
Source organism: Brachypterus glaber (assembly GCA_958510825.1). Classification (NCBI taxonomy): domain Eukaryota; kingdom Metazoa; phylum Arthropoda; class Insecta; order Coleoptera; family Kateretidae; genus Brachypterus; species Brachypterus glaber. Next base: position 19,614,593 of record OY294045.1, read on the forward strand.
TATTATCATATTCGTAATCAGCGGTACCAAAAATAGTCGTATGCAAAAATTCACAATTTTGACCGAATTTTGTTTTTCAAAATTCACTGTGCATTTTAACAATATTCCCTTCACTTCTGTGAAAAACGATCGTTATTTTTGTATTCTAAGTATCTAAACAATGAGTTTATAAGGGTTAGAAAAGTTCGGCAGCGAGGCCAAAAATTGCCGTTTCCTGACATCCTCCTTTAACATTAGTGTAGAAACACCCATATATGTTTTTAAAATTGTTCTTAAATTCATTTAATAAAGCTTGTTCCAGCTGAACCACTGTGTGAAACACGCTGTAGTTCTGCCTTACCCTTCTGCCTAGGTTGTCCCACATATGCTCTATAGGGTTTAGGTCAGGCTTCATTAAATGAATGGGAACAGATATCTCAGGATTATGTTGCTTCTTTGATTCAGAGTATGCCACAAAGGATGTGAGCTGTCATTCAAGCTAGAGGAGGAAATACTCGATACTGAAGACAAAATGACGTTTTTTTTTTGTTACAAAATGTTCATTATTAATGATTTAATTAAAAATATTTTTCTGAAAAACCTACGTTTGGACATCGATTAACCTAGGTTAATTTTGCGAATGCTTTATCCGAGGCCTTGCCTTTAAAATAGTGTATCTTCGTTAATAACAGAGATAAGAACGTGAATAAAAAAACAAAATGTTCATAAAAGATAGGAATATAGTATGATTACAACTAACTTCCGCTGTTATTGCTAATTCGTCCCACAGGGTATCACAAATTTGGGGAAAAAACTTCTTCTTACTTTTTCACCTTGAATATTCTCAAATTAAAAAATAAAAAATTTTACCATAGCATCGTTACTAAAGAGTCAACTTACGTTTCAAAAAAAAAAAATATTAAAAATCAGATGAGCAGTTCGCTAGAAAATCAACATTAAAATTGTGGCAAATTTCTAGTGTCCGGTTAATTTTGCGGTCGAGTGTAGTATACTACTTTTATATTTAAAAACTTGAAGTTGACCCATATTAAGAAGATGCCTTACATTTTGGCATAGAATTTGGAATTATACACACGTTGTAAAGCTATCAAATTTTATAGCTATATGAAATAAAAAGGTATAGATATTATAATCCCCTTCATTTGCATAAAATAAAGATTTACTTAACAAATTGAGTACGTAATGGACGCTTGATGGAATATGGTAATTACGACACTAAACAAAAAGCCTAACCAATGTAAACTCATCAGATTCAATAATGCGTTTACAAAGTGTTACAATAACTAAAGAATCACATTTTCATAGGTGGTTAATAGTAGGGGGAGATCATCATGAATGGGATACTTTTTCTTTAAACGACTGCACTATGGTCCATTAGAACTTCGTTTTTGGCCAAAAGTCGGCTGGTGATTTGACATTAACAAAACGAGAAAAAGGTTTGATACACCTTGGCTCAAAAATCATTACTACGTCATTCTTAAAATACACCATGCCTTTAAAAATAGAAATATTATCTTACCTATGATTAAAATTTTAGTGTCAAAGTTTGACATTAATTCAAAAATGTAAAAATATATTAAAATTTATTAAAATCTCGGAAACTAATAGTACTACGATAAAAATGATCACATACGTTTTTGTAGGGAATTAAACATTATTTCTATTTGTGTAATTTTAATTGTTCTACTATAAATAATAAAGTAAGATATCGCTAAAAATTATAGTTTTTGTCCGTTTTGCCCCCCTTGCGCCACGCTACTGTTAAGCATATTTGATGTGACACAAAAAAAAAGTCCTTAATCGATTGGTGAAGGAATTTTTTAAATCGGACATTTCGTTAAAAAGTTATAAGTTTTACGTACAGATAGACAGACCGACAGACAGACAGACATTTTTTGAAACCCACTTTTTTCACGTTTTCTCAACGTTTCATGACATTTTAATCCCAAACATGCAAAAAAATAATTTTTTGGTCGATTTTAATAACGGCTGTCCACCCGTCATAAATATATGTTAATATTATGAAATCCAACTTTTGTAGCAATATTGTTGCGTCTATAAATCTAGTTTTGATACAAGTATGCGTCAATTTGGTTTGCGAAATAACGGCTATGCAAAGTTTTAGTCTACGATGTCTGACATCAGTGTCGGACTGGGTAGCCTTAGGCTAGTGAGATTTGTAACCTAGGGGCCCCGTCCCAAAAATTTTGATGACTAAAAAAAAGGTCTTCACACCCAAAAAATATTTTACCCCAAAAGCGGGGGCCCCTTAGATTTTTCTCACTATCTCACCTGTCCAGTACAAAACTGTATGGCATGTTATCTCTTATGAAAGCTGTCCTCTTAAACTAAACATTTTGTGTGTACTTTGTAAAATCTAATTTATTCAAAGGCTTTCGTTAAGTGAATAACATATTTTTTCTTCAAGCGTACTAAAATGTTCATATTTTATAACTGAACACACTAGTTAGAAGTGAACAATTTTTTACAGTAAAAAAAATGAGTTAATTGTAGTACACCGTAAAAAAAAGTTTGTTAGTAAAACCACCACTGGCGGCAGCACTCTTTGACTTTGTAGACAGCCATACTTCAAACTTGTTTGTTTATTATGTAAACAGGTGGTTGACTCGAGATTCTGTGCAAAAACCTTGTGTTAAATTGATTAAAAATTATTGAAGAAGAATATATAGTTTATACACCTACAAATCTCTCCGGAATTGCAAATGCTACATTAGACAAGTTACCATCGAAATCGCGAAAAGTGTACGATTTAGCCTACAAAAAAAATTTAAAATTAGCTAAGGAAGGTTTAAGTTTATTTCGAAAGGGTTTTATTGGCCTATTTTAATAAAAAAAAACATACTTTATTACTGAATAAATTAAATTCAAAAATTAATATTTAGAAAAAATATATAGCATACTTAAAGAAAAAATAGTATGTTTCACTAAAAGGAAAAGTGCTTTTTTTACTCGTCTGTAGTTTCCGGACTCCGCTTCGGGTCGTCCGTAAATTCTACAGACTAGTAAAAAAAAGCTTCACTTTTTCTCTTAGTAAAACAATATACTATTTGTTGATTTACTTAATGAGAAATGTACTACTGCCTTGGACTTTTACTAAAGTACTTAGCGTCTGCACAAATAAAAATTGTTCAAAACGGTGTAACGGCGTAAAATTTTCAATGTAATCCTCACACTGCAACAAGCGTACCTATTAGGCGGGGCTGAAAAAATTAAATCCAGGATGACTAGTAAAAAAAAAGGTAGAGTATGTTTAGAAAACCAAAATGAAGGAAGGGATGGGAGCAGGAATCCATGGACCCGGCAAAGAAATTAGCTTAAACCTGGGAACCAAGGCAACCGTTTTCCAAGCGGAAATCTATGCGATTTATGTCTGCGCACAAGAAATGGTATCGGAGTCCTACACAGGTAGGACAGTAAATATCATTTCAGACAGCCAGGCAGCAATAAAGGCATTAGATTCATATGCCTTTAGCTCGGAACTGGTATATGAATGCCACAGCGAGCTATGTAAACTGGCTGAACATAACAAAGTAAATTTGATATGGGTACCAGGACATCAAGGAATAGATGGTAATGAGAAGGCAGACGACCTGGCAATAAAGGGGAGTGAAGCCGTACTCACAGGACCAGAACCGTGCTGTGGGGTATCTTATTCCACTGCCAGACACGAGGTCAGGAAAATGTTGAGGAATGAACACCAGCAACATTGGATAGATGCACCTAAAATGACACTCTAAACTCTTTCTAGGGGGGCCAACCAAGACAAGAACCAGCTTACTTCTAGGCATGTCCAGAAGTCAACTGAGAGCAATAACGGGTATAATAACTGGGCACTGCTTACTGAATAAGCACCGACACCAAATGGGACAGACTACGAGCCCCGTGTGCAGGAGATGTGGGGAAGGGGACGAAGAGCCCTACCACCTCATATGTGAATGTCCATCTCTAATAGGGCTAAGATGGAGGTACTTTGGGAACGACTCGCTGGAACCAAATGAGATCATGAACACTCCCCTGAAACCGTACCTGGACTTAATAAAAGAAACAGGGATGTTATGAGGAGATCTGTACGGTTAACACAAAGGACCCTAGGGACCAGGTGTTGAGGGCAGTGAACCCCGCACTGAACTAAACTATACTAAACTATGTTTAGAAAAACTCACCTGCAAAAATTAGGATTAAAATAAAAATGTTGAGCCTGGCTTTTAAGTTTTAATTTTGTTATTTTCCATTTTTTTTTTTAAATATATTAAAACACTAATGTGGGACATTTTAAGAATGGGAAATTAATAAAATATAATAAAGGAATTTTTCACCCCTATACAAAATATAGAGATTTTTCTAGGGGTTGAAAATGTTAAAAAAATACCCCTTGAGATAATATAGGTCGAAAAAACTGTTACCTAGGACATATACCACTCGGTCGAAAATAATTTTTAGAATTCCTTAATAAGTCTATTTTAAAGTTTTATAGTTATTTTTGTTTGCTGTTTGTACAGAGCGTATAAAAAAATACTGACATGAGAAGGGCAAATTTTTGAACTTTTAAATATTTGTTCTGTTCTAAAAGAGTCACAATTTTAAAATCTGACAAAAACTAATATGCTATCTAAAAAATATTTATTAAGAACCGTGCCCTAGAGCCTAAAGGGCACCAGTGACCAGTTTTTAAATTTCTGAATATTTAATATTACTAAACAATATAATATTTTTTTCTTAAAATATTTCTAGAATAGCACCAAAATTAAAAAAAATATTTATATATAAGGCCTATAGGCCCTATAGGCCGGACGGAACCGGCCGAAAAAGTGGATTCAGCCAAAAAATATCAAATCTTTAGGGTTTTTGGATATAAATCGGTTGTTTTTTGAGGTAGAATTTTTTTTTGGTATGGTTTCCTATATTTCAGGGGACTACCAATACAATAAAAATGGCAGTAGGGTAATTATTTTCCGTATTTGTATCTTGTTTTTAGAAAATTTTAGTAGTTTGCTTGGTAATTTTTCATGAATACAAATTGTTTTTTACATATTTTTTTTTTAATTATGTTTTTTGTTATATTTTTTACATATTTATGTTATCGGTGTTAGTAATTTATATTTAATAAATATTTTTTTCGGCCGGTTCCGTCCGAACCGATTATCAAAAAAATGTTATTTTCGTAATCAGGACAGCCTAGCAGAAAATTTAAGGGTGTACTCACTTAGATCCAAAAAATATTTTTTTTACCTCCGTATAACCTACCCCACCTCTACTAACAGTAGTTTTTTTTTACTTCATACATTCAAAGATTTAAAAAGAAATATTTTAAATTAAAATTATTTCGCACTGTTTATTAATTATAATTATAATATTAAATAATTCTTGGAATAAGAATTTCTTAATACTTCACCTAATTATTTGAACTAGGTACTAATTAAAATGAGAATTACAAACAAGATCTCTTCTCGCTAAGTACAAAATCTAATTAAAAATAATTTTCTGCTATACGTTTGAAGTCACAGACAAGAAAGACTTCTTACTTTATACTGAAAACGAGGATCCTTTGAAATTTTTTGTATGTCAGAACAACGCATTTTATTCTCTAATTGTAGTAAGCCTATTTGACTTAATAATAATATTCTGCATGCAAAAATCTTTGTGTATATATTAAGCTTAAGTTTTCTTATTATAAAGCTTGATATAATAATTTATATTCTAGGGTAGATGAGGGATTTATTGCCATGCTGCTAATACTTCCACCCCCTCTTAAACTCGTTAGTTCGTCCTCTGTTTCATAGATAGCACTGTCAGTATATCTGTCATATTGAAAAGATGCCTCTAAATATGGTTTATCTGTATCCAGTTGCTAATGGCGTACACTACAACGCAGTTCGTATTTAGAGCTCCTCCACTTGTTAAATTGTGCTGACTGTCGCAAGCTGGTTAGCATCGATTATTGAAGGGCAAGAACGTAATAAGGTAGGCACAAACATGCACTATTTTGGCCCATATTAAGTTTTACTCAATAAAGAATCCATAAGGTATTTTTTGCGATTGTTGTATAAGTATCTGTGTTATAAAGTTATTTTCAGTTATAACAATACCAATAGGTTTCTAACTACTGGTGCCTCCGTCACTAGCTCAGGGACCCCTCACAGCGGATATAATTCAAATTATTAAACAAATGCACATGAACGCCACTTCCTCTTAAGAAAAAAACAGAATACTATCAGAAAGAAAAATAATTAATAAAAATAAATTTAATACATACATATTACATTACATACATGTTTGTTTATCCTCGTACTATTCTACTTAACCTTTCAACAATAAGGTGGAATTTGTGACAAAAGTACTACACTCAGAAAATGTCATTGTAATTTTAATACTAAATTTTATTTGTAAATACATATTTGTTATTTATATCGCCACCATTGGTATTTAATACTTTACTTGTGATATTAAATACTGCAATGTGTGTGTTGTATAGAAAATGCTGTCATACTAACATAGAGACCATGCTGGTACATCCGAAATACATCCATATAAATATTTTTTAGAGTGTTACTTTTTCCTTTTTATAATTTTATTGCATTTTATAGATATATTTAAAGTAAATTAAGCAATTTTTTTTAGAAATAGAGTTATTTTTTCTATTTATATAAAAAAAAACTAAAATGCTCGAATTTCTTATTTTCGGATAAAATAAATGTTCAGAGATTAATAGAAAAGCAAATATTTACATAAACTATTAACAAAAAACTGAAAATAATATGGTAAATGATCATAAAATATAGCAAAATAAAAAATAAGAACTAATAAGTATATTGTGTAATATTTGATGGACTTTTTTGGCAGGATATTTTTGCCTGTTTTAAACACAAATGCACGTTGCAAATATGGCATACATATTTTTTTTTTCACGATTTTTATTTCTAGGGCAAAACTTTCACCTTGCTACAGTTTTTAGTTTTTTAGGGGATGCCTCTGAGACAGATTAATCAGTAATTTCATCCAATTTTCAGTGTAACTTTCTGTTCAATCCTTCCTTTGTTTAATTTGACCCTTGATAAGTGCAAAACTCAAAGATTTAATTAGCATATTGTTTTATACTAGGTAAACTTATTACAATATTTTCGGCCCTTGTTCGTACGCGATTATTTGGTGAAAAGGAGGGTGTCGCATTTTGGGCTAAATCGCCTGCAACGATAAGACTTTACATGCTTATAGATACATAAAAAATAAATACTTAGTCAAAATTTCAGCCCTTTTTACATCCCGGAACATACTTTAATTAATTATTTTAATTAATGACATATGTCAATGTACGATTTGGCAACATTGCACGAAACTTCAAGTGTCAAATGTCATAACGTCAAAATAAAAATATTTTTTTTTGCACATTAACTACTACAGTGGGGCCAAAGTGGGTCTGTGTTGTGTTCACTGCTCTTGACTATAATATTAAAATATTTGGTTGAGTTTTATTAGTTTTCACGGATTTAATATACTGTAATTCAATGTGTAATTAGGCTGGACATATGTGACTAGTTTCTTAAATTTCAGTACGATTATGAAGTTATTTTTGAGGTATTTATACTATAATAACATTGTAAGCAAACCATTAGCTTCAACGATAACCCAAAGCATCTAGTTCCATGGGACAGTGTTACCCAAGACAAGTAATTTAATCTAAACTAGATTATGAAAAAGATACACATAGACTTTAATATTAATTAAATCTATTTATTTAAAAATAAATATAATTAATATTGAACAGTGTTTTTATCATACATTCTATCTAAACGTATTTATGTTGGTTTTGTAAATAAACAAAAAATATTGCTTTTTTTCAGTATGATAGTCACATTTAGCGCAAGAATAATGCGATGTTGTCGGGTTTACGATATCAAATAATTCCTTAGATTTTATTTTCTTTTCATTTTGTTCTTTATCAACAAATAACACAGTTTTTTATCATTTCTTTTCATCATTTTGCACTTTTTTAAACAAAAACATATTTTTCTTATTTAGCCCAAAACTCCTATTTAAAACGATACCCTTTTCTGCTTTATTTAGTACCATATTTTAAAACCAAGGTTTGGAATTTGGCTCTTGTATTTACATTTTCTACTTCTTCCACATTTTCATTTATATTTTCTTTGTTCATTTATTCTTCTGTATTTGTGTTGTTTTCACTTTCTCTATTTTCTCTGTCCGCTTTATTCGTATCTGCTTCGATTTCAGTTTTATATGTCTGTTCTATTCTCATCTGTCTCATTGTCACTTTCACTTCCAGATTCACATTACTTTCGTCGCTTTGAACTTCATCCCAAAGGGCAAGAAGTCTCTTCTGTTATGAATTGAATTTAATTGAGTTTTTATTTTATTTTTAACGTAAGTTTTTAATGCATTTTAGAAAACATAAAAAGATATAATATTATCCGCTTAAGAAAATCTTGTGTGCAGATAATAAAGTTTTCCTAATTATTTTCTATAAATAAACATTATAATATCTGACAGATCAGTCGTTTTTTTGACGCCAAAAAATAATTGATCTGTCTTAGCATAACATGCAAATCTAAAAAGCAAAACTATTCCGATTTATATTAATAATGTTGTTAGTTTTCTGCTATTACGGTGGACTGTAAACAAGTTACACCGATGAGAATTCTAGTGGATTAAATTGGTATTTTCGCTATAAACCCGCCATTTGAGGGATACACAATGTATATACGTCGGTTATGCTGTAACGCATATAGGCGTTCAGCGTCTTAAATGTAAGCATTAAGTTCTAGTAGAACTAAACTAGATTTGAATAAATATGTGATGTACTTAAACCTATGGAAGGTGTATGCGAATAACGTCCAGGTACAAAATCCGATAAGTTTAGTTTGACTTCGTTTACACGTTTATAATTTTCATGAATGATATTATTACGTGCATCACTTTTTTAAACTGCAGTCTGGTTAACTTTGCTTATGATACTAACCTTCTGGTAAAAGCAAAGAATTACCAAGAACTATTGCGCTTGCTTGAAATGTGTATCAAAAATCTCCTACACTGGCTGCAAAAAATAAGTTACTCCTAAATAAGGAAAAAACTAACATTATAATGTTCAAGACATGTTATTAAGCACTACAGATAACACAAAATTTTTGGGCTTAGTCCTGAATGAAAATTTGCACTGGGACTTGCACACAGAACATTTAGGTAAAAAATTAAATTCAACACAGTATTCCTTACGAGTATTAAAGCCTTATGTAAATTTTTAAGCATTAAAATCTGTTTACTACTCAAACTTTCAGTCTGTTTTGAGGTATGGTATAATTTTTTGGGGACAGAGTACACATGCACCGGATTTGTTCACGATCCAGAAGCGGACGCTTCGTACAATTTTAGGTTTAGGTTATAATAAATCTTGTAGAGGCCACTTTAAGAACAATAACATATTGACATTGACAGGCTTTTACTTGTATGAGCTTCTTGTATTTATTTTCAAAAATAAATCGCTATTTCAGCCTCTGAGGTCCAACAGGCGCCTTGAATATAATTTTCCAAGACATAGGCTTGCGCAATTTGAAAAAGACTCCTTTTATGCTGCAATAAGTGTCTTCAATCAATTACCAGAAGATATAAAAACGGTAACGAACTTTAACATGTACAAAAGACGTATTTTAACATTTTTAATAAATTTAGAACCTTATAAAATATCTGCATATTTTAACTAAATTTGTAAATTTGTAACTAAATTTAACTAAATTTGTAATTTTTGTAACAACTAAAATAGAAAAAATCAAACAAAATTATTGGTTTTATTATTAGTTTATTAGTTAGGTTTGTATACAACAGTGTCATGGAGAGCCCCAAATAAGCTTTAAGCTTGTGGTAGGGGCTCTCCATTAATTTTGAGCATAATAAATATTCTGGAATGACGATCTTCAATTAGGTACCACATTACCCATATCCTGACGGACAGCTTTTTCCTTATTTAGTATGTTATAGTATTCCTGATTCGTTTTTAGAATACATGAATTTTTCTTACTTTCTGCACCTTTTCATAAAATTATGACGATTTTTTAATGTTACAAAATTTTTTGACTGTTTCATGTGACATTAACATTGTTTATAGCTGTAAGCGGCTCGTTTTTTAAACTTGGACGCTTGCGCCAAAAACATAATATAAACTAATATTTTAATATACTATTAAATTATTTCTTAATTTTAATCATTATGTTTACCATACTTTGAATTTTTAATTTAACACTTGTATACGAAACCTATGAAATTAAAGAGATTCGTCGTTTTGCACTGCTTTCATTTGAAGAAGTAGGTATTTATTAAGAGCATACATATTAATGTTTCCATTAGTTTCTAGAGAATTTAGAGTATGTCTGTCACCTATCACCAAAAGCTGACAGATTAATTTTATAAAAAAAAACATGATACCTAACTACCATAGTTATTACTGCCGTAATTGTTAATTGGGTATTTAACTCCTTTTCTGCGGTATTTACGATTTGGTAATCGGGAGTTATTATAATACATCTAACATTTTTGGAAAAGAGGTTTACAGTTAATAATAAGGATTTAGACATGACAAAACGCCGTGCAAACAGTGAAGATTTATAAATACCGATATTGCCAATCTTAGGCAAAAAAAAACAATTAGCCCATACAGTGTCGGACTGGACAGGTGAGATAGTGAGAAAAATCTAACGGTCCCTCCCCCCCCCCACTTTTGGGGCCTCCCGTACTTTGGGACCCCCTTACTTAGCCCCCGCCCTGCTGGGTAATGTTTATTTTTTCAGGGTTAAAAACAAATTGGGGTGGGGACCTTTTTTTTAGTTAGTTATCAAAATTTTTGGCAGGGGTAGAATTTTTTTTTTTGGGTCTGAGGATCTGAGAATCCTAGGACCTTTCTATTTCGAGTCATCAAAATATTTGGCAGGGGTAAATTTTTTTTTTTTGGGTCAGGACGACCTTTTTTTTTATTAATACTTGGGGGCCCCTAGGTTGCATTTGACCCTAGTCTCGGGCTGCCCAGTCCGACACTGACCCCGTACACTTGAATAAGTATAATGCGAGTTTTCTAGGTAGTGTTGTTTTTTATTCTAAATTATTTTGGAAATATCCTAGGTATTTATAACTACGGTAGTTGTTTATCTCGTAAACGTGGTCATCACGGCGTAGTCATCATTCACTTTATTAATAATTTAGGTTAGTTACCGGTTTCGATTATCATCGTCATACTACAAGAAATTACATAAGATAGAAATTATTTTAAGAAAAACAAAGTTTATCTTACCAAGGATGTTCAAGCTAAGGTGTGTAAGAAAAAAAGTAGAAAAACAAAGTTTATCTTACCTAGCCAAAAATATATAAAAATACTATATCCATAAAAGGTAAAAAACAACCATAAGAAAACATTTATAAATGTAAAACACAGTAACGTAACGTCCACTTCAATTTACAAGACAATATAAACATAATATTAACAATAAAATTACAAAACATATAGTATAAAAATAATGTAATAGGGTGCTAGTCCCAATTAAAGCCAAAAATATTAATTATCTAAGACATTAATTTAGAACCACACACTATTATTTGGAGGCGTATCGAATACAAATAGCTGTATAGTTGCTATTTGGGTAGCGTGCCACCAGTAATAATATTACATAATATTATCACAATATCATATATCATATGATAACAAATGTTAATATAAGAATCTAATTACTATTTAATACTTATCTGACTTTCTTAGATGTTTCTTCGATGTCTTCATATATCACTAACTTTATATAGAAATGTGAAAGGTAAAAAAACTTCAAATATATTTTAAATTAATTAAAATATATCTTGCCAATAAAACAAAAGGATTAAACAACAATTAAAAGAATTTAATAAAAGAAAAATGAAAAGTTTAAAACAAATAAAACAACAAAATATTTTAATTTGAAATGAAAAAATTATGATTAAATAGCATCTTTACCCTTCAGATATTTCTATACTCGCGACTCTAAATTTTACTTTAAATTTTCACATATTACGTTAATTCTACAACTTCTCTAAGACCCAACTTTACTAGACGACTACATATTTCCGAATCCCATTTTTGACCATAACTAAACACAGGCAAAGATTTCCCTTCCCAGAGATGCCGATATACCAGTCATAAAACTATTAACGAAAATATCTGAGGAGTTTTCGATCAAAATAAACTGAATTACTTTAAATTACTGAAAATGAATTTAAATTTAATTAAGCGAAATGATTAAAAAAACTACTACTACATATTGATTGATATTGATTTTCATGACATTGCTTCGAAGTAGAAAAAAACATTTTTACAAACAATCCCTAACTATTGCCAGTATCTAAAACATCATTAAAGATATTCCCATATTTATTAATTAAGAAAACCGAAATAACCAATTAATTAATCTAATAAAAATGTACCCCCTTTTTATGTAAACGCCTCAATTACACAAAATGCAAGCTTCCCAAATACTAATAATATTAGCATCTGTAAAAATAAACAGCAAACCACCCGTTAAGAACAATGCTATGTCACGTTCAATAACCATACAAATAAAAATATAAATACTCAATATATACAGGGTGACCACTCTGTTACAATAATAAATGTCAAAAATCAGTTTTTTTTGAAAATCTATAATCAATATTAGGGATGTTCAAGCTAAGGTGTATAATAAAAAAAAGTAGAAGAAGAAAAAGGAAAATAAAAGGAACGTTCAAGTATTACGTAACGCAAATTTTGGTCATTCAATAATAAAATACAAAAGAGTTACACAGAAAAAAAATTGGGACAAAAAAGTGATAAGGCCCTTCCGTTTCGCATACCCCTGGTGCATGACAATAACATAAGAAGAAGATGGCCTTATTAAGTTTAGTTCACATGCAAAACCTCGTTGCTATATCTCAAAGGGTTCCTCAGTAATTAAATAAAAACCGAAATTTTTAGCCACTTTCAAAGGGGTTTAGTTCCCTTACGAATTATTTTTAGACATATGTTTATTAAGACTTTTTTGTTTATTTCGGTCGATACTATTACCTCTTTAAATAGTTTACACTCTTTTTTTAACACCCTGTATATTGCAAACAATTATTTTACTGTAAAGCATATAAATAAATAAATTGCTAAATTGCTTGACATAATTGTATTTTTTTAAACAATTTTTTGGTAGCATTAAGCATGTACAAAATACATTGAAAAAATAATTTATTTTGTACATGCATATTTACAGATTGCTGATGCACGGTTTGGTATATGGATATTTCTCAGTTAAGGGATAGCAAAAGTGTCCGAAGACATTTTTTCTTCAAAGAAAATAAGTGATTACGGATAAGAGTTAGGGTTAAATATACTAAATTCCGTAAAGGGCAGCAATATTTTATCTTTAATTTACATTATATTGAAAATGTTGTGATAAATGATAAGGATTTTTTTTTAATTTCTTTCTTGATGCCCATTATGTCTGGGATTCATATTTTTTAAAAAGTTTTCTTTATTCTTTCTTTTCGTCTTTCTTTTTTTGCCTTTTTTTCAGTGAGATAATTAGCCAGATCCCTAAAAAAAAAGTTTTATTTGTTTCTTTTCTTTTTTTTGTTAGTACTTTTTTCTTTTTCTTTGATTTTTGAGTTAGTTTAAACGTGCTAAATCAGCACTGCTGCTATTTCTCCTTTTTTTTATAATATTTCTTCTTTTTTGCATTGTATTTTATTTCTAGATGACGTGACTGTTATTTAAATGAGCAACACAAAGTATTTTTTTAGTCCCCTGGCAGAAATAAGACGACAGGTGACTGAGAAATCTTGCAAAACATGCAAATATTACATATACTAATAACTTATTACAAAATTACTTAAAACAGCAATAATCAGCCCGCTTTAAGTAAATAAATTTCAAATATAAATAAGTTTAATTCAAAAATAAAAATATTTATTTCCTTGCCAGGGGATTGTAATGTAACCAAACCGAGCCGAATCACGTTTTTCGTAGAGAAACGCTAAATTACTACTAAATAAATGGTACAGGAGTGACATGTACCCATGTTCCATAGACTTTACACTAAGTGCGTTTCGCTAAACCTAATTAAGTGAGTACATGTCCTACAACAGTTTAGAAGTTACAGTTCAAACTTATTAATGAAAAATGCATGCAAAAATAAAGGACAACTTTAAGCTCAAAATTTCTAGTATTTACAAATAAAGAAAATAGTATATTCTATAACTAGTATGGAATAGACAATATTCCGCGCGAGCGGAAAGTTTGTCATACGAGCCGGCAGGCAAGTATGACGGTCCCGCAAGCGTGTTGTAGACTATACTTTTTATTCGACTGCAAATATAAAATACTGTATGGCTTTAAACTGCGGACAAGGTTAAAAACAATGTTTTTTGTGACTCGACATTGTAAATGCAACAAAACACATATTTTTAAATAAAGCAGTTAATGTTATTTAATAATTTTATCAAATCAGTACTTAAAAAAAAATATTTAATTTTAGCACATATTTACAAATTATAATGCAAAATGTGAAGGTTATGTCAAATTGTTGTGACATATATCAGGTTTAAATATTTAACAATAGATAGAGCAGTTTTAATTTTTTGAACTAAATTGATAAAAAACTGGTCAAATTAAGAAAAACTAATAAACTTTATCTAATTTTTATTCAAAACTTTAAATTGCATTAAATTATTCAATATTTTATAGTAAAATATATATATTTTTGCTAATTTTGCTACAGTTTTATTTACTTTTATACACATGAGATGGCACTACATGTGCTCATTCTAACACTTGATGCGGAATATTCATACCGTATCTAGAGCTAGAATGGATTCATTCTGTGTTTGAAAAGTGTGTATATTTGCTTACATTCTAAAGCAGTCGTAGAAAAATAAATTTATTTGCAAATCACAAACATATTTAGTTAGAGAATTTAAAAAATTACATTATGATTAAAATTTTTAATTACTTTTGTATAAAATTTTTATCTTTGACTATTGATTGGGATTGGGAACAAGCCAGGGGACTGAGTTTTGGCGTATATAAAAGAGCATAACAAAATATTCATTATCTTAGATATTATAATTCAATAACAAACATAAAAAACTTTTCACATGAAACCATAATTGAAAACAAAAATTTTATTTCTTGTAAATAATTAACTGGGGACACAAATTTTCACAATTTGTGAGAATCACCCATATAAAGATATTCGTATACAACAAAAATTAGTAGTAGTAGTAGTAATTAGTTGTTGAAATAGTTTTTCTAAAAGTAAGGTTGTAATTAAGTAAAAATGAAAGTTATAATTTTTGTACTGTTATTAGCCCTTTTTGTAATTTTTACCATAATGGCCAGAGAAGACGGACCTCCACCCAAGCTAGGGACAGGAAAAGGACGTAAGTTTATTTATTTTTATTTATCTTGATAAAATAATTTAAAAAAATTATAGAACTTAAAAAAGTATCTAAACTGAAGGCAATAGTTTTAAACAGACAGGCACGTTTCTTATGGAAACTGGCTTTCGGTCAAAAATTCTGAATTTTTAGTATGATATCATCTTTCTGATCAACAGCTTCCATTGACCCAACTTGATCTGACGGCTATAGGTCAAAAAGTCAAAAACAGTAAAATTATAATTTTGTGTTTTAAATAAACTGAAATAAAAAACTTTACATAAAGTTTTGATCTTATTTTGATTTTAACTCGTAATAAAAAAACTAAAATTATATTTTATTCGTTTAAAATAATGGTAAAAATTTCGAAATATGGCGAAGGCGCCACTAAAATATGAAAAAAAGGGAAATAACGGTCAGATTAAGTTTTTTATTTCAGTTTATTTAAAAAACAAGATTAAAATTTTACTGTTTTGACTTTTTAACCTATAACTCAAAGACCAGCCGTCAGATCAAGTAGGGTCATTGGAACCTTTTGATCAGAAAGTTAAAATCTAAATCATACTAAAAATTCAGAATTTTTGAATGAACGCCAGTTTCCATAAGAAACGTGCCTGTCTGTTTATAAATAATTAAAGCCATTAGTACCCGTTTTGCAGTTTTTTATTAATAAGATTTGTATGACGTTCGAATTTTGAAGGCTTACCTTTTTTGCAACATGTATGTAAAAGCCCATTGTCGGACTGGACAGGTGAGATATTGAGAAAAATCTTACGGGGCCTCTCACTTTTGGGGGCCCCTCATAATTTGAGGCCCCCCTGCCATGCCGGGTAATGATTATTATGTTTAGAAAGATTACAATATTAGGTCATTCAAAAGTATATATGCGTGTAAATATTTTTATAAATCAAGTTTTAAACGGATCACGGCACTCATGCCTTCGATTCCCTCATAGAAGAGATGCGCATAATTATGCAACCAGAATCAATGAAAATGATTTACCTCGATTATTTTGAGAATTCGGTAAAAACTTAATAATGTTAAAGGGAGTATCTGTTTATAATAAATTACCAAAGAATATAAAAGGATTTAAATTTAAAAAATATATGTCATCTTCTGTGGATAATTATATGGAATAAATAAGATAAGATAAGAGCATGCCAACTTAATCTGGAACCCTCAGTACAAATATCAAATTGAAAATGTTGATAAAATTTTGAGAAGATTTTTAAAGTTTATCAGTTTTAAACTGGATGGTGTTTATCCTCATACAGGTATTGAGAACAACCTGCTGTTGGATAGGTTTAATGTTTTAAGCTTGGAAGATAGGCGTGCACTTTCATCTGTTGTCTTTCTGCATAAATTGCTGCGAAATAACATAGACTGCCCTGCTTTATTACAGTTGTTAAATTTTCATGTCCCTTCTAATACACGCTTAATAAATACTTTTTATATGGCTAAACCTAGAACCAACTTGCTTAATAACTCACCTATTTATTCTATGTGTAATAATTACCACAAAATTCAGTTAGAGGCTGATATTTTCTCTTGTTCAATTAACCGAATTCAATATGTTTTTCGCCAATTAAATTAATTTTAAGTTTTTTTCTTTTTTTTTTCTGAAATCTAATGTTAATATCAAATTCTTATTTTTGTACTATGTTTTTTCTTTGAATTGTTTTAAGTATCTTACTGGAGTTCTTAATCATGACTCATCCTATAATTAGGTTATCTGTTGGATGTTAATATAAATAAATAAATAAAAATAAATAAATAAATAAACGGTGATATACCGTAATATTTTTTCTATGATATAATAATATATTTATATGTATTTAGAATTAAAAAATGTATATATATATATATATATATATATATATATATATATATATATATTAAATTGTATAATTAGAGGTATAAACTGTATGTTTCTTGTATTTTACTATTATTATTATTTTCAGGTTTTAAAAAAATGGTTGGTGGTGAGGACTTTTTTTTTAGTCATCGAAATTTCTGGCAGGGGTAAAAAAATTGGGGGTGGGGACATTTTTTTTTAATTTCAGTTAGGGGTAAAATTATTTGGGGGTGATAAGCTATTTTTGTTTAGTCATCAAATTTTTGGGAGGGGAAAAAAGATTTACTTGGGTCCTCTAGGTTACAAATCTCACTAGTCCGACACTATAGTTGCTATTACTTTTTCATAACCCTTTTATCACTCTTATACGACCAATTTGGCGAAGATTATAAGGGTTGTCATTACGATTTATTATATAACTGTAGTTTTATAAGAATAGTACTAAAATAGAATATAATAGTACACGTGTTCAAGTATATTTTATTACCATTTTTATAAAACTTTTAACCTTAAAAGGTAATTGAATTCATTTGTTTTAATTGAAAACATATTAAAATAATGTTTTACTCTTTTTCAGCCAAAATAAATAGAGGAAAAAACGAAACAAGAAACAATAACCCCTAAGCGGAAGTTTTTACTAGAAAAATATATCCATTTGTTTACCAAAATTTTGTTGTATAGAAAATAAAAAATATGGTAAAATATACCCAATTATTGACTAATTATTTCTTACTTAATTATTTCTTACTAAATTTGTACTTAAAAACGTTGGTAAAAATGTGTACTAAAGGTCTTAATTTTTGTTTTCAAATATTTTACAGTTTGTTTTTTGATAAATTATTTATTTATTAAACCTTTCGAAAATTATTACAATTTTATAACAGGGTCATCCTTTTAATCTAAAGTATAGAATTAATGACAAAAATATATACAGGGTGATCAATAACTGACATGCCAAAATTTAAGAGGTGATTCTACATCTACATCCAAAAATACCAAAAAAAGTTCCCATAAAGTATGGTCGGGAAATGAGCCCTAAGGGAACGTTCAAGTATTACGTAACGCTCCTAGGGGGGGTGGGGGTCATTTTGGAGTGTTACGCTCATATAAAAGGTATAGGAAAATAGCGTTACAGGAGGGGGGGGGGGGGGTGAAGGTCTAAAATGATCAAAATTTGCGTTACGTAATACTTGAACGTTCCATAAGGGAGCTAAGGCCCTTTAAAATTGTAATAAAAATAAGGTTTTTAATTAATAACTCTGCTACCCTTTAAGCTAGAGCGACGAGCTTTTGCATGTATACTAGCATGAAAAAGGGCAATAAGTTTATGTTAATTAATTTTTTTGAATTTATCCAGAGGCGTGCCTAGACGGACAAAATATGTGAGCCTTAACACATTTACCCCAAACTTATTTATGTGTAGTTTTTTTGGATTTTTTTTTAAAATATAGATTTCTTAAATAAAAATACATAAAAAATGTCATATAGTGTATTTACAACCTTTTAAAATTTTAAGATAGGTGGGGGGAAGGCTCCCCTATCTCCCTATAGCTACGGCCCTAGTCATGTATTTTTTCACATCGACAAACCGCATTACAGATCTTGTTATTTCTTTAATTTCTGTTGAACATTCGCTCAAATTAACGTCCGTTACGTAACATTTTTCTAGACCCCCCCTCCCCCCTGTCACAAACTGTCACATTTTCTGTGACCCCTTCCCCCCTAGGCGCGATACGTAATATATGGATAGCCCCATACGAGCGAAAGATGTGATTTCTGCTTGAGCGTGGAATTTCCTGATCGAGGCGTCCAACCGAGATCAGTAGAGATCGGATTTTACCGAGTCGTGACGTCAGAATCCATAGCCGGGTACAACAGAATAATAATTTTATAAAAATGTTTTATAAGCTATCAAACTACTACATTTACAAAAAAAAGTATATAATTATGAAAATCCCCTAGCGTTGAAAATAAAAAAAAAAATAAAAAAAACAGATCCGAAAATTATGATTTAGTTGGACTTTTAAATAATCCAAATTTTATTTAATAGTATTGTAACATGGTGGCTGGGTACAACTATTATCAAGTTAAAAAAAAATCTGCCTGTCCAATCCTTTTCTATTTGCAATAACCACTCACGTGACTCGTCACGTGACGTTTATAACTTGTGAAAAATGTTTTTAAAAATTTCTTTGAAATTATGATTTTTACTCAAATCTTTTTTTTATATATTATAAATAAAATATAAATTAAATACAAAATTACACAACTAAAACATATAGTGTTTGTAGAAAAAGCAAACTACCGACGAAATCTTTTTGTGTTTTATTCAATTTGTGAAGAGGTGACTGGAAGGTGAAATCTATTTGAACTTGTTATAAACATGTACTTTGCAGAGATCTAAAAGCTCTAAACTTGTTTCCGTATGCGTGCGACGAAATAAGTGAGATATAAGATCAAGCGTGTACCATGTACGTTATTTTATTGGTTAGAATCACGCGCATGCGGAAACAAGGTTTTAATTGGAAGTAAGGGCATATCCACAGGCTCGCATAACAACATAGTACATAACAATGCCATGCCGTGATTGGCTTGATGTGCCGCCATGTATCTTGTAAACTAATCACGGCATCGCATTCTTATGTTTTATGTTCTTATAATAATAATAATAATATATTTATTCCGGCCTTTGAAGCCATATCAAAATAACAAAGACAAACATATATATGTATAAACATAAAAAAAAACGTATAAAAAAAAATAATTAGAAGCAGAGACGACGCCAACTGGCTATGACTGAGGAAGTCCAAAAGACATCGGAGGACACTATGCTTCTAAGGATGTCATTAGGGCTTTTCCGTAGACGGTCCACAAAGTTGGCAAGCTTTTTTCGACGTAGTCCATCCAGAGTGTCTATACCGGCCGAAGCAAACATTTCTGAAGCACTGTTGTACCGTGGTAAGCGGTGTAGAAGGCGGTAAGCGTTATTATAGCACACGCGTAAAGTACGCCACGACGCGACAGTGTGGTTACACCAAAGTTCAGCCGAATAAAGGTTGTAACAAAATGTTTTAAACAGAAGATTTTTAATATCCATAGAACATTTAACAAATTTTCTGGCCAACATATTTGCCCGAACACAAAGGCTTTTATAATGGCGTTGAATTTCGGAGTTATCGCACAAACTATTATTTATAATATGTCCCAAATATTTAATTTCATGCACACGTTCTATTTCATTGTTGTCCAGAAAACCCGGAGGTACAAATAGGTCTTTGTAAACTGAAGGCTTAAATATCAGGAGTTTGCACTTGTTGGTGTTATATTTAAGAAAAGAAGATTTAGCAAATTCTTCACGAAATTTACGAACAAGCATACGGAGTCCTTCCAGGGAGGGGCTTAATAAGACCATGTCATCAGAGTACGAGATGCAGTTAACTTTCACAGAACCACAGTAGCAGCCAGCTGACACCAGTAACAGGATGTGGTGTAGTTCATCTATATACGCGTTGAAAAACTCAGGGGCTAGTAAACTTCCTTGGCGAACACCGTTGCGCAGGAAAAAGAGGAAAGACTTGGCTGTGCCCCAAAGTACAAAGGCTGAGGCAGAGAGGTTCCAGTTCTGGATTATTCGGCAAATGTAGGAAGGAACCTTACGTTTTAGCAAAATTCTATTTAAAGTTGCATGATGAACTCTATCAAAGGCTTTACTCAGGTCTAAAAAAATTGCATACACTGGAATCTTCTTTCTTAGGTTATGGCCGACGGTTTCTTTCACGAGGTAAATAGCTTCAGCAGTTCCAACATGCCTCTTAAAGCCGAATTGATTATTGCAACTTTGAAGAAGAGGACCACATCGGTGTAGAATTATTTGCTCGAAAGCCTTGGAAAGAACGGTTGATATGGCTATAGGGCGATAGTTTGAAATATCAGAAATATCGCCGCTTTTGTTTTTTACTAGTGGTATAATGATGTTCTTAGTCATGTTAGGAGGAACTTTGCCGTGAATAAGTATGCTAGTAAAACACAGAGAAAGTAAGGGTTGCAAAGATTGGTGTGCATGAGCAATGTGCTCGGGGCATAAACCATCCCAACCTGCAGCTTTTCCTAGTTTAAGTTGTGGAAGCACATGTTTAACATCTTCAGGCGTTACAACAATGTTATCAAAAGCCTCGATGTCTGAAAAAGGTAAAATATTGTCGTCATCGTAAAGGTTACTAAGTTTTTCAAAGTGTTTAGCCCAATGATCAGCTATCTTGTCCTCACCAGATATTTTATCAATAGAAGTAGCTAGCGTAGCAGACTTCTTGCTTATCTTGCCGCAAGCCTTCCAGAACTTAACAAAGTTTTTATCCAGTTGGTGTGTAGCTAAAGCATTAACACGCAGCTGCTCCTCTCGATGACGAACTGCGTCAAGCTTCTTTTTAAACAACTTTCTTAACCGACGCCTTCTGTCATTAACAGGCCCTTCTCGAGGACGGCCAACCTGCGACCATTCCAGAAAAGCTTCGTGAGCATTGTGGTAGGCTTCAGCAACTTCTGCGGACCATCCAGGAACCACTTTGGCTTTAGGCTTAGCGCATCGAAATACTTCAGATACTGAAGAACGGAGAGTTTTAACGATGTTGTTGTAGAAATTTTCGATTTCTTCGCAGTGAACAGGATTGGAGCACAACGGGTCACGACAGTAAATAGCTTCGGGTAGAGGTAAATCCTTCAAATTACTCATAGTAGAGGATCTGTAGCGGTTGATGGAGAGATTACATTTTTCTGTCCATTTGGGGATATCAGAAGAATATTTCTTAGTTTTCATAACTGGCGGAAGTAAGGAGGTTTTAAGGTCAAATGAAAGCGGAAAATGATCAGAACAAGTAGTTAAGTAATCCACTTTTAAAGACTCTACACACCGAGCTGCAGCAAAGGAAATTAAGGCATGATCAAGCCAGGAAGTGGTTAAATGCGCTTCGCTAATGTAAGTGTAGGTATCTTCTGGTAGAGATATTACATCCGCTACACGTAGGTTCTCTCCCTAACACAAAGTTAGTATCTCCTGATAAAATAGATTATCGTTCTTGGGCCTAGCATTAAAGTATCCAAGAATTACAACATCGTCAGGACCAGATTCCTCTATAATTGCGGAAATTCTACCCAGTATGAGACAGAATTCAGGGACGATGTTGGGGTCGTTGGGTTCATAAGTAGGCATGTAGACTGAAGCCACAAGAATTGTTCTACTTCCAGTTTCGATTAGAACTGCCGAAATTCTAGAGTGCACACTTAAGAGGTTTTACAAAGTTTGCAAATCTGTTATGCCAGAGAATGGCAACTCCACCAAATGGCGTAGTTCTGTGTTATTCATGGCACAAGCACCGGTAAACAGGAATTCAGGACTGGCATTGCCTAATTCAGGTAAGTCTTCAGTTGCAAGCCAGGTTTCTTGAAGTAGTATAAAATCGAAGCTTTTGCAGAGATTAGAAACTTCTTTTAAGGATCTTCTAAAGTTTCGGCAATTAAAGGTAACAAACTTAAGCTTGTGGTCCTTCATAATTAGTCGCTGAAGAACGACGAGTCTCCCAGGCTTTGACAATTATTCCTGGGGACCAAGCACCAGGTTTCAAAATAAGGTCACTTTTAGAGGAAGGTGCGCCTATTTTAAATGTTATAAATTCACCTGTGCGAGAATTTATAGGGAATAAAACGCAATCTTTGAGTCCCAGATTAAGTAAGTGATGTTGAACTTTCTCGCAGGATGTTGTTGGTTTAAGGCGTGAAACATAAACATATTTATATTTTTCAGAAGCCTCTAACGGACCCTTATCGGTGAAAGGCTCTAAGCTTATTTTAGGGATTGTCTGTTGCTTAGTAGTTTCAGTATGGCGGCGAGTTGAGCTTTTAACTGACGAGTTGGAACCTCTACGTTGGTTAGATACAGACTTTAGAGGTGATGGTATAGTTGACTTCTGGACCGGAGGCTTCTGGGAAGAAAGGCTAAGCTCACAAGATTTTAAAGGGAGGACAAGTTCGGTTGAATTAGTAAGGCAGGAACGTTACCTCCTTCGTTCTTTTCCGAGATCTTTAAATCTTTAATTTCACTCTTGATCGAAGCGAATTCGTTAAAATTGTTTAACTTAATTTTTTCGATTTAAAATCTAAGCGTCACCAAAGACTGAAGAAGGGAAGAAGCGTCCACGTAATAGAAAGTAACGGGAGGTAGAGAAGAAAGGTTCACTGCTGCAAATTTAGGTATTTTTACAGGATCTGTTTCTCTTAAGATCTTTATTCTATCTCCAATTACTCGTTTTTTACGTCCGTCTCCCTTTCGCAAAGTGGGACCACTATTCAGGGAACAGCGGGATATCAGAAGTTCTCTGGCTTCATCAACTGTTGCTTCAGAAAAAGAGTTTTCGCACAATAAAGTTATGGAAGCCTCGTCTAATGTATTGTATTTTTGTTGGATAAAGCAAAGAAGTTCATTCACTATAATACCGCAGCTGCAATCCATCCTCAAAGAAAAACTACAAAACAGAAGCAGAGAGTTTCCAACGTCCCTTGAAAACTAAAATTATAAACAGTCGAAAAGTAAGAATAAAAATAAAGTCCGGCAACAGCGCGAAGCAAAATCGCCGAGAATGTGTTTATCGGCACGGTAATAAAAAAAACAAAAAAACAACTGTGTAGATGTTCCGTACAGGTGAATTTGGGAGCACTGAAGCACAATAGGACACAAAACTGTTACAGGAGAAGGATGTATCACAAAAAAATTATTAATGTGAGTATTTTCCACTTAAGTTAATTAAAAAGGTTACACAGATTAAAGCACAGGGTTGCCGGTACTCTCGATATCAAAAAAAATTATGCAAGCTTCTAGATAGGCCTTAAATTGAGTCATTTTGTTTGACTTATCCTAGCAATGCGAATTAATTTCTTTTTTTGCTTTAACTTTTTCTTTTTTAATATACATAGCTATTGGGCCTAATCTAATATTCATTTGTCACCGTTCATTTAATTAGTTAAATTCCTTTATAAAATGTTCGTAAAACCTTTACCTACTACGGTTAAATCGTGGATTGAAGATTATCTAGAACTAGAGTTCGACAGCAATATTTTGCACTGAACATTTTGTAAAAAGACTTAACTTGGGAAAGAAAAACTAATATTTTTAGACATGTGAATACAAAAACCCTATAAAGGTGATGAGGAGCAAGGACAACTTAATATTTAAAGTAAGTAAAAAAATACAAGATTAATTTTAATCAGAAGTTATAAACGTCACGTGACCTTTTTTTGCGAATAAAGAACGATTGGCCAGGCAGATTTTTTTTAACTTAGTAAAAGTAATACCCAGACACCATGCCACAATACTATAAAATTAAATTTGGATTACTAAAGAGCCCAACTAAATCGTAATTTGCAGAATTATTATTTTTTTTTATTTTCTTTTACTTAAATAAAACGTTAAGGAATTTTTCATAATATTTATATAATTTTCTTTGGTAATGTAGTAGTTTGGCAACATATTAAACATTTTTATAAAATTAATGTGAATTTGTTAACTTATTGTACCCGGCTATGCATTTTGACGTCACGACTCCCTAAAATCCGATCTCTAGAGATCAGCAATCACGCATAGTACAGTCAAATAATAAATGAAAATTGCAATAAATGTACGCCGGCTGATATTTTAAAGGGCAGTAGTGGATGGTTACAAAACACTCCTGTTAGTTTTTCACCGGGAGATTTGCGTAAGGGATGTTCGCTATTTTGAATTATAGGGGTGGGTTGCTT
Source organism: Brachypterus glaber (assembly GCA_958510825.1). Classification (NCBI taxonomy): domain Eukaryota; kingdom Metazoa; phylum Arthropoda; class Insecta; order Coleoptera; family Kateretidae; genus Brachypterus; species Brachypterus glaber. The sequence continues at coordinate 19,639,674 of OY294045.1, forward strand.
AATATGCATCTTAAGATAAAAATGCATATAACCAAATTTGTTAAGGCGGAAATTTCCAACAATTTTTGTTTGGATGATTTTTTAAGATATTAATAACAATCGAGTTAATTTTAAAATATCCATGTTGGAGGTGAAACTGGGTTTTCCATTTTTGGGCCAAATTATTCATCGGACGATAAAGGCATGATTAAAACGGCTAACTTTCTTGATTACCTATTTGGCTTTCTTAGGGGAACATGGGAAAATAGTTATTTTTGTATTGCTAGTCCAGTCAAATAATGAAAAATTCCTGTGTTAAATTACAATTTCAAGAGCTAGACGTTTGCTTATAACAACTTTTATTCTCCGATAAATAATTTGGCTTAAAAATCGAAAAAAACAATTTTACCCCCAACATGGCCATATTTGAAAATGTATAACTCGATTGTTATTAATATAAAATTAGTTATATACATTTTTATCTTAAGATGCATATTTAACCGCACTCAACCCTAAAATTTAAAATAGCGGACATCCCTTGCGCAAATCACCAGGTGAAAAACTAACATCCACTACTACCTTTTAAAATATCAGCCCGTGTACATTTATTGTAATTTAACACAGGAATTTTTCATTATTTGACTGGACTAGCAATACAAAAATAACTAAGTTAAGAATTGACAGTCTATAAAAATATATACTGCACGTTTGTCGGTTAATAACCGAAAAATATATATAAGAAAGTTATCTATCTGTCGTTAAAATCAAATGGACAGGAAACAGTGAATAGTACCATTTCATCCTTTTTGGGAATCATCAGCACTGTGTATCCTGTATGTTGCTAATATTCAAATAAAACGTTAGATAGATATAAAAGCATGGTGCCATCTATTGATGTGGTCACTGTTATCTGTTCACTTGTTCCCAAAAGGCAAATCGCCACAATTTAGGGTGTACAGTAACGTGCCTTCAAAATGCCACGGACCTAAACCATTATATGAACCTTTAGCCGGTTAAGAAGAGTTAAATAAGTTAAGAATTGACAGTCTATAAAAATATATACTGCACGTTTGTCGGTCACTGTTTCCTGTCCATTTGATTTTAACGACAGATAGATAACTTTCTTATATATATATTTTTCGGTTACTAACCGACAAACGTGCAGTATATATTTTTATAGACTGTCAATTCTTAACTTATTTAACTCTTCTTAACCGGCTAAAGGTTCATATAATGGTTTAGGTCCGTGGCATTTTGAATGCACGTTACTGTACACCCTAAATTGTGGCGATTTGCCTTTTGGGAACAAGTGAACAGATAACAGTGACCACATCAATAGATGGCACCATGCTTTTATATCTATCTAACGTTTTATTTGAATATTAGCAACATACAGGATACACAGTGCTGATGATTCCCAAAAAGGATGAAATGGTACTATTCACTGTTTCCTGTCCATTTGATTTTAACGACAGATAGATAACTTTCTTACAAAAATAACTATTTTACCATGTTCCCATGTTCCTAAGAAAGCCAAATAGGCAATCAAGAAAGTTAGCCGTTTTAAGCATGCCTTTAAAACAACTGAATTTTGACCGGTAGGGGTCTTTTGATCGCTAAAATAACTTCGCGACTGAAACATTGGGACCGAAACATCTCAAACCAAAACTTCGTACAACCAAAACTTCGCCTGGCCATTACTTCGCAAACTCATAACATCTTGTATCAAAAACTTCGCATGGTACGAAACTTCGCAAGACTGGATCCATGGATTTATTCACAAAACAATATTACATATTATTGGAAGTTTAAAAAAAAAATTGTTTCAAAAAATTATTGAATTTTTTTTTTCAAAAAAAAAGTTTTCAAAAAAAATTAAAAAAATAAAATTTTTCAATTATTTTTTATTATTTTTTTTTGCGAAAAACCAAAAAAATAAAAAAAAAAATTTAAAAAAAATTCTAAATTTTTCTATCTTTTTTTTTGTAGAATTGTTTCTTATAATAAAAGTATTTTTTCCTGAAGAAGTTACGATAATCGGAATTTTCTTTCAGCTTTTTTCGATTTATTTATAAAAGTTATATAACTTAGATAAATAAATCGAAAAAAGCTATAAAAAAGTTATATAAATTTTTTTTTTTAGGGGATTACTTTCAAAAACAATAGGGACCTTCCCCTCGTAGAACTTAATTTTTCCTGAAAATTTCATATATGTCATATATGCATAAATTTAATTGATTGGTTTGTTTTTTTTTATTGCTTTCATAATAAAGGTAATCAGTTACTATATTACAAAATAAAATAAATATTTAAAATATTAAAAGTTTGGTTGTTGTTATTATATTATTAACAGTGCCTGCTCTAGAATAATATTATAAAGTATACGGTATGGGGTATAGGGATCTTCCCCTCGTAGAACTTAATTTTTCCTGAAAAATTCAAGTCGATCGGATTATTCGTTCTTGAGTTATCGTGTAAACAAAAACATGACATCCGACGGACAGACAGACTTAAAAAAAAGTTGCTTATTTTTTCATGAAACAAATTTACATCCAAGAATTTTTTGTCTAGGACGATTTTTGATTTTTTTTTTGAAAATTCGAAACTACCTCTGTCCGTCCGTCTGTCCGTCCGTCTGATGTCATGTTTTTGTTTACACGATAACTCAAGAACGAATAATCCGATCGACTTGAATTTTTCAGGAAAAATTAAGTTCTACGAGGGGAAGATCCCTATACCCCATACCGTATACTTTATAATATTATTCTAGAGCAGGCACTGTTAATAATATAATAACAACCAAACTTTTAATATTTTAAATATTTATTTTATTTTGTAATATAGTAACTGATTACCTTTATTATGAAAGCAATAAAAAAAACAAACCAATCAATTAAATTTATGCATATATGACATATATGTCTTTGGCACTTTTATCATAAAAAATCGACATGGTTGAAAGCAAATAAACAGCGTAATAAATAAAATGATTGAATTTATAAAAATATTCATAAAGTGCTCAACTAAAAAAGAACATGCAAAATAATGATAATAGTATATTCTATAACTAGTATGGAATAGACAATATTCCGCGCGAGCGGAAAGTTTGTCATACGAGCCGGCAGGCGAGTATGACGGTCCCGCGAGCGCGGATTGACTATTCCATACGTGTTGTAGACTATACTTTTTCTTCGACTGCAAATATGAAATACTGTATGGCTTTAAACTGCGGACAAGGTTAAAAACAATGTTTTTTGTGACATTGTAAATGAAACAAAACACATATTTTTAAATAAAGCAATTAATGTTATTTAATAATTTTATCAAAACAGTGCTTAAAAAAGATTTTTATTTAATTTTAGCACATATTTACAAATTATAATGCAAAAATTAAAGGTTATGTCAGATTGTTGTGACAGATATCAGGTTTAAATATTTAACAATAGATTTAGTTAGAGCAGTTTTAATTTTTTAAACTAAATTGATAAAAAACTGGTCAAATATTAAGAAAAACTAATAAAGTTTATGTAATTTTAACGCAAAACTTTTAATTGCATTAAATTATTCAATATTTCATGGTAAAATAAATATATTTTTGCTTATTATGCTACAGTTTTATTTACTTTTATAAACAAGAGATGGCACTACTAGGGTGAGTCAAAAAAACAGACTATTTTTTTTTACTTTATACTCCGAAAAATCGGTTGCCTCTAAAAAATTCTCACCAAATATGAGCTCTTAATTTTGATAAAAAGGTTCCCCGCTTTACAATTTTCCATTTTTTCCTCAGTATTAGAAACAAAAATTTATATCTCTTTGACAACTGTTCGTTAAAAAGTATCTCTCCTAATATTCTTGTAGGAAATAGAACGCTCTACAAAAAAGGTCTCTTACAATTTTTTCGTAAACCTTACCGTTTAAAAGATGTCAAAGGTTAAAGTTTGATTATTTTAAGAGACATTTCTGTTTTGCTTATGAATTTTATGACTCGTTTACAAAAAATTGTTATGAATTACGCAATTAATTTCCTACAAAACTATGAATTGCGCAATTTATAACAATTTTTTGTTTAATAATTCCCAGTGGAAATGTTCCCCAAGATGACTGGAGGAACTAGTTCTTCTAGGCTAAAGCCTCCATATGAATCGCTCATTTCAGAAACGACATAAGTCAAAAAACACAACTTTTCAGGAGGATAAAAAAACTGAATGGTTGCTAAGGAAACACACTAAAAATTCTGAAGAAATATTTGTTAAGTAGATATTACCATTCTTGAAATGACTGTAAATTATAAGATTTTTACATATGTATGTTATATGGTAAACGTAATTTTTTTTGGCCTGACTTATGCTGTTTCTAAAATGAACAAAATACTTTCTCATTGTAATTTTGAAATATCATATGGTTAAACACTTTATATGGACAAGGATATATTCTTAACAAGGGACTTTATACTATGATACATCATTTGGGTTGAACAAAAATAAAGCTCGTGGTTTTTATGTTTTATGAGTGTATTATTTTAATTAAACTACAAAACTTGCTCGTATTTTACGATAGGCCACACTCTTTTAGCTATCAATGTCTTCTGCGTCAACATCCTCTCTATCAACAATCTCCCATGAATATATCTGGTCGTAAAAACTTTTTACATCTTCCTGCTCTGGTAGGTATTGTTGAAACTTCTTTAGGTCGGTCATTTTCTTTACATTAATGGGAAGAAAGCCATTTGGGTAGGCCATCTCTCGTGGCATGGCCAGTGGGTCAGGAGTACGGTTTTTCAAATTAAAGGTCTGAACCTGCAGACCATCAATGTAGGTGTAGGCTTTCACGACAAAGGGGTCACTGACATGGTGGGAATATTGCATGAATCTTGATATTTGAAGACGCACTTTTTGTTCTTTTGGAACATTTTTTCCACGTGACTCTTCTGATACTACAGTTTTTTTGAAATATTTTGGCCACCAACTACCAACGTCAATAATATCCTCTGTTTCTGTGAGGGTTACTAGGAATTTTCTTCCTGCAGATGAGCTTAAAATCAGCTCTGCATACTCTTTTATGGTATATACTCTATCGCATTTTCGCAGTATTTTTTTTACTACTGCAAAGTCACGATCACAAGGCAAGAACGAGTGTCCCCTCACTGGGAAGTACTGTTCAACACTTTGAAACTCTCCGATAGAAACAAAGGCGTTCATAAGCCGCAACAAGGAATGGTTTTTGTTTTGGCCCAAACATCCATCAGAAAATATGTGGAGATGTTGTACGTTTTTGAGATAAGTTTTTTTGTAGTCGTAGATAAAAGAACAAACCTCATTTGGGCTCTTACCAGCCTGGCCTTCATGGTAAAGATAGAACATTGAGGAATTATCTTTCAGGTTATGTAAACAAAACACATTAACCGTCAGTTGCCTAAGATAAAAAGTCTCTTGGATGGGTATGTTTGGAAGTTGCAAATTTTGCATATAGTCAATGCAAATGGCTCCGACGTGTTCATTATTAGCAACAGTTCTTGTTATTTCTTTAATTTTTAAGTAAAATTTTTTTGCTCGCCTAACATGCACCATTTTTTCGGCCACATGAACTTGTTTTGCAGTGTCATTTAAGAACTTGCTTTTTATCTTAACCTCTAAGGCTTCGCAAGTACAACAAGTGTCAACTTGTGGTCGCCCAAAGTGCAACGAAAAGTTTTCCTTAAAAATCTTTAAATAAAACTTGTATTTTACATCATAGTTTGGGTGTGACTGTTTAAAAAGGTTGTACATCTCAAATACGTTCAACCTTTCGTTGAGGTAGTGAAATTCTCTGGAGCTGTATCGTGCAATTTTTACAGGAAAAGAAGAAATGTGAGATTTTATGGCAGTCACAACATGAGCTGGTGTAACATTGCCTGAAGTTCCTTTTCCTCGCTTATCTACAGGCGATTTTCCAGATACCAGCAAGCTATTCAATCGTCTTACACGACTAGGAGTAATTCCATGGATATTACTATAGGCTGTTAGGCATACCTGTTGTTTTCCTTTAGGTGTAGATACCTCATAGATAAAACTGTTGCCGCGATTGGGTTTTTTTGACTCTTCAGCTGGTTTCCTTCTTCTTTTTTGTTTTACCTCTGAAGTAGCTATTAGTGATTGCAAGTAATTATCCTGCTCATTTTTAGTGTCTAAACTCCTGAAGTTTTCAAAAATTCGTAGTCTTTCATTCTCTGGTACTTTGTCATAACACTTTCTTCGGCAACTGAAAAAAAATTACTGTATTAGTTTTATAATGTAGTAATTTATAAAGCTAGTAGAGGATAGAATAAATTCATCATCATAATATTGGCCTGTTTGGAACAAAACACAGTAACCTAGGCTTACTTAAAAAACACTATAGGCCTAGGCTAGTTGAGGCTGAGTAGGTTGAAGGTAAAATAAGCCTAAAGGAAGATACCATACCAGTAATATGATGTTACAGCATGATTAGGCCTATTTATGATTATTCATTAACACAATTTAGGCTTTACATCATAACTTGTAAGCACATGAGCCTACTTAGAAATGCAGCCCCCAATGTAGCCTGTTCGGAAGATTGAGTTTTTCTCACTTTATAAGTTACAAACAAGTATAACACTTTAGTACATTGAAATAAAATACATTTGAAATATAATATAAATTGATAAAGAACGTGAGTTATAAGTTTAGGCCTAGGTCAGCTACTTACTTGCAATCAGGCCCTGGTTGTATCTGGTTAACTTCTTTTCCTTTATGTGTAGGCATCTCCTTTAACTCGAGCTTTCTTTATAACTTCAGATTTGTATTTATCTTTGTGCGTTACTCCAAGTTTTCTTTTAGTTTTAACAATTTCGGAAATTTCGTTCTCTCGTTGATCATCCATAGCGTAAAGCAAAAGACAATGCACATAACCTCAAAGTCTACAATAACATTGATGTAAACAACGACCAATAAAAAGCAGCTGTAGATAAAACAGCTGCCGTTCAATAGAGAAACAACACAAGTCAATGACTTATGCTGTTTCTGTAATGACCGCTAAAATTGAGTGCCTGTATAATGCTTATTAAGAATGCCGACTTATGATGTTTCTGCACAAAAAGATGTATTTAGGTACAAAGACCACGAAACCGTCACTAACTCAGTTTACCAAAAAAATGACTTATGTCGTTTCTGAAATGACCGATTCATATATACGTATATACGGCTCACCATACCAATCCGATAATGTGTATCGAATTAGCTAGTTATTACTAGTAGTATATACTTATAAAGACAGCTGCCTTTTAATACTAGTATTCCTAGAAGGCGACTTTATTCGTTTAAAAAGTTTAGTTAGTGGTAGAAAATAACATGTGGCGCCACCTATAGCATAACGCTGTCAAGTGCACTGAAATTGAAACATTACAGAAGCCTGTACTATTCGACAATCGTTCTTAATCGGGTCCCGGGCAACATTTGCTATTTCACGTGGAAGTCATTATGACATCATTTAGTGATTTAACGTTAAATGTATACACCTCATGACAAACTCATAACAAACTCATAACATGATCACAAAATCATGAGATGTGCTCATCATGATGTTCGTATCAGTACAAAACGTGGAAATCATAACATGATGCTCTCATGAGGCCTCATGAATTTATGGATGTTGTCCGGGTAGCTGTTATTATCAATGAATTCTTCTGTCATTAAAGAGTTTGTATGTTCATTAGTTGTTAAAGAGGTTGTAGATTCATCGTTTGTTGAAAAGGTAAACGTAATGCGGAAAAGTAACTTTTCCGTACAGTGCGGAAAATTGGATCTTTCTACACGTAAATGCGTGCGGGAAAGTGCACTTTCCCGCACGCTCGTAGAAAATATTATAGTTATTTTTGTATTAAGAGCGCAAAATGACTGATTTCTGCTTGATAGTAAAATTTCGAGGTGTCTAGCCGAGATCAGCAATCACGTGAAAGCAAAAATCACATTTTGCGCTCGTAATACAAACAGCGTTTTTTCTACGATCTTAAATAAATAAATAAGTATATAAATTTTATACAGTAAATTTATAACCTTACAAACTCGCAGCACTTACAATTTTCTGCAAATCTGGTGGTTTAGAAGAAAAATCCTCATCACTGTCACTCTCCTTCCTTCCTTCATGGCAACAAATATATAACACATAACTATTTAGCACACGAAATTGAGTTTGATTCAAAATAAATAATAATTTTATATTAAAAAAAATGGCGAAATACAACATCTTGTAGCATATTCTTGACAGGCTGTCAATGATAGCTACTTTACGATTGACATGCCGCGGCATGCCGGTTGCCTACACTCTAGCGCGCAAAATTCAATTTTGCGCTTGCTGTCATGGTAACGAGCAGAAAAGTAAAATGCTAAGAAATAGGTTATTTTGCGATCTAAAAACTTCATTTGTTTATGTAGAAATGTTAACTTTTCCATTAGATCGTAGAAAAAATATATATTATTAAGCATTTCGACTTTTTAGGTATGATTAGCCTGTTTTTGTATTTATTCATATATTTTTTATGGGTTTCAACAAAAAAAAAACATTTTAAAATAACTGTATCTGTTGGAATAAATATAAAACAAACTTTTTTCGAATGCTATTAACCTAACTTGGGTAACTTTTGTTTTGTAGAGCAATGTAATATATAGATGTTTATCATTATGTTCAATACAAACATTCTCTCATTAGCTGTGTTTGATATGTATCAAACACAGAATTAATACGGAAACTAACATGAATATCATTGAGTAAGTTACAATAATTATATATAATAGTGTATACAAGTTTATGCCTTAAGACCTAATTGCACTGTATCCTGAATCCAAATAATATTATCATATCGTCGGCTTAAATTGTTAACCTGCTAACTCCACTTTTGGACGAATTATCGTTTTTGATACCGTTCAAAAGAGGGCGCTTCGTTACACCATCTGCGCAAAATAGGTAACCTTAACCTTTTCCAAAATATAACTTTTTCCATGATGCGTTTACCTGCTAATAAAATAACTATCTAAGTAGTTCAGCGAAAATGTATATTAGCAAAAAAAAGGGATTTTTTTTTCATTAATTACCTAGCATCGAAAACCGCAAAAATTAAAAAAAATGATAATTTTTTTTGCTAATATACCTTTTCGCTGAAATGCCCACGGGAACGTTCAAGTATTAGGCAAAATTTGGCCATTTTTGACCCCCACCCCCCATGTAACGCGGCGTACCATTTTCGAGACCCCCAACCCCCCCATTTGTTAGGTAAAATTTTTTTTACAAAAAGTAAAAAAATTAAAATAAATTTTGCTTTATAGTTTAAACCGGTTCTTAACTGGTTAATGCTTTCGTGTTTTAACCCAAAACCGGTCTGATGTAATTTCCGCAACCGGTTTACTAAAAACCGGTTATTGGCTATGGTTTTCAATCTCTAATTTGGTTTTGTTTAACCCGATTGGAGTCATATGATTTTTAACTAATTTTGGGTCGCTGAAACCGAATCTGGCCTAGAATATTTCTAACCTAAGTTTTCTGATAAAAATAAGATAAAAATGTTAAAAATCATTATTTTATCCCTCTTTTGTTCTAAAATCATGGAAGACAAAAATATTTCAAGGACAAATTTGGATTCAGCGACTCAATATTAGTTAAAAAATACCCAACTTAAAACATAGAAACTTTAAATTCATAGGTAGAATAAATAGGGATATTATGAAAAAAAAAATATTAAAAAAAATGGATAATGTGACAAAACTAAGTAGGGGTGGAGGGTAAGAAGAAGGGTGCATAAGGGGACAAGCTTATCGCCACATACTCATGCTAAAAATTGTCAAAAATCATTACTAGGGGGTCAAAAATGAAATAAAAAAATGTTACGTATTATGGTTCTTATGTAATAAAGTAACATTTTTATGATGTAGAACCATTAAAAAAACAAAAAAAAATACGCAATATTTTGTTTTATAAATTATTTTTAAATTGGCATAATTGCATGTACTAAAATTTAAAAAATAAGACGTGCTCATTTTTTTTAAGGTCAAATTTGGATTCTGCGCCTTTAAATTGATAAGAAAAATATATTTTTTGGGCTCGGGCAAAAAGTTTACACTGTGTACTTTAATTTTATATCTTTTTCATTAATTTACTTTTTAGGAACAAACTAAGCAAAATAAAAAAATATTTGTATAAATATTTTTGTAGAGAATTTTATAATCTACAAATTAAGTTCTATAAAGTTTTTAAAAAAATTGATAGTTTTGCCACAAAGGAGCAATTAAGTAAACTCTGCACTTTCATTTTAACCTTTTTATTTTTTTTCGCGTACTTACTCTGAAAGTAGGTTCTTGACATATATATTTTTGAATTCCTCGTATTTTTTTTAATATACACTAAAATTTTCAAAATTCTACTCTTTTTTTTAAAGATTTTGAAAAAAAAACGTCATTATTACTTGAACTTATATCTCAAAAATTTTAGGTGCTGGAATTTGGAAGGTGAAATTCGGATTCTACGCCCTCGAATTAGTAAGAAAAATTTACTTTCCGATCGGGGCAAAAAAAAAGTTGCGATTTGTTGCCTAGTGTTATTGTTAAAAACGTGATCCTATGAACATTTTATTTTAAGTTTATAATTTTTCAAGTGTTACGCAAAATTTTTTACTGAAACCCACCACCCTCTATAACGCAGAGTTTTTGAGACTGAATCTGGCCTCAGAATGTTTTTACTACCTCAGGTTTCTGTGAAAAATAAGATAAAAGTAAAAAATCATTATTTTAGCCCTTTTTTGTTCTAAAACCATGAGAGATAAAAATATTCAGAGAACAAATTTGAATTTGGCGAGCCGCGGCAACTTAGTAGTATTTAAAGAATACCCAACTTAGATCATGCAAAGTTTAAATTCATAGGTAGAATAGTTAGGGATAGTAGGGAACAAATCGTCGGCTTACAAGTAAAGAGCACTAAGTCCAAAAACATGGTTTTGATGTATTGACAAATTTAACTTTCATTGTTGTTTTGTAATTTTTGTAATAATTGTTTTTGGAAAAAAACTACAGTAAATTGCAATGACATGTTTGGACATAATAATGTCCCATTTGCAGTTAAATAAAGAAAAATTGAAGTAGTTTAATTCAACTAAATTTAAAAAAAGACATGGACTTAGTGCATTTTACTTATAGGCCCCACGACGTCGGCTTACAAGTAAAGAGCACTAAGTAAATAAAATAATATAAAAAACAACTATTTAAAATTAAAACCCTTCTATTAATGAAACGTAATATATAACTACAAAGTAGAAAACAAGATGTTTACATAAATTTTCAAAAACTAGATTTTTAAAAGACGGGTTTGGACTTTTTGATTGTTTATAGATCGTTTCCAAAATTAGTAATAATAATTAATTATTATTAATTATATGAAACTGCTTATTATGCCAGAACTAAGACAGTTTTCAGAGGCTGTGCCGGCAAAGAAGCATCTCCTAAAGTCAATAATTATAATGAATCATTATTAATTATAAAACACTTCACGGTGCAATTCTAAGGGCTGTTTTCCGAACTTGCCGCGAACTTTAGTTTTTTTTTATATTCTTGTTATTTATGTAGTAACCAAGGATTTAAGAACAAAATTAAAAAATCTATCAGTAAGTTTTTTTTTTATTTATATTTGTTTATAAAAATCTACACCTATTCAATTATTTGTCTATATCTCGGCTATTTCTAATTATAATAAAAATATTATTATAAATAAAACAAAGATTCCTTAATTTTCTACAAAAAAGTAAATATCATTTTTTTAAATTCTTTTGCCGTTTTGTCTCAATACGCGATTTTTGTAGAAAATTAAGCAGTCTTTATTTTTAATAATATTTTTATTACATAATTAGAAATAGCTGAGACATAGACTAATAATTACACAGGTGCAGATTTTTATAAAAAAAAATCTAAATTAAAAAAAACTAACCGATAGATTTTTAATTTTGCTCTTAAATCGTTGGTTATTACATAAATAATAAGAATATAAAGAAAAACTAAATTTTCCGCAAGTTCGGAAAACACTCCTCAGAAATGCACCGAGACTTTGAACTTAGTGTGAAGGCTTCAAATTTAGTTTTGAAATATTATCTGATAATAAAAAAACCAATTCAAATGAAAATTAAATTATTACATACACATCAAAAGTACACGTAAAAAGCATTGTCATTTTACAGGTAAAGTTCTGTTTCTCTGTTATGTCTCTATTCCATCAACTTTAACATAGCAAAATTTGAATGCGTTTGTCAGTACAATAAATAACGCGATATTGTATCATATATATGATTCAAGCAATCATATTTTTATAAATTAACTCTTTTTAGAAAGACGCTTAGTGCAAAAACATTTGAAATAGTCTACAAGTAAAACGCACTAAGTGCACTAAGTGACTTAGTGCCTATTGCCAGATAAAATTTTAATCAAAATCAAATTGGTGCGTTTTGTATAGTGGGTAACTCCCTTGGCAGTCCACCTAGAAGTTAGTTCGGTTTACCTATACATAGATCATCAAAAATTAACTACAGTGCCATTAAAATCCCACTTTTGCAAAAAAGTGACTTTTACTTGTAAGCCGACGAAATATTAAAACAAAAACAATTGATCCTGTGAAACAACTAAGTAGGGTTGGGGGGGGGGGTGAGGAGAGGGTGCATAAGGGGCAATCTTAGTGACATGTAATGCCAAAAAACGCCAAAAAGCATCACTAGGGGGTCATAAATAAACTAAAAATATGTTACATAATGCGGTCCTTTTAAAAGTAATGAAGTGATATTTTTATGATGTAAAACCATTAAAAAAAGGAAAAAAATAATAATAAGCAATATTGTTTTTTATAAATTATTTTTAAATTGGCATAATTGCCTGTACTTAAATTTAAAAGATAAGATGTACTGGATTTTTTTTATGGTCTAATTCGGATTCTGCGCCTTTATATTGATAAGAAAGATATATTTTTTGCGCTCGGGAAAAAAGTTTACGCTGTGTGCTTTAATTTTATTGCTTTTTTCATTTATTTACTTTTTACGAACAAACTAAGCGATAAAGAACTTTCACTTTCGGGTTTAGACCGTGTTAATGGATTTTCACTTTCCGACGTTTCGTCTCTTACTACTAGAGACATCTTCAGGGATTAATCTGAAACTAAGTTTCGAATCAACTTGTGTCACTATTTATGACGAGTTGTGGTTATTTACCCGTGACGAGGTTTTTCCTATCAAAGACTTCCATATTGCAGGTAAGTGGTAACCAGTGTCCCGATTGATATTGTTAGGATGCTTGATGATTTCTATCGATTCCCGTATCTTCCTTGGCATTTTTCTGTTTTCTGTTAATATTTGTTTTGTTTCAGACAAATTGATTTTATGACCTGTTTCATGTACATGTTCGGCTACTGCCGATAAGGAAATTTGTTTCTTTCTTATATTGCGCTCATGCTCTTGAAGTCTTGTAGAAATTTTTCTCTTAGTTTCACCTATGTAAACCGTACCACAGGAGCAGGGTATTTTATATACGCCTTCTGAACTCAGGGGTATTTTGTCTTTTGTTGAAGTCAAACATTGACCTAATTTTTGGTTGGACCGAAATATAGGCTTAATATTTGACTTCTTCAAAAGTTTACCTATTTTATCCGTGATACCGCTTACATAGGGAAGTATAACTTGTGTCTGTCTGTCATTGTCACTATTGTCCTGTTGTTTGGGTCTGGGATTTCTGTATTTGTATATGTGAAAGCTTAAAATCTAAAACTAAAGCGAAATAAAAATATATTTGTATGAATATTTTGGTAGATAATTTTATAGTCTACAAATTAAGTCCTATAAAATTTTTATACTTTGATAAATTTGCCACAAATAAGCAATTAATTAAACTCTGAACTTAAGCTTTTTATTTTTTTTCGCGTACTTACTGTGACAGTAGCTCCTTCGCATATAGATTTTTGAATTCCTAGTATTCTTTTTAATACACCCTAAAATTTTCAAATACCTACTCTTTTTTTTTAAGGTTTTGAAATAAAACATCATTATTTCCTGGACTTATATGCTCAAAAATGTGAGGTGCTGGAATTTTTCTAACGTCAGATTCGGATTCTACGCTCTCTAATCAATCAGTAAGAAGAATTTACTCTCCGATCGTGGCGATCATTTTGGAGTGTTACGCCCATGTTAATGGTATAGGAAAATAGCGTTACAGGGGGTGGGGGTCCAAAATTATCAAAATTTGCGTTACGTAATACGTAAACGTTCCCTTTTCAGTAATCTTTCAGAAATGACATTTTAAATTGGTTGTAAATTATAGTTATTTAAGTATTAAGGGCAGTAAGTGCATTTTACCGGCTGAGGATTATTTTGGAGATTGAGACGAAGTCGAAATCTCCTATACTAACCGAAACCGGTAAAGCACCTAATGGCCGTGATTCTTATTACGGTTTTTGCACGATCCAACAAAATAAACATCAATAAGATTTATAAAAGTGAAATTAAAACGTTTATTTTATTGTAAGATTCAAGTCAGTACCTTTGATAAAATGTAACCTTAACAACGGGTTGCTACGTATAATAAACAATGCTAAATTCCCAATTTTGTTTGACGTTTGTCCAGTGTGCCAATTAATATATAAAATAAACATTTTTTGTAAAAAAATACGTGAAGATGACAATTTTGAGCTTTAAAGTGCGTGGAATATAAGATGTTTTGCAATTATACCCGAAAAATCCAAAGATCAGTACGAAAATAGTTGAAAATTTTTCTAAACATGGTGTAGTGAAAAAAATATATGAAAACATAGTAAAGTTACTTTTGGCTTATTAATAAATAATTATTTCGTTCCGAGAAGAAACCTAAATAGTCCAATAGCGTTTAACTGTTATTGTTTATATTTAACTTTAATAAAAACTAATTAAAGCTTTAAAAATTAAAAAATAAATTATTATTAAATTACTTACTGCCTCCCGATCGATAAATAATTTACTTACCGATCAGCAATTTGTAAACATAACCTACTGCTGTCATAATTAGGCTAGTAAACACGGTAAATTACCGGATCGTGCAAAAAATATAGAAATACGAAAATATTGCAATTTAAATGTGTATCTAATGTTATTTTAAAAAAAAAAGAACTTGAAATTATTGTTTACATATGGAATTATTTAACATTTCCCGACCAAGGGATTGAAATGTGGTATTTCAAACTTTTTGGGTAGTAAAAGTTAACAATAATTGATTTTCCAACTTTTACGTATGTATGTAATTAACTTATGTCTAAATGATAGTGAATAAAAATATTTATCCCACGCATACGTGTATTGATATTTTTTAATTTGGTCAAAATCCTCTACGTCAAAGTTAAATCGTGTTATTATTTATTTTTATACAGTATTACGTTAATGTAATAACCAACGCGTAGCAACGGTTAAAAAATTGCCAACCTAATATTAAATATTTTTTACAGTGTAATAATA
Source organism: Brachypterus glaber (assembly GCA_958510825.1). Lineage (NCBI taxonomy): Eukaryota > Metazoa > Arthropoda > Insecta > Coleoptera > Kateretidae > Brachypterus > Brachypterus glaber. The sequence continues at coordinate 19,655,143 of OY294045.1, forward strand.
TTGTCAAGAGCAGTTAACAAAGGTAAAAAAAAACTGTGATTGAAAATAATCACCAAAGAAAAACGTAAACTCCAAACTACAAACAACTCCTCCTATCAGTAATCTAAACCCACACATGTTGTTGATAAATTAAAAATGACGTATTTAGTGGTGAACAAAAGTTTAAAAGAGATTATTTGTGTTTGTTATTTGTCCTCGAGACAAAATACAAATCGTCCTTTTCTTGATATACAATTAGTTGCGACTAACACAAACACTAGTGGAAAATTCGAGGGAAAAGTTAACTTTCAAAGCTAACTGGGATCCAGTTAGGAAAACAACAATGGTTCTAAAAAAATGTATATACAGGGTGATCAGCAACTGCCCTGTCAAAATTTAGGGGGTGATTTTACATACAAAAATATGAAAAAAAGTTTCTATAAAGGTAGGCGGATAATTAAAAAAAATGGCCCAACGCGAAAGTAGTCTTAAACTATTCCTTAATAGTCTAGCTTTCAGTTCATACCAGATTAAAAATAATCCAACAGCGAAAATTTTTTTTTTTACCTTTTTATTTTTTTCAGTGTAGTATTTGAACCAGGTTTATTAAACTTTTTAGATATTTTTAGTGTTTTTACCTAATTTTGGGTCTCTGATTTAAAAAATAATTTAGTTTTGCTGTAAAAGTTTTTGTTCGAGAAATATAAACCATGGCAAACTATGATAATCTGCATATTTTGCTTAATATTTATACATTGTATAAATATTTTTGAAATCAGCGACCCAAATTAGTTAAAAACAGTTAAAATTTTCAAGTTTTATAACAAAAGTTTAATATTATTAGCTAATTTAATAAGTTTGATAAAAAAATACAATGAAAAAAAAAGTTGAAAAAAATTTTTTTTCGTCGATGGATTATTTTAAAGAACCCCGCACAAAACCCCGTGTTTTTGGCCTTCGGCTAAATTTGCTGGAAATTATATATTTTATTAACCTTCATGTTCTTAGTAATTGACCAAATTTTCAGCTTAATTGTATGTACAGTTTTTGAGATATCGAGCTTTAAAGTTGGTGATTTAGAATTCAGGAATATTTTACACCTGTTAAAATTTTGTGCTTTTTTAATGTCAGTTTTTTATGTATGATTAAACTTAAAGATGCAAATTGAAGGTGTTTAGATGCTTTATTTAAATGTGTTATAACATTGGCCACAGAGTGTTTCCCTTTTCCGTGGCAACAGCCCAAAACAGGCGATATAATAAGTATTAAAAATTCTAATTATTAGTTTTGGTTTAATATTAAAAATCAGAAAATCTAACGGCTAGAATTTAATAATTTTTATATATTTTATAGTTTTTGAGTTACTGAATAAAAATAATTGAAAGCAAAAGTTATTAGAGTACTCAAAGTCCTTCTGTTTGGGCATGATGGGGGTAAACCACATCAAAATAAATTAACCCGATTCGATCAGCTAAAAGTTTTAAATTCTCGGTAAATCTTACAAATAAATGGAATTTTAGAGAACGTATTGCTAAAGTAAAGTAGGTAAACTAACTAAAGAACCTACATTGGCATAGTGGAGCAAAGGGCACGTTGAACTGTTATAAAATTACTTATTATTAAGATAATCGCAGTATGGCTTGCAATGGAGGGAGTTAAACCAAGTTAACCAGTTTCTCAAAAGTAATTTAAGCGTGGTAGGAATATGGGCGGAATTAGCCCCACCACCCCCCCAGGGAGATATATTAGCATAGAAATACCTTCAAAATTATATTTTTGGTGAATGCGCAATTTTTTTCCTTATGGATGCCCCCCCCCCTTAAAATGAAATAAATCCGCCCCTGGGTAGAAAAAGGGGTACCTATAAATAAGCTAATTACTTAAATGTTTAAAAAGCATTAAAAATAGGAATCTAAAAGTTAATAAAAAAACTAGTTAATTGCTTCACCTTTGTGTGCTCTATCTTAATAAAATTAGTTTTAATATAATTTGGTAATAAGGAATATCGGATCTTTGGATTCAATGGTTCATTGGTTTGAGGAATATATTTTACATCTATAGGTGTTCCATATCTTCCTATAGGAAGTCTTACACCCTGGGTTTTATCTTTTACCTAATTATCCAGTTTCTATCCAGGTAGTTATATTTACTTGGTATTTCAGGAAAAGTCTATGTTTATTTTTGATCAAAGTTATACTTCTCAGCATGAGAGAAATTATTTTTAGCTTTGAACAAGTGTATATTTGACGATTTTCTTTTATTAATAATTAATTTTAACTGATTAATTTTTTTTACTATATAAAGTTATATTTTATTATATAAAGTAGTATTTAAATAATAAAACCTTAATATTTATAAAACCATGGAAATAAATATTCTACCTATAATAAGAACTTATTTAGGTGTACATACATTATTTACTGTCAGAGTATATAAAAATGGCATTTTGACAAAATATATCATGCTATAGTCAATTTTTTGTGGTAATGCCGTTTAACCAGTATGTTATTCTGTCTCTGTTTAATTGATGAGTTCAAAAGAGAGAGAAATACATATTCCCCTAACTTGGTTAGTAACCGCTGCTCCACAAAAAATCGGCATATGTATGCCAAATTCACCATAATCCTAGGCAAATGGCAATAAGTAATCTAATAAAACCTTTACGATTTATACCTTTTTCCCGCTACGCCAATGTAGGACCACTTTGGTTGGTTTACCTAGTTTACTTTAGCAATACCTTTTCTAAAATACAATTTATTTGTAAGATTTACCGAGAATTTAAAACTTTTAGCTGATTAAATCGAGTTAAACTATTTTTATGTGGTTTAGCCCAATCATGCCCAAACAGAAGGTCTTTGAGTACTCGAATAAGCTTCGCTTTCAATTATTTTATATTCTTATTTTTATTTTCTTTTAAACATTTAAGTGATTAGCCTATCTATAGGTACCCCTTTTCCTACCACGCTTAAATTACTTTTGAGAACCTAGTTAACTTGGTTTAACTGCCTCCATTGCAAGCCATACTGTGATTATCTTAAATACAGAAATAAGTAATTTTATAACACTTCAACGTTTCATGCCACTTGCTCCACTATGCCAATGTAGGCTCTTTAATTGGTTTACCTACTTTACTTTAACAATACCTTTTCTAAAATTCCATTTATTTGTAAGATTTACCGAGAATTTAAAACTTTTAGCTGACTGAATCGAGTTAATTTATTTTGATGTGGTTTACCCCCATCATGCCCAAACAGAAGGATTTTGAGTACTCTAATAAGCTTCGCTTTCAATTATTTTTATTTAGTAACTCAAAAACTATAAAATATATAAAAATTATGAAATTCTAGCCGTTAGATTTTCTGTTTTTTAATATTGAACCAAAATTAATAATTAGCATTTTTAATATTAATTATATCCCCTGTTTTAGGCTGTTGCCACGGAAAAGGAAAACACTCTGTGGCCAATGTTATAACACATTTAAATAAAGCATCTAAACACCTTCAGTTTGCACCATTGAGTTTAATCATACGTAAAAAACTGACATTAAAAAAGCACAAAATTTTAACAGGTGTAAAATTTTCCTGAATTCTAAATTACCAATTTTAAAGCTTGATATCTCAAAAACTGTACATACAATTAGGCTGAAATTTTGGTTAATTACTAAGGACATGAAGGTTAAAAAAATATATAATTTCCAGCAAATTTAGCCGAAGGCCAAAAACACGGGGTTTTGTGCGGGGTTCTTTAGTCTGAAATCGAACCGTGCCCTACCTTGTGGTAAGTTATTTCAAAGATCTTAAAACATGCTATGTTTTGGTTAAAAGGAAAATTCAATATACCAACCCTTAATCTAAGAATGGAAAATTTTATTTCAAAATAATTGGTAGAAAATGTTTACAAAAATAGTTCAATATTAAAAAAAATAACTTCAGTTAAATTCATGGGGGTTGTAACTTCTGCCATTTAGATACCAGCTACTAATACTAATTCTTTCGATACCCAATTTTAAAGAGCCTAAAAGGTGCCTATGTTATACAACAAAAATAAAAAATAGATCCAAACAAAAAAAAAAAAATGAAAATTGTAGTTTTTTTTAAGTTTGACATCCCACAACTATTTTGTTTTTGTTTTCTTATAATAAAAGTAATTTTTCCTGAATCGGAATTTTCTTTCAGCTTTTTTCGATTTTTTTAAAAGTTTAACCCCCATAATCTTTGGGGGACTACTTTTAAAATTGGTTGAATTGACTCTTATAATAAAAGTATTTTTTCCTGAAAAAGTTACGTTAATCGTAATTTCTTTTTTTTTTATTTTTTAGTTTATCCCACATAGCTTGTTTTTAGGGAGATTACTTAAAAAAAATAGAGATCTTCTTTTTTTTTTAGTTAACTAACTAACTAACTAACTAACTAAAAAAAATAGAGATCTTCCCCTCGAAGAAATTATTTTTTCCTAAAAATTTTAAGTCGATCGGATTATTCGTTCTTAAGTTATCGTGTTCACAAAAATCGTGAGAGAGATGGCATTTGAAAAAAAAGTTGCTTAGTTATTTTTTCATGAAACAAATTTATATCAAAGAATTTTTTTTCTAGGACGATTTTTGAAATTTTTGGAAAATTGAAAAGTCCAAACTACCGGGGTGAAACCGATCAGCAGGGGTGAAACCAATCATCACGTATATTTTGACTAATTTTTTTAGTACTGGCAGTATACAGCAGTCAGCACGCGGCGAAAGTCGAGAAGTTACTGCAGAAAATCTCAATCTTTCCGAGAACGGGCGTGAAGAAAGAAAAGGTAGTTATTGGAAACCTGTGGCCCTAGTAGTAAAAAGTTTTTAGTTTTTTAACAACATTGTGTAGTTTTTTATTTACATTTTTATAAAAAGTGGGGAAATGGTGGGGTGAAATCGATCAGTTACTAATTGGTCTGAATAAAGCTCTCTTTGTCATTAAAGTTTTTTTGTGAGTTTGTTTTGTAGGAAATCTAAGTACTTTTAGTAAGTCCTTTGTCCTAACCCCATAAATGCTTAAAACTTCAAGCTTTAACATATATTTTTTTTGGGTTTTTATTTGTGTAATAAACCGAAAAAAAACGCAAAAAACAGAAAATTTTCGGTTTATTACAAAAATAAAAACGTTAAAGCTTGAAGTTTCAAGCATTTATAACTGTCAACACTGTCAAAATAACCACAGTAGTTTTTTTATATATTTTTTTAAAGGTTGGTCGGTTTCACCCCCGTTGACGGTACCGTATAATATTATTATAGCGCATGCGCTGGGAGTAATATAGTAATAAATTTACCCCTATCCACTTTAAATTATATTTTTGCACGACGAAGACTTAAATTTACGCTTTCATTTTCGGGACTAAACTTGCAGTTTTTCCCCAAGGAAAAAAATCACAGCAACCTTGATAATATTTTTGATGATGATCTTTTGTAATAAATTAGCGATTGAACAGAATTTATTTGATTTTAACAAAAAAACCTTTAAAAATAACATTTTTTAAATTACTTAAAATTTATCGTCTTCGTCAATTTTTTCAAAGTGACGTTTTTGTCAACCATATTTAAAAAACAATTGAAATGGCGATAGCCGTTAAACTGACTATTGGCAATTTACAGGCATCTTGATTAAATTACACCAGATTTTAGAAGCATGTTTATTAATTTTAATTTTATCCGCCTATCTAAATTTTGTTTAGCAAAAAATAGTGTATATACCTCAGGACTAAACGTGGCTGTTTTAGTCCCTTGCATTTCTTTTTCCCTCGCTCGCTAAGCTCGCCCAGGAAACACTCTTGCAGAGGGACTAAAACAGCAAGTTTAGTCCCTTGGTATATAAGTAACTATTATAGTCATTAAATTTACAATCATTTACCTGAACTCCGATTCCCTTATTGAACTCGTTCTATAAAGTAAGACTCAAAGCGTATTAAAGACTTCGGTAGAGAACAGTAATTACACCGATATTTGGCGTGTCTCACGAGATCGTTTATAAAGCTTATTTTATGTGTTCAATCAATAATAACATTTTCAAACAAAAAATCTGTTTTTTTTGTCGAATAAAAAGATAACAGATTATGTTTTTCGCCTATCGGAAAAACACGGAAAACTGAAGTTATGGATAATTTTTCTTAATCACCATTAAACGTTTAGAAAAAATTTCTATACTATATTAATGAGTGGAAGTGTATCTATTTTTTTAGGTAAAGGTATTTGAGGGATGTTTACTATAAGTTTATATTTCATTAATTATTCCATCAATCTATTTTCTAATCATCGTACAGAGTGATATTGGTAGACTGACAGTTTCGGGCTGCTGGCCCCCTTCAGTACCAAGAGTAAACTCTGCACGCTGATTAAGAAAACGTTTTTAGACTTTATTCGCAAAAGGAATATAGTCATTAGGTTGATGTAGACTTGTGCACCATCTATTGCTAGATGTAGATAAGTACTCATATCTCTCCTAGTCTGGAGAAAAATTTTAGTTTATTATTGATATAAAAATGTTAAATAATAATATAATAAAATAATAAGCTTAAATGCGCTAGTAGTAAAAAAAATAAAATATAAACCACGGCAGAGAAGTCCGCACTCTTAAATCCCTCCCTGGTACGCAGCTCAAAAGCTATAAAAAATGTCTTCTCTACCTTGGTATATAATTACTATTCTTCTATGGTAATTTTTACGATTTTTAATACCATTGTATAATACTCTTCTAGCTCGGAAGCTATGAAGAGTATATTAAAAGTATACCAGAAAAGGTATTGTGATTGATGAAATTAAAATTAACGATCCATTTGTAATTTCCTTTAGTTTGCATTTCTACAATACCCACATATACAGTTTTTAGGAAAACAAATAATTTTTAATTAAAATTTTATTAAAATTTTTGATTAAAAGTTACCTATACAGAAATGTTTAGAATAAAAAACAAAAAGTAAAATACTTTGTTTAAGGTTAGCAACACAAAATTTGCATCCAACATTGTTTTCCTAATGGATTTTAAATCATATTTACGTCAACTTTGACCCTAAAGGCCTGTAGATTTTAGTCACATTATCGACGGTGCTTAATAAATACTTTTCAACCTGGGGATAAATTCTTTTGTTTTATTAAATCGGTTAAAATGGAGCCATAAATCAACTGTAGGGATAAAGAAAAAAAAATTGTTTTGTTCGACCTCATTCTGTAATATTGTAATACTTTTAATGAATATAAATTATATTTTGAAACTGGGAAACTTGCTTTTTAAAAACAATTTATTTTTAAAAGCTACAAAAAATTACTTAAAATATTAACATTAACAATTCAAAGGTAAGTCATAGAGTGACGCGCTATGATACAATTTGTTTAAATATAAAGTACAAAATGTAAAGTCAGCTAAAATAAAAAGAATAGAAATATAGAAAATGAATATGTAATTCCTCCCTTCCTAAGTCGAAACTCCGGAGAGATCTAGATTTTGAGGTCCTTTGGCTCTACGTTGGATTGCTCTGTTGGTGGTTGGTAACTATTCCTTTTAAAATACTTTATAGTGATGATTATAAAGCCAATGATGAGAAACCCATACAGGATCAGGGTTCCTGAGAGATGCCAGGGGTTGGTATCATTTTCTTGCAGGATTTTCACGAATCCTTGCGGTTTGTTTAACTGCGACAGTTGTATGGGGTTTAGTTGAAGTTTACTTCGTTCTAAGAGTTTGGATGGTTTGAAGTTAATTTGGTGATTTTCTAGGACTAAGGGTTGTCCGGTAGCGTTGTCTCCAAATAGTAACTGTTGGTTATCAATAAAATATTGACAATTTTGGTTATCGGTGAACAGCAATGTGCCGGTGATCTTTTGAGTTGTCCAGATTTTTTGGCAATTTGACTTGAAAGTTACTTCCGTGGGAAAAGCTCCGAGATATTGATTAATTTCCGGTATGTACTCTAGTATAGGATTGATTGGTATCTGCTGATATGAACAGTTTTCAAATTTGTTGTGTTGAAGTATGTTGTTTTCACAAGTGACATTGTGAAAAATTCTCTTCTGGTGCGTGCAAAGGAAAACGTTTCCAGTTTTGTCACAAATGTCCCTCAGAGGTGTCAATTCAGAATTGGACTCTAGCGCATAACGTGTACTAGTTATTATTGTTTGATAGTTTTCGTTGGGTACCGGTAAAAAGTAATACATTTTATAATTTTTAACTTCAAATATGGGTATCTCTAACGTATAAACTACTTCTGTGTTTTTTACAAAACAAGAAGGTTTAATAATAGTTTTGTAATTCTGAATATTTTTTAGTGAAATCTCAAAAGGTAGCTTTTCCGAATAAAATTTTGAAATTTTTTGTAATTCCCTGTATAATTCCAAATTAGTCATTATACTAGGGTGTAGAACTCTTAACTGGCAAAATGTCAACGAATTTTCAATATCCTGCAGAATATTAAAAATGGTTTGAAGAATATTGAGAAATTGGTTTAAAGCGTCTTTGGCACAAAGAACGTTCAAATATGTTGCTTGCTCATCAATTATTGATTCTAAATGTTCGATTCTATTGACCATAAGTTGTTCATTATGTTTAATGTTAATAATAGTTTCGTTAAAACGTTTTATCATTTCATTATTAATGGAATATTGATTATTGATTTGGGTAGCGATATCATACTGATTCTTTTTTATAATATCGATAGATTTTTGAAGTTGTTCTCCATCGTAAGCATCCAAGTTACCTGTTATTTGTTTAATAAAAGAGCCAATACCATTAATAAGTCCTCGTTTATTGCGTGAAATTTTGGAAAAGGGGGTAAGTTTTTCTTCGATTAAATTTATTGTGTACCTTAAAATTTTGTAATAATTATTTAATTCGCGGGAATAGCCAAGGTCTGAATCTGTAGTATTTTTAAAATGTTTTATCTGTAACAAAATGTTATCGTACTGAGATATGAGTTCGCTTAACTCGAAGTAGTAGACAAACACGTGTGATGACTCCTGCATTCTAGCGTCTCCCAAGTTTATAGGTATAATACCGGGGTTGTTTGTTATGTTCTTTTGAGCTGCTACTACGAGCCCGAGGCAGATGTACCTGGAATAGGAGAGGGTTGTTTAGTGGGACGTTTTATGTTTGAAATATGGAGTTTATCGAACTTGCGTCCAGTTTTACTTTTATTTATTTGGGGTTCAAATGTTTTTCTTTCGGGATCAATACTAATGACTTTTTCCTTTTTGTACTTATTTCTAATTTTTGACCTAAAATTACTTTTGACGAAAACATCCTCCGGAAGTTCTGGTATGTCTTCTCTATTTTCGTTTCTTTTGTTTATGATATTTTCTTTATTTTTTAACAGTTGTTTATTTATTTCTGTATATAAAATTTTAAGTTTTTCTCTATGCGAATCTACATAGTAATTTACAATTTTGTGTTCAAGATCAATGTCGGTCACGTCCTGCATGTCATAGTTAAGAATATTAAATGGGGTCATTTTTGTAGAACTGTGAATAGAGTTATTATAGGCTATAAGAGCATATAAAACTTTAACGTCAATGGGGTCATTCTTAAATTCGGTCCTATTGTTTAATAAATTTAGGTGTTGTAGAAATGTACAATTAAATTTTTCTGACAAACCGTTACTAGCAGGGTGATGGGGGCTGCAAAGGTGAATCTCAACTTTGTGCGTCTTTAAAAGGTCTTTAATTAATCCATTGTCAAATTCTGAGCCGTTATCGCAAATAATCATTCCTGGGACAGAATGATGGGAAAAGAAATGTAACAGTTTTTTTACAATCTCCACCGCTTGGATATTTTCCATGGGGTAGACTTGTGCGTATTTACTAAATGCGTCAAGTATTGTTATAAATTTATTACCACTGTATTTAAGGATATCTAAATGAACTATTTCAAACGGTTTATTAGGTGTGGGCGTGATATTAAATTTAAGATTCAAAGGCCGTCTATCGTATTTTACTACTTTGCATGTGTCGCATTTATTTATATACTCTTGGATAGATTTTTGCATATTGGGCCAATAGTATTTTTGAGATAATTGAAGATAAGTTTCGTTTATTCCCCTGTGATTAGTTTTTCCTTCGTGATAATTTCTAATTTTTTCGATTTGGTCTTCTAATGTTTCTATATCTCCTAAGATTTTTAAGCATCTTTTAATTTTAATATTGTTATTAAAATGTTTTTGAAGAGTAGAAGCGAGTTGTTTATAAAGTTTATCACTTTCGCAAAAACAGGAATAAGATACGTTTGGGACTACATATGTCTGGAAAAATTTTACAAGATCGTTCTCATAGTCATTCTCGGAAATTTTGACTATGATACGTTGTTTAGCATAATTAAAAAATGTAATAATGTCTGGAGATAAGGGATTCATTTTAACAGAGATAAACTTTATCTGGTTTTTTGCAAAGTTAAGCGGGTCTTCGCTTATGGGTACTTGGCATATAGGATTTTCTACACTTGTGTGGGCAGTAACACTAGCAACGTTGTCATATTCATCATTAAGGGGATTAGGTTCGTCCGTTGGGTTTTCGCTATTAAGGGGATTCGGATTTTTGTTATTTTTTAAGTTTTCAAAATGTTCGTCGGGGGTTTCGTCGTCGATATCGGAGTCTAAATTTTGATCTGTACTTTCTGGTGGTTCAGCAATAATTGATTGGTTGTCATTATCGGTTTCCATTTGTTCGTTAAATTTTTCTATGTATTTAAAGAAAGGGGTTTGCCTTGTGCTATAGACATTTAAGTTTGGGATTCTAGAAAGGGCATCACTGTTTGAATTTAACTTTCCTTTTTTGTAAACAATTTCGTAGTCAAATTCTTCCAGGCGTAAGCGCCATCTGACTAACTTTGAGTTGGGTTCCTTAAGGGAAAACAACCACTGTAAGGGTTTGTGGTCTGTTACAATTTTAAATCTGGCCCCATAGATGTAAGGCCTGAAGTATTTGGTTGCCCAGATTATGCCAAGAAGTTCTTTTTCAATTACAGAGTAGTTTATCTCGTGTTCGTTTAGAGTACGAGACGCGTAGGCTATAGGGAGGTCTGAGCCTATTGGTCCTTGAGAAAGGACTGCTCCTAATGCGTAGGAACTGGCGTCCGTGGTAAGGACAAAAGGCTTGTCAAAATCTGGGTATTGTAGAAGCGGTTCGTTGGTCAACAAAGTTTTACAAAATTCAAAACAGGTTTTGTAGTCTTTGTCGGTTATGTTAATCTGTCTGTCTTTTTTCAACATAGATGTTAAGGGTTTTGTCACTTTAGCGAAATTTTTAATAAACTTGCGGTAGTAACCAATTAGTCCAAGAAAGCCCTTAAGTTCTTTTTGATTTTTTGGAATTGGGTAGTTTATTATTGCATCAATTTTATCTGGGTTTGGTTTAATACCATTTTGAGTTATTACATGACCAAGGAAGTTAACTTGTTTTTTCAAAAATTCGCACTTGTCTAACTGTACCTTAAAATTAAAGGTTCTTAAACGATCAAAAACGTTTTTTAAGCGTAATAAGTGTTCCTGAAGGGACGTCGAAAAAACTATGATATCGTCCATATACACAACACAATATTCGTTCATTATCGATCGCAGCATGTTCTCTACTACGCGTTCGAACGTTCGCGGCGCGTTCTTAAGGCCAAATGGCATTCTAACAAACTCATAATGACCGTTTTCCACCGTAAAAGCTGTTTTTTCAGTATCAGCTGGATCGATTTCTATTTGGTGAAAACCTGAAGCTAGATCCAGGGTGGTAAAATATTGACATCGGCCTAGTTTATCAAGAATGTCATTTATGTTCGGTATCGGGTACCGGTCATCGACAGTTTGTTCGTTTAACTTTCGATAATCGATCACGATCCGCCATTTTCTTTTGCCAGAGGCGTCTAACTTTTTGGGGACCACCCAAATGTTAGAAGAGAAGGGAGAGTTGGAATGTTTAATTATTCCCTGTTTTAACATCTCCTCTATTTGTTTTTTGACTTCTTCTTTATGTATATATGGGTATCTATAGGTTTTACAATGAATGGGGGTTTCATCTTTTAATTTAATTTTATGTTTAATCGCGTTAGTAAACGTTAGTGCGTTTTTTTCTGAATGAAAAATGTCCGAAAATTCTTTTAAAAGTTTTGTTAATTTTGATTTTTCTTCGCCATTACAGTGCTCTAAGTTAATTTTATTTATATCAAAGTTATATTTTCTTGGAGTTTCCAAGTTATTTAGAGAAACTTCGAAAAGTTTTTCTGGTATAACTTCAAAAGGTTGAGACAAATCGAGGGTACTGACATTTTCGGTGTGGTTCCTAACACAAGCGAGAGCAACATTATTTTTAACTGTGACTATACCTGCGGGTATTTGTAAATCGGAATAATTTTGAAGTGGCAACAATGCAGTGCCATTAGTTACGTTAGAAATTGTTAACTTTACTAGTTGTTCACATCTAGGAGAGACTCTGATAAAACTGTTGTAATCCGATATGTTTTTAAACATTATCTTTATCTTAGTATTAGGTAAAACCAACTGGTCTAAAGAAAAATTTACATCTGCATTTAAAAGCTTTAATATATCTAAACCTATTAAACAATCAAAAAACTTATGAAAGTTAAAAATATTAAATTTAAGATTTAGATTTTTGTTTTTTACTTTGAAAATTGTAGGACATGGAATAGTAGCACTAAATTTTTCTTTAGATGTACCGTGAGCTGTGGTTATTATATATGGGTCGTGCTGTATAAATTTGGAAAAATATTTTTCTGCTATTTTTGGATTTAGGAAAGATTTTGTCGAACCAGTATCTATTAAGCATTTTAGTTCGAAATTGTTAAAAGGTATTCTAATGTATGGTAAATGTGATTTTTGATTATTAATATTTAGTAATTCAACGTTTCTTGGTCGTCTGTTTGTTTGTCCAAGGCCGTTAACTCTAAAAAATCGCTATTTTCATACTCTTCGCTTTGGAAATCCGCATAATCGTTGCCGTAATCGTTACCGTAATCATTACCGCAATCATCTGTATCTGCGCTTGTAGATTCCCTAGTTTCTAGGTTATACTGAAAGTTTCGGTTAGGCTGAAAAGAATTTCTAGTAGAAATACTCATGGGTGTTGGCTTATTGGTAGGGACAAAGTTTTTATTTGGCGCAAAAACATTGTGGTTTTGTGACTGGTTAAAATTTTGGTTTTGTCTGTTAAAATTTTGATTTTGGTTTTGCCTGTTAAAATTTTGATTTTGGTTTTGCCTGTTAAAATTTTGGTTCTGTTTTTGATTTGGGAAAAATTTGCTTTCATTATTAAAGCTTCTTTGGTGAGGGGGCATTTGTTTTAGTTTATTATTATTATTTACGGGTATATTTTTAGTATCCTGGATATTAAAATCGTTAGTTAAAATATACAATGCGTCGGCCAAGGTTTCTGGATTTCTGGTACTTAAATAATCGCCCAAGGGATTGTTCATATTTTTTAATAAAATACGCAATGCCATATCTTGAGAAAACTTAGATAAATATTTAATTTCGTGTTCGTCTTTTCCGTGTGTTTTAATGTAAGATATTTGTAAGTTTAGATTATGCTGGATTTTATTGTAAAATTCAATAGGCTTAAAAGTATTTTGTTTAATATTGCATAATTCAAGCACTAGTGTTTGAAGATCGCGTTTATCTGCGTATGAGGCTAGCAACGCATCCTTAAGTTCTTGCCAATTTGTTACATTAAACGAAGTAAGGTTTGTAGCGGCCTTACCCTTAATTTTATTTTTAAGTGATTTTAGCAGTAGGATATTGTTAAAATCGTTGGTATCTTGCCTGTTATAGCAATGATTAATTAATTCTTCCGCAGAAGTTAAAAATTCTGTGAGTGTACCAGGATCTCCAGTAAATTCTGGCACAATACTTAAATACTCCATTTTAAATTGGTTAGCCATATTCAAAGTTAAATTAAAATTTGTATTACTTTGATTTGAGTTTGTTGGAGTTTCAGAAGTTATTAAATTTTGAGAGTTACCTTGATTATTAATTAAATTTTGCGAGTTATCGTTAGTGTTTAGATTTGCAAAATTTTCTATTAAATTTGAAAAAATTCTAGATTTGATTTCTCTTCTACTTTCTCTTATAGGGGAACGCGAACGGCTTCTTTCCCTAGTTTTGGGAAATTGTATCAAAGCGTCAGAGTCCAAATCAGAATTTTCACTATCAGAATTTGACATCTATGACTTACCAGAAAAACATCTCCTTGCACACAGGTCCTCGATATTTCTCGGAAGTCACTGTTGCTCCAAAGATTTTTTCTTGAAGGGTTACTAAATTCACCACTTCAAAGTTTTTTGATTACGATGAAAGTCACTAGATGATCACTAGGTTCACCGGTTCACACGATTTTTCAGGGCTGCGAAAAGTCCACGCTGGGTTCCGCACGACACTGTATTTTTTCAACGAAGGTCCGATTTTTCGTAAATTGTTAAAACAAACGTGAAAGTCCAGGAAAGAAAACTCAGGTTCACTCGAAAAATCCGCACGACTGCGCCAATTATATTTTGAAACTGGGAAACTTGCTTTTTAAAAACAATTTATTTTTAAAAGCTACAAAAAATTACTTAAAATATTAACATTAACAATTCAAAGGTAAGTCATAGAGTGACGCGCTATGATACAATTTGTTTAAATATAAAGTACAAAATGTAAAGTCAGCTAAAATAAAAAGAATAGAAATATAGAAAATGAATATGTAATTTATACAGAATACACAGTAACCCAGAATATCTTTGTGTGTATTTTCTCTCGTTCTAATTATGAAATAATTAAAATAATTCTCGGTTTTGATAATGTATCCATTTTAGACATAGAACCCATAAAATCTAAGCGAAAATTTTTAGAAATGGTTTATATTAACACTACCCCTAACACTATAAACTTCAAAACAGATACACAAAACCTAGACAAAATATATCACATCATTAAATAAAAAGCATATTTGACTGGGTGTCGGGTATGAACAATTTTATTGGCATACAAGATGGATGTGTTTATGCATAAGTGTATGGGCATATTTGTTTTCTTTCATCTAAAGAATTTCATATACGCCACCTAGTTAAAAATTGTACATTTTAACTTACGCCTTACACTTCCACATCTCAAACTTAATACTTTCCCTTAACACCTCAATTTACCTTATTTTTAATTTGTTACCTTTGTTGTATTTTAAGTAATATTTTTGTTGTTATATTTATCCTCTGAAGTTGCCAATCCAATAAATGGTGAAACGTTGGGAATGTTTGTCTTTATATATAATTTATACGCAGTTCTATAAACCGAGAATTATTTTAATTAACCAGAATATCTTCGTCAAAATCAAAAACACGGAAGGAAATATTTCCTTTTTTTACATTTAAATGTAGCTACTTAACCTTCAAATTTTGGTAAAGTATTCACAGGTAGATAAACATTTAAATGTTTTTTTTTTTAGATCTCAGGTTTCTGCTTATTTACTTAATACTATTTTTTCTATTTTGCGACTCTTATAAGCTCATAATCACACGCATTTTGCGTGTTCTTATAGGCCCATAAGAGGAGCGCCTATGTGCAGCTTTTTATGCAACGTTTTGATAAACTGCGCATGCGCACGCGCATGCACCGACCGTTTTTCAATATTTTATTTTAAATAAAAAACTTTTTTTTAAACAAAAAAAAAACACCAAACAGACGCCAAACCAACGTTAACGTAAACCAAGGCCCCCTCATTTAAAAAAAAGGCCAAACCAAGAAAAAACCAAAACAAACTCCTGCATAGAGGGCTGCATTTAGGCGCTTGTCCCATAAGAGGTCTGTACTTTTTGTTCTTTTGGGTTGGCAACAGACCTGGCCTATCGTTTGACGTTTTCAGTGCAAATGTCAATGCCGCTTTAAATTTTCTACAAAATTTTGTGTTTAGGTTATTTTTACCAGGTTAAAATTGTGGCTTGGTTAATTGCAGTAAAAAAGAGAAGAGATGACTATAAAATATATTAAAATATCATTTGTTCTTAGAATTTTAAACATGGTTTAAACTGTAATGCCAATCCAAAACAAAAATCCCTAAATCAGTCATCAATTTATATGTAAGTTTTTTTAAATTTTAGAGCAAAATAGAAAAAATTGTATAAAGCACTCGTTTCATAACACGTTTTTAGCGCACTAGTACTTTAGAAAACTCGCCGCAAGCGGCTCGTTTTCTAAACTTGTACTCGTGCGCTAAAAACGTATGTTATGAAACTAGTACTTTAATATACTATAAATTAATAGATACTTATAAATTAATAGATTCCCTGTACCATAAGCAATTATTACTGGCCCAATTCAAGAAAAAAATAGGCTCATAAGAAAGTAGGACGTACAGTCTGTGTATACACGGTGAGCAATTTCCTTCGGCCCGTGTATACCCAGTAAAAAATTGCTTACTGAGTATTTCCAATTATATACATGCAATTTTGTAAAACGGCCTATTTTTAGGAAAAATAATTTAAAAAAGGCTAATTTACACATTTTTTTTTACAAGAAAGGACCGTGAATACCAGTGATGGCTACGTTGGGTATACACTCTGATATGCCTATGTATCCATTTGGATACACAACTATATGTTTAACGCTCTAGGCCCTGAACATAATAGGGATTTTATTTCTAACATGCTAGTTAATTAAAAATATCTTACCAAAAACAGAATCTTACACTGAAAATTTGTAACCGCATTTAATACGATTTTATGCAATTTAAATCCCTAGCAACTGTAGTTACTGAATACAAGTTCTTACACTAAAACATACAGAAAAACGTTATGCATAACATTATCCTGTTATTGTTCCCATAACAACTTCTATTCACTAACTAAATTGTGCCGTGTTCAATGGACCCCTTCTTGCAAATACAAAAAAATATTTATGTTAAAATTTTAACCTTTACTTCATAAGCTTGCGAAGATGGAAGGGAACTCTAATATAGGAGATCCAGCTATTATGACGTATCAAGAGTAGAGCCCCTTATAGCTAGTTTTGAATTTAAATGTCTCGGATAACAAAGCACTAAATTAAATTGCGAGACGCCGCACTATGGGCCAGATTTTTTTTCCGCGGCCAAAATTCTGTATTATCGTAAAAATTGGTATTTAGGGGTTTTCAAGGTCGCTAAAACGGAATCCAATATTAAAAATTATAAATTCAAAATAGCGGATCCAATATGGAGGAAGAAAACTGTGAATTTTAACGGGTTTTCATAAAAATTGGTATCTAGGGGTTTTTGGGGTCGCTGAATTCGAATCCAACATTAAAAATTAAAAATTCAAACTGGCGGATCCAATATGGCGAAAATAATTGTAAATCTTAACGGATTTTGATTAAAACTGTAATCCGTTTTTTTTTGGTCGCTTAATTAGAATTAAACATTAAAATTAAAAAATTCAAAATGGCGGACCCAGCATGACTAAAAATTTTCGTGAATTTTAACGATGTTAATACAAATTTGTTTCCAGGGGGTTTTAGGATCGCTTAACTTGAATCCAACATTAAAATTTAAAAATTCAAAATGGCGGAGCTAATATCGCAAAAAGTTTTCGAGAATTTTAACGGATTTTGATAAAAATTGGTTTACAGCGATTTTTGGGGTCGCTGAATTGAAATCCAACATTAAAAACTAACAAAAATATAATGACGGATCCAATATGGCGGAGGTTTGTTTGAATGTTAAGGTATTTCGATAAAAATAGGCATTTAGGGGTTTTGAGGTCGCTAAAAGCAAACATAATATTAAAAATTTTAAATTTAAAATGGCCGATTCCATATGCAGATTATTTTTCTGGGGGTTTTGGGGCACTTAAACTAAATTAATTAATAAAATACACTACCCAGTAAAAAAGCTTTACCATTTTTCCACCCACGCACGTAAAATTGATTTTTATTATCAGATTTACTTTTAGCCAGCTCAGAAACCCTAATATACATTTTTACAAAAATAAACTCCGGCCGGGCGCGTGCCTCAGGCGAAGGATTTAGAAGTATTTTATTTTAAGATTCAGTTTTAGCAACCTCGAAAACCCCTACATACCAATTTTCACGAAAACCACCTAAGAGTCGATTTTCGTTAATTTTGGCCACGCAAGAAAAATTCTGGCCCATAGTGCGCCGTTTGTATTATATATTTTATTTTTCGTACCTACTTTATTACTATGGGCCACACAAAATTTACTTTAATTAATAAGGTCAGAAATGTTTAATTTTAACCCTTAAACGAACATTCGCTTTTTTTAGTAAGTTGTTTTTGCTTAGAAGAACATACAAAATACAAAAAATAATATAATAAAACATTTTTTTGGCACATTTCGCCATGGCTAGTTCTAAGCAAAGTGCTGTGATCACTAGGAGCACATATAAAAAGGGAGCCCTAATATCACACGGTATTAGACGTATGTATATATCTCAGTATATATACACACAAGTCTTGTAAAATGAGAATTTTCAAATATTATTTACCTTCCAGGGTAGAAAAAGCGTTTGGACTTTTTCTAATCATCTACATCTAGCAATAGATGACGCACAACTATACATCAATCTAATGACTTAACTTCTTTTGCAAATAAAGTCAAAACTGTTTTCTTAATCAGCGTACAGAGTTGACTCTTGCTACTGAAGAGGGCCAGACTGAAACTGTCAGTCTACCAATATCACTCTGTACAATGATTAGAAAATAGACTCATAGAATAATAAATTAGTTCAATTAAACATTTTTTGTTCTTTGTTTATTTATTTGCAGTGTATGTAACTAAGAATATTTCTCTCATTTTTACTACAGGGTTTATAAGGAGATATTGATAAATAAAAACAGGTTAATGTAAATAGGTTAAATATACAAAAGGAAATGTTAATCAAAGAATTTTAAGCCTCGTTTTATAATGAAACAATCTCTGAAATATCTATCTTTTAAAACTTATTTAAGTGTAAATTTTAATACAGAGAAATATCTACTAGGTAAATGAAGTTTTAATTAAATATTGATTTAGTCTACATACTGCAAACAATATTTCAAAATTGACAAATCTTTGAATATAGAATTCAATGATTAGCTGTATAATACTGTAGTGGGTAGCCGTGGGTATGCATACGTGTATCATATGTCACAAAATTTCAAAAATGGTGGTACAAATCGCCATAAGATTAAATTCTTTATTTAGTAAATTTTACGCAGTGTAGACCTGAATTGACAAGAAATAGTGTTAAATTGTGTAATTTTAACACCGTTTTTCGTGAAATTTACCTTTATCTTATTATCATACCCCGGCGCGAATCCAGTTGAACGTTGAAAATAAATACAGAAACATACATACATAGTTTGTGAGTATATGTGTGTTTATTTTTGATGTTTATGACCAATAACTGCTGGATTCTCGCCGGGCAATGGATATTATAACTTGCGCGGCTTAATCTAGACAATAAAAAAAACGTGTATACAAAATATTGACTAAAATTAAGCAAAAAAAGTCTAGTGTGAAAGAAAGCAGACGACTTGTTAGGCATTAGACAATGTTATGGATGCCGAGAAAGCGTTTGACACTCTTGACTCTTTTTTATTTACAGTTTAATACATAAAATTGTATGTGTAACACCAAGGCAACTTTAACTGTAAAGAACGCCTTGGCATTTGTTAATCTCTTATACCTATAATTCGTCTGTGATTTTTAAATTAGGTTTGTACAAAGAAAATTAGATTAAAAGGTATGAATGGTAATTTAAATTAGCTTTGAATAACACAGTCTGACGAATCTATTTTGTCAAACCTTATAAAAGGAACCGTTTAAACCGTTTGAATGGAGTTTAAGGGTCCAAATCAGAATTTATCTATCCGAAGCAACTGTTATCTTTAA
This sequence comes from Brachypterus glaber, assembly GCA_958510825.1. Taxonomy (NCBI): domain Eukaryota; kingdom Metazoa; phylum Arthropoda; class Insecta; order Coleoptera; family Kateretidae; genus Brachypterus; species Brachypterus glaber. The sequence goes on from OY294045.1 coordinate 19,674,969, forward strand.
ATCCCAAGTGAAAACTTAAAACTCCAGCACGTTAGTTCTGTTTTGAAAACAGACAGGCACGTTTCTTATGGAAACTGGCTTTCGGTCAAAAATTCTGAATTTTTAGTATGTTGTAGATTTCATCTTTCTGATCAAAAGCTTTCAACTTGAGTTATAGGTCAAAATGTCAAAAACAGTAAAATTTTAATTTAATTTTTTAAATGAACTGAAATAAAAAACTTTACATCAGGTTTTGTTCTTATTAATAAAAAACTAAAATTATATTTTTTTCGTTTAAAATAAAGGTAAAAATTTAAAAAAATCTTTGATAATATGGCGAAGGTGACACTACAATATGTTTTTTTTGTTTTTCCTGTTATAACACGTTACATGTTATAACATAAATTTTTCTAAAAAAAATATTTATAATAAAACTAAATTTTCCACCTAAAAAAAACATTTCCGCTGGCGGCGAAAATTTTGATGACTTATGGTGCATTCATACCGAAATTAACTACACTAACGAGAAAAATAATTAATTTTTGGTCTATACTGCGCAGGCGTAGTGAAAATTTCAACTTAACTAGAAAACTAATTAATTTTATGACTACACTGCGCAAGCGCAATTATAAATTACTTACCTGTACCGAAGCTCTAATTAAATACGCGCGAAATTAAATAAAATTAATAAAATTTCGAGCCTGTAAGGTTAATTTACATTCTGTGATAAAAAAAACAATATAGTTGAGTGAAATAATGAAGCCACAAAGCTAAAATTGCTATTCTCTGGCTACAGTTCAAGAAAAGGTTGACCTAACCTCAAAATACGGCGTAAAGAAGACGTGTTCTGTGGTGTTCACTGAAGGAGACTTCTGAAAAGTCACTTATCATAAGTGAAAAGGTGTTTTAACGTATTCATTCGCTGTCTCCTAGTTATTTATAATGTAGGTAAGTTAGTTTTTATATTCGAAGAGCGAAATAATACTCGAATAATTCCTATTAACTTACTCGTACCATGTAATATATGATCCAAATCCTGTTTATTCATTTAAAGTTTCTGTATAAGTGTTTTTTATTTATGTTTTGAACGAGATAAGTTAAGTTATAACTTTGGGGCAATGTGAGTTAAGATTACAAAGAAGTAAACAATAACTTATTAAAATAACTAGAGTAAACAGGATATTTATAAATAATATATGCTATTAGTTTTTGTTTTTAGGATCAGATCAAAAATAACCATTTATATAGAAACAGACTAAGTCTTTATTACATTATTGGGATGATTCATCCAATATGAAATTTAAGAGTTATGCAACGATATGACAATGAATTATACAGAAAAATCCATTACATGCAGCATAAAAGGTATGTAAATTTACTTAAGTTTATGGTGTCAGACTGACACCATGATGGCCTACCAGGTAAAGTGTTGGGGTGGTCATATATTTACAAAAAAAAATTAACGGACAACAAATGGGGTGGCCATACATCTTCAATAAAAAAAAGGAATCAATTTTAAAAGTACAAATAGATTATTTGTACATATAAAACTTTTATTCTCCTTATGCTAATTGTGACATTTGTCCCTTGGCCATGGATTCCTGCTTTAAAAAATGCCTACATAAAAGGGGTCATACTTTAAATATGTAATGCAAAGTTTAGCTATTAATAGCTAATATATTTTAAAACCCTCCCCCATGTAACACAATAATAGTTACCAACTATAGTGTGAATTTAGTAACTTGTTTTGACGCTGACTTGCCTGTTGGAACTGTATTTCACCGATTTTTGCTATTTTTAATAGTTTTATAATGCTCCATCGTCACATATAATTGGAATATTTTATATTGTCACTTTCAGCTACACCTCCCCTTTAGGTTGGTGAAGTTAAATTTAATTTCCGACTTTTCTTTTAGAATATAAAAAAATATATTTATTACCTAAAAATATGGCCCCTCCAAACAGGGCCGGACAAAGCCAGCCCAGGCCCTGGGATACTTTATTCCTGGGCTCCCCATTTTTCCAAAAGGTCCTCGCTTCTGAAAAAAAAGCTTCACTCCTAGCAGAAAATTTTCGCCAGGCCGTCCTTGCAAGCCCGGGCCCCGGGGATTCTTACCCACCGTTCCACCCCCCTTGAATCCGGCCCTATTTCTTAGTAAATTCCCTCAGGGAAGTGTCTAAATGTAGTTTCCCATTTTTTTTTTTAGAATAGAAAATGTCAACATCTAAAGCCCAGAGCCAAAAATTGGAAAAATATGTTCCAAATTCGACAGATGAAGATGGTTTGGAAACAAAAGAAAAAAATACAAAATTATTGGATGAATTAAATAAATATGATAACATTTTTATGTAGTTTTATTTAACGTTTTATGTGGTCCATATTTTTTTCTATGTAAATAATAAAAAAAAATTACGATGAAAACAAACATTTAACCCCCCCCCCCTTTTACCCCCTCTTCACCCCAACCAATTTTGCTCAAATACGAACTTGTCCAAGATAATATAAAAATACATTCGCATACCAAATTTCAAGTTCCTAGCTCAAATAGTTAAGTTATCGTGGATAGACAGATAGACAGACAAACCGACAGACAGATATCATTTTTTTTTATTTTAGATTTTTCTCGATGTTTTAGAAAAAATAAAATGATTTAAGCAAAAAAAAAAAAATTTTATGAGAACGTAAAGTAGTTGTTTATTTTTTCAATTTATAACCAAGAATTTTTTGTCTAGGACGGTTTGAAATTTGTTGAAAATTCGAAAGTACCTTATAATACTATTCTAGCGATAGAATCTACTCCAGGCGCTGTATACGATTTACAAAACAAAAAAAATATACTTGGAACAACACAACTAGTAAATTGCGGCTCAACAGACACGGTCTAACACCACAACTTAACCTCGAAATGTCAAGCTGGAGTTTGAAATGTTTGTATTTTATTTGTATCTCTTAGGGCCACCAAATCTTAAACTGGGATTATGTCAACTAAACTGAGTTTAAGTTAAAAATACTGCATTCTGATTGGTTGACCGTCTATTTAATCCAAGTTTAAAATTAAACCATCTTTGGTGCAAGTGGCCCTTAATGTATCAAGCCGAGGGGTTTATTTATTGAAAAAAAAGTGTACAAGGATTGTGAGAATCAAAGGATTGTGGAAGATTGTCAAAAAGATTGTTAAAAATTTTAATGAAGATTGTTAAAGATCGTAGGAAGATTTCAGATGATTGTGGAAGATTGTAGATGATTGTGGGGAATTGTAGATGATTATGGAATAAATTGTCAAGGATTGTAGAATATTGTTGGATAGGTGTACAAGCATTGTCCAATAAATAAACCCCTCATATCAAGCTGAACTTTGAAATTTTGTTTGTATATTACCGTGCTTTGGAGGGCACATAATTAGGCCATAACAGCAAAAAACGACGTTAAACAGTATAAAACAAACATGTTTGTATATTCCGTGACAAATCTTGTTTTTTTTTCTTGTATTTTTAAATTTTAATTTTTTTATGTAAATGTCTTACCGTTATTATTCTTTTAGTCTCAAGGGCTGAAGATGAAGCAAATATAATGCTTTGAAACATGTTCCCATTACAATAAAGGAAGTAGGAGAAAAAAAAGACTAATTTACTTAACTTTTAAATATTTTAAAACTCCTATCTGGGTATTATGGCTTCTGAACGTGAACTTGAACATGCCTAATTAATCACACAATCAAAATTATTTACATTTTTGTGTAATATACATATTTATTTTTAATTTAATGCAAGGCGGTATTGAAAAAAAAAGTGTGGCAATTTGTCAATGATCACTGATCATTGGTCATTTATAAAATCATCTTTTCAAGCAAGTGCAAGGATCATCAGTCGAGTACAAGTATTGTCAAAGTTGTTACGCCTTAATAATTTTTATTCAAATGTTGGAGAATCAAGTATATTTATTAATGTATTGTAGAACACAGTTTCATTGGCCGCTCATGGCTGTATTTAATAATAATATAAATGAAATAATTTTCAATAAAAAAAAATTAACCAGGACATAAAAGTTAATTTTATATTTATTTTATTTACTGTTGTATACATGTATATATAATAATAGTATTTCTATTTAACTTTTGAATGGATTAGGATATTAACCTGAAATTTAGAACACGTAAATAATATGATCCAAATTAACAAATATACACCATAATAGGGTAAATAATTTTTGAGGGTGATTCTACATCAGAAAATATGACAAAGGGAGCTGCCCTTTTGAAAGTGGTCAAAAAATTCGGTTTTTATTTAATAACTCAGGAACCCTTTCAAATATAGCAACAAGGTTTTGCATGTAAACTAATTCTAATGAGGCTCATGTACTTATTTTAACCAGGGGCACGTGAAACTGAGGGGGCCCTATCAGTTTTTTGCCCTAAACCTTTTTCTGTGTAACTTTTTTTAATTTTATTGGAACATGATTCTTCAGGTCAAAATACATAAACAGGGTACTCTTGTTGTAACAGTGTAGGATTCACTGTTTTCAAGAAAAATGTATTCAAAGGTAAAATTTCATGAAAAATTAAATACTAAAATGTTGAAAAACAAAATTTCAATCTGCATCATTCTGTATCAAAAACTAAGAAAAAAAGTTTCTATATATACATGTAGGTCGAAAAATCGCTTTTTTAGATTTTTAGGAGACCATAGCTCCCTTAGGGTTGATTTTTGGAAGTACCTGTAATACAAGTCCTGTATATAAGGTATTTTTCTTAGTTTTTGATGTACTTAATCCTACATCATTAAAATTTTGGTTTTCAAAATTTTAGTATTTAATTTTTCATCCTGAAAACCTGAAATTTCACCTTCAAATGTTTTTCTCAGGCTCTTCCTATATATAGATAACATATATTTAATTTTACATTGCTTATAATATATCAATATTAAATATTTTTAAATTCACTTTTTTAAATTTTCCTTATTCTACTTATTTTATTTTACATTTGGTTTTATGTCATTTAAGTTATACATTGAAAAATAACACATATCAAGACAGCATTGCAATGCCCTGTCATTAAAAAAAAAATGTTTAATGATTTTTTAAAAGAAGTAATTTCCAGACCCTTTATATGACTAGGCAAGCCATTGTATGTATAGTTAAGTTTAGATTAGTTCATATCATTGGTTTCCTACTTAGTCAATGTTCATATGCAAAGGATCATCGCTACACTGATAAAAATGGATTTTCAAAAAGTATTTTTATATTTCAGATGTAAAAAAAACATTATGTATACCGGATATTTAGAAAAAAAAAGTGTAAAATTACGTGATACATAGGTACCTTAAAATTAAATAAAACTTGTAAATGTTCAGTATTTATCTTGTTAATGTTAAAAACGAAATGTAAATTTCCAGTATCCAATACAGGTCATTTTGATGCCAACTCCAAAACCGGAATATTACATTTCGTTTTTAACATAACATAACAAGATGAATTTATTTTATTTATTTATAGGTACTCATTTTTGGGACCTTTGAAAAAGGAATTTTGTACCACAGTGTTTTACATTACTATTATAATAATAATTTAAAATTTACAAATTTAATGTAATTTTAAGGTATGTATCACGTAATTTTACAGTTTTTTTTGTTGTAAATATCCGGTATGCATAATGTAAATTTTGGTTACATCTGAAGTGTAAAAATACTTTTTGCACTGAAAGAAATGTTAAAAACGAAATGTAATATGCCAGTTCTGGAGTTAGCATCAAAATAACCTATATTGGATACCGGAAATTAACAAGATGAATATCGAAATTAACAAGATGAATATCGAAAATTTACAAATTTTATGTAATTTTGAGGTATGTATCACGTAATTTTACACTTTTTTTTGTAAATATCCGGTATACATAATGTAAATTTCCGGTTTACATAATATAATTTTTTACATCTGAAATGTAAAATTACTTTTAGCAAATTTATTTTTATCAGTGTATATCTCAAAGTGTTTCTAAGATATTAAATGAGAACCAAATTTTTTAGCCACTTTCAAAGGGGCTTAGCTCCCTTTCGACGCATTTTTAGACATATGTTTATAGAAACATTTTTCATATTTTATGATGTAGAATCACCCCTTAAAACTACTGACCCTATTTCAAATACACTGTGTATATTAATAATAAGCTTATATCTTAAGCAGTTTAAAACTTAAAGAGGAGGGGAAGGCAGACAGAACAAGGGCACCCCCTACAACTTTTTTTACTAGTTGTCCTGGATCTTCTTAAAACAAAATCGTCCCGGCCTATTGTGCAGCACCATATTCTATAAATATCATATTTGGTCCATATAGAGATTTTTGTAATTAAGTCCTTTTGTCATCATACATAGTCTCTACAGACTTTTATTTCTCATATCTGCTATTTTCATGAAAATACCATTTTCTATTTAAAATTAGCTAAAAAAAAATGATAATGATATTTCTCAGCCAAATCTCCATTTGCTTTCATTTTACCTATTTTTTTAATTTTGGTAGTACTATGAAAGCAAATTGGGGCCAAATTTATACACTTTATACCCTGGGTCTTGCTTTATTAAAGACTTGAGAAGTTTCATATTTTGGCTACACCCTAACACCCCCTTATTAGGAGCGAGAACCAGGGTATGTATGAATTTTGCTTCAATTTGCTTACGTAATACTTGACGCCCCCAAAGCCTCTGAAAAAGCTTTTTTTAAATATTATTGTGCATTTTCAATTTTTTTTTTCATATTTTTGCGTTTTATAACGTTTTATATTGAAAAAAATATATATAATTTCATGCATAAAAGGGTGTCATGACCAAGTGCACTTGGTTAGTTGGTTAGCTAGTTGTATCGTAACTCCTGAACCTCAAAAGCTCAAACCCAGGATCAGTTCTGGCCTCTTCAATCCCAGCATTAAGAAGGAAGGATATAATCCCGGGTATTTGGAATTGATGGATTGGTCATTTCAAACTCAAATAATCAAACAAATTTTAAAGACCTAAATACTGAATTAGTTTTCTAAAATTTACCATAGGGGACGTGAATAAAGTATGTCACACTTTTTTTTGGTAATTTTTGACCCCCTTGTCACATTGAGCCACACAGCACTGACCCTCCCCCCTCCCCCTATTGTTACGTCACGTTAAATTATATAAAAAAATGAACTTACTTTAAAAATTGTTATTGTATTTTCTTGAAGTTCCTTGAAGTAGAAATAGTAAATCGAGGGGAAATTTGTTCATTAAAAAATGTACATCTGCTTCCAATTTGGTTGTGGAAGTACTTACTAATTTATTTCAAGTACTTCCATGTACTTTCAGATTTTTGCAAGTAGTTCCATATACTTCCCCATGTTTGCAAGTACTTCCATGTACTTCCAAGGCAAGTAAAAAATACGGATCTCACCTCTCATCTCACCATGTACTTCTGCCTCTAAAAAAAAAGTTATACAACTATATTTTACGATTTTAGTAATTTCTAACATCAGTCCTGAAAATCCCAGGATCTACAATTTAATATAATACTACACTGACCAAAATAAATTTTATTCCGATAGCCTCAATAATAATACCAAAAAATGATTGATCTATCTTAGCTGAAACACCTGGTATATTCTTTCTTCACTGGATAACAAGGCTAATTATATTCTGCAAAAAAAATGCAGTAGGTCGAAGTAACAATACTAAAATATAGATACGATCTTTTCTGTAGTAGTATTTAAAACACAATTTTAAAAACTAACCTCAAAATTTTAATTTAATAAGCTATTTTTTATTTCATAGCTTACTTATAGAAAAACTAACATATAAAACTGGTGTGAAATCCTCCTATCACATACAGAAACTATTATTTTGTGATATATCATAAAAACACTTGTATAATATGTATAATTAAATTATTATAATATTCATACCTTAATACATTAGATTTTTCCTTCAAGAACGTCATGCGTTCTTCTTGTTTTTTGAGCACCATATTGTTGTACAACTCTTAGATTTGGTTCCTTTAGTGAAAGACTGTCTACGGTACTAATAGTTAAACTGAAATCAAAATACATCAGCATAAATTTGCCATTCGATTAGGTACACAGTTTTTTGTTGACAAGCTCACCAGCTATGACTTTGAAGAGCACATTCGAAGAAACATTGTGTCTAATTATTCACTTGCACTGAATAAAGGCCTAGATATTATAGAGAGCCACAGAACACAACTCGCACTAGCCACAAATCACTAACATTTTAAGGTTATGTAAACATTTCGAAATATTTTGGGCAAACGGCTGTAAAGTCATTTAGATTTTGGCATAATATTAGGCACCTATAGTGTTTTTTTTTATCACAGAATGTAAATTAACCCTACAGGCTCGAAATTTTATTAATTTTATTTAATTTCGCGCGTAATTAATTAGAGCTTCGGTACAGGTAAGTAATTTATAATTGCGCTTGCGCAGTGTAGTCATAAAATTAATTAGTTTTCTAGTTAAGTTGAAATTTTCACTACGCTTGCGCAGTATAGACCAAAAATTAATTATTTTTCTCGTTAGTGTAGTTAATTTCGGTATGAATGCACCATTACTTGGCTAAATTAAACTGTGTCCAATACTAATAAGACCCAGATTCTTGTTTAACACTGTGACCATCTTGGTGAAATATAAAATTTGCTGCTGACAGTTTATACTTATTTTAGTAAGTAAAGAGACTTATAGTCCAAGAGCTGGTGACCATTTTTATTTCATTATTTACTCCCAGCTGTATTTTATATATGTCTTAAAGTACATTCAAATTAAGCTACTTGCAAATCGCCAGATCCTGGATCGGGTTCCTTTGGATGCTAAAAGCCTCAAAAAGGTGCTGAAATGGGGTCCCCGAAAAATATATTTTTAACTTACCGAGTCAAACAAATTACATTTTTGCACGACCAAGACTAAAACCTAATTTTACGCTTTCATTTTCGGGACTAAACTTGCCGTTTTTCTTCCAAGGGAATAAAAATCACGGCAACCTTGATAATACTCGATAATATTAAAATATTATACTTACTATGTACTTTGCTAAAAATAACAATTTATACATAACTTAAAATTTATCATCTTCGTCCATTTTTTTGACGTTTGTGTCAACGATATTAAAAAACAATTGAAATCGCGATAGCCGTGAAACCGACTTTTCGAAATTTACAGGCATCTTGATTAAATTACGAAAATACCTAAATTATGTTTGGTCCTGCAAAAAATAGTGTATATACCTCAGGACTAAACGTGGGTGTTTTAGTCCCTTGCATTTCTGTTTCCCTCGCTCGCTGCGCTCGCTCAGGAAACACTCATGCAGCGGGACTAAAACAGTTTAGTCCCTTGATATATAAATAACTATTATTACATTTAGATTAGTCTATTTTTACGGTTTTACACAATTATTAACTAGGCTAAGAGTAAAAACTTTATCTGACATATCGTCATCTAAAGGCTCTAGCGGTCTAACTCCAAAACGTCATATTTTTCAGGAGACGTAAAAAACGATTTAAAACTTAATTATAGCAATTTAGAACTTTAAAACTAGCTTGTTCACAGGTAAAAATGTTTGAAATGTGTTAATGTATTTAAAACTTTTCATTGTTATCTATTTTATATAAATTATTTGAAAATTAAATTTTTACCACAAAATCTAAATTCACTAATGGTCTAACTCCAAGGGAAGATAAAAGAGGATACCTATCGTATTATATCGCGTAATATTATTACAAAAAAATTATATTTTTATATTTAATATATAACATTACTACTAGGTAGGCATAATATATATACATTATTAATGGCAATAATTATAATTATCATCAAACAGTAAATTAACAAATATTTGAAACGGGATCCCCTGTTGTCGAGAAATAGTTTGACATTAGTGACAGTTCTCATTTAATTGTTTTCTCACAATCATATGATGGAGTTAGACACTTAGCGACTTAAAATATTTTTGCATTTTTTGAGGCTGATATTGGTTTAATGCAACTTTTTTTTTTGAAGTATGTTGGTAATTAGATAATGAAGCAAATTTGATAAAAATCTCATTTTTGAAAAATTTGGAGTTAGACAACTAGAGCCTTTAGTGGACGATATGTCAACACTAAAAACTCTTTAATTTTCATTTAATCAAAATTTCATTTCATAAATTCTTATTTCTTTAAAAAGTTAGGTATAACATATTTTAAAGGCACTTTTTAAAGACTGTCCTCATCCCTTGGTCCCAGAATTATTTTGTATAACTATGAAAATAGCTTAATCTGAATGTATTAAATGAAGTGTATATGACTCGTCAAGTTAAAAATAGATTTTTTGGTAGCTCATTGCCATAGCTTTTGGAGATTCTAGCACCCAAAGGATCTGGAGTCTAGCAATTTTAAAATAGCTTAATTTGAATGTACTTTAAGACATATCAAATATAGCCGGGAGCAAACAATGAAATAAAAATGGTCACCAGCTCTCCGACTATTATGGGCCTATGACTTGAACAAAACACCAATAAATTTCATAATTTCTCTTTCAATTTAAAATCAATTTAAATATTTAATTAATTTAAATCTGTCTATCCCCATTGATTAAAGTCTATCGTTTATGCATTCAACTCGCAATAGTCCTTCGTGCTCTCTCTCTCTCTCTCTCTCTTTACTCCTTTTATTCCTTAGAGCCTAGTAGACTATGTTAATTTCTGCCATTAAACTTCAATAAAAATAAGCGATTTTTAATTTTTCACGCCTTAAAGATATCCTGTGGGAAATCCAGGTTTATACTGTGGGGAAAATATTCATTTTTTGCTCTATCTGTATAAGACCCTGCAAAAATAGTCGTTTACGCATCAAAAAAGAAAAGGGATTTAATTAATATCTAATAATTTATGCATTTAGGGATTTTTTTTTTAATTTTTTTATAAAAAAAGTTTGCAAAGGTGTGATAATAGTTACTTGCGCTTCTAATAGAGGTAAGTGCAGTTACAGCGTGGCCTTTGAATGGGACGGGTGTATCTTTCTTGGCACATTCCAGTGCAGCGAATTTGCCATCTTTTATTATATGCCTTGTGTATTTTTGTTTTACCATCTTCTATGATGTGCCTAGATTATTTTTATATTAATGCATTATGTACAATTTAAAGTGAACCATATATTTGTGGTTATTAATCGTGTGAACTGTTGAATTTTAAGTTAATAATAATGGACGTTTGAAGGAAATTTTTTTTTTGTGGAGAGAGAGAGAGAGAGAGAGAAAGTCCCCCTTAGGTTAGTGTCGGACACTTTGTTCCTTTAGCGGTAATAGCTATTTTCCTAACAAGTGCAGAAAAGCCTCTTTACGCGTGCGTTAGGAACAATACTTTTCCCACGAGCAGGGTTAAAATAAAATATACTTTTATATTTTATCAAATTAATCGAAATAAATCTTATTTTTATAATTTTTCAACAACAAAACCAATTAACAGGTAAGAAATTTAAACATTTTACAATATTATGACAAGAATAACACTACACAAGTAATAAATTAAACAATATTTATGCGTGCGGAAAAGGCTTTCTTTTCACACGCATATGCCTGCGGAAAGAGTGATCTTTCCGCACGCTCATAGGAAAATGGTTTTTTCTGTCTAGATACGGTTTTGTTTGTATTAATTCTATTGATGTCATCTATCACTAATAAGTGTTCTTGATATAGTACTTTCCATTACTGTCAGCTTTTTGATTAAGTAATGTCAACTTACCTAGATGGTATTGAGAAATAGTTATTTGCGCTTCTAGTAGAGGTAAGTGAATTTTTCTGTGTGAGGTCGTATTTTGTGGACCGAAGCGGAGCTGAGGTCCATAAACACTGAAGACAGAAAAAAAACTTACCTACGAGTAGCGCATTACGTTTTTCTCAATACCAAGGAGTTAAAATCGTATTTTATTAATAAAGCTTTTGACATTTATATGTGTAACAATTCAAAAAATAATTTTTTTATAGAATCACTCTATAAAATTAAGTCTTGTGTCTAGGCAATACATTTAAGTTTTCGACATATCTATGTGAAGTTAGTCACAAGATATTTCCCGACCAAGGGATGAAAATGTGGTGTTCTAAACTTTTTAGGTAGCAGAAGTTAACAATAATTGATTTTCCAACTTTTACGTACGTATGTAATTGGCTTATTTTTAAATGATTGTGAATAAAATTGCTTACAGAGATAGGTAGGTACTTTTAGTTTCAACATATATTAATACATGTTTTTCAAAACTGCATTATGAGATGGAACGATCCACAAAGTATTTAGAATGCAATGTTCTTAAATTCGAGTAAATAAAATTTCTCTTCAATTGGAAAATTAAGCATTGCTAACAACAAATAATAAAGTTTTTATTACAATAGATTTCATAAAACTAAAGTTATTTATACTTGTTCTGTCGGAGCAGAATATTAATTTTAATTAACTAGAATAAAATGTTTAAAATTTAAAACAACCATTTTATTGTTTTAATTTAAAATATATAAAAGCATTATTAAACTTGATAAACATTTGGAAGCGGGATACAATAAACATAAAAACCTGAATATTTGTTAATTTTCGCAAATATTTCCAAAAGAACTATTGAACTCTTCAGTAGGTTGAAAAATCAAAATCATATTTTTAGGGGGACCCAAAGTCTAAATTATTCTATTTGGTGGAGAAAGAAACTGGGTAAAATTTTATCCAAAAATTTAAAAATTTAAAGGTGGCTCAATAAGCTTGAAGTTTAGAAGGTTTCACGTCCTTACAGTTAGTGCATTATATCTAAAAACCTGTAACCGATTAGTTTTAAATTCATATCATACTAGTACTACATTACCATATTTTAATTTAGAAAATTTTCTCAACTGTATCAAGTTGAGATCTTCAAAAGTTTTCCAAACCCCCGAATGCACCAAATTGCACGCCGCGAGCTTATTTTTTATCAAAATTTGCGTTACGTAATACTTGAACGTTCCCTTAAACCTTTTTTAAAATAAAATAATTTGACTGACTAACATGACTATCTAAAATACCTACTATTTAAATGAGCAAAACATCAAAAAATTTATTCTTATTTTTTCTGTGTAAGATATTAATTTTAAAATTTTGTTACTTGTTTAGTTTAATACACACCTATCTTCTTAAAAATAATAATATAACTTTATTATAATATATATTTCTTATGAATAAAATAGGCTTAAAGCCTTAAAAAATAGCGAAACACGACTAAAATTAGTATTTTCATGGCAGGTTATTGCCCCAATATCTTAAGATTTTAAATGTCTAATACCATAATTAATCATCAAGTATATCTCTTGAAAATAGAAAAAATAATTTGTCTAATATAAAAAATCAACTAATTGAGGGAAGCTTTTATCTTTTTGGATGCGTCTTGCAAAGAGAAAAACACGTATATTTTATTTTATTTATTTTTTCAATTTTTGTGCCCTCTACAAAGGTGTACATTTAATAACTTTTAGGAAAAATAAAAATAAGGAAACTTAATAAGAAAAATGCAAAAACAAATAAGTTTTACCACCGAAAATAACATTTACAAACATCATAGGCCATATTTTAAGCCACTCTATATTCTGCTTTGTGGTGGAAGTGAGGAGTAATTTCACGTGATTTAACTCTTATGCGAAAAAGTCCAAAAATTACTCCGAAAGAATAAAAATATATGTGGGCAAATAGAGAATTTTATAAGCTTTAAAATGATCACACGACCCCCTTTCTGTTTAAAAAATTTCCCTCCTTGCCCTCATACTTCCATCGTGCCCCCTAAGCAAACCAAATAATAAAAATATATGTGGGCAAATAGAGAATTTTATAAGCTTTAAAATGATCACACGACCCCCTTTCTGTTTAAAAAATTTCCCTCCTTGCCCCCATACCTCCATCGTGCCCCCTAAGCAAACCAAATATATACCAAAAAAACATTTGGGCTATGTTATTTATGTGTTCTAAATTTTAAGTTGATATTTTAAGCCGTTCAAAAGTTAAAGGGGGGGAGGCGGACTTTTGACACCCTGTGTATACATTACAAATGTGAAGAAATACGATATTTCCATTAATATTAAAGGCTTTGTAGAGGGCTCAAGATGACCTTTAATCTGTTTTTGCTTTTACACACATATTAGGTATATTAGAAGGCATATTTTGGCGGGTATTGCGTTTTGAAACTTCTAATTCAATTTTTCGGCCCACCCTAATACACACAATACGTTGAGAAACATAAAAAAAAAATATATTTTTTTTCAATTTGTGTCATTGACCGATCGGTAGAACTTATTTTTCTGAGCAACTTGATGTTTTAAAGTTTTTTTATAGCTTCAATTGTTTTATAGTTATCCTCGATCAAAAATACAAAATGGCTATTTTTGAGTTCAAATAAGTTGCAAAAGAATTACTCTTGAAATAAGTCATGAGTTAAAGTTGTTTAGAAAAATGAGGTCTATTGACTGGTGTAAAAATAATTTTAAAATATGTGGCAATTAATCGTCTACTTAGATTTTATTTTTTAGTGCTTTACCTACACTGTAAAAAATATTTTATGCAATATAATAGGGTTCTTCGTATGGATATCTTCGTACGGATATTAGAAGATACCTGCCCATGTGGTATATTTGAGGTTATCTCCTGTATGAATCACGTCATGCATAAATAAGCAGCTACCAAACATAGGTATGAGTTCCTATCACGATGAAGAAGTCATAACCTACCACCTATCTGTGCAGTTCTTGGTGAAACCGATGAGAACGTAGTATTGTCTGTGTCCAATGTTAGGTAACACTTTACCTCAATATCACGTGAGTTTCGAAAACTATATCGTACCTTCTATCGACATATCTTTTTAAAAAAAAACAACTTTAATTTTTCTATTGAAACGCATGGAGCGTTTAAGTTTATTATTATCGTAACTATTTAAATAAGTGCTTAACACATATTTTCAATTAATTGCAATTTATAATTTTTTTATTACATTTAAGTAAGTTTACCTGTGTGTAACCCAAAACATATATATATGTATATATATATTTGTGAACCTCGAATAACGTTATTCAAGAGTATATTTATTTTGTACTTTTCCACAGCAGATTATTATTATTATAACAGGTAAACCAAAAACATTTCTCTCATTTTAATACCTATCCCTCAAAGTTAATAGTTAATCTAAAAAGTATACTAATACTCACCAATAATGGTTGATTTTTAGATCATTTATCAATCATTAAAATAATATCCATTGTAGTGTACGATGATCTTGGCGCCCATATCAACAATCTATCTGTAAGTATTTCTAACCGTTTATAACCCACAACCCTGCTCGCCGATGAAAAGCTGCCGTTGCAAGTGTGACTTGAGTTTTCTTTTAATCTGAAAATTATCTAATTTCTTTTGTTCCTAACCTTATCTTTGTATCTTACCAGTATTAATTTTTGACTAATGCTCAATTTTCCTATAAATATCAGATTAGGGAAAACCAGCTAGTTACATTATTTACAGGCTATTGGTACCAGAGTTTTAAAACAAAATTGTAAAGTTTCGTACCATAAGTTTTAAAATAACATTGCAATTTAAATCTTGATTTTGGGATATTACATTGAAGTCGTAAATATAAAAGTAATTAAAGAAATTATCATATCTTATAGAAAATTAACCCATGGATTAATTTTAGATACACCTAGAATATTCGTTTGAAGACTATTTTTTAAACTTTTTGAAATACCTTACATTACATGTTTGTTTAACCTCGTACTATTCTACTTAATTGAGCATCCCCTAAGTCCAGGACTTGTGTGAGCTAGTAGTAGAGGGAACCACCGGCTTATACTGACTTTCGAATCAGTTTTTATAGGGAGTGTCCGCTTCACTTACGCCTTCGCCAAATTTCAATTATTAATTAACTAATAAAGGCAAATCGGCGCCAGTGAGAATCGAACTCACGCTATTGGCTAGTAGACTTGTCATGTACAGACGCGGTAGACCACTACACCAATCCTCCAGAAAATATTGTTCCCTATTGCCCTCCTGGCGCCACCTTACAGAATAAAAAATTAAAAAATATGGCAAATAATAATTTGTATTTTATGATTTACATAGTCCAAATTTCAAGTTTATATCTCATTTCGTTTAAAAGTTACAGGGGGTTTACCATTTAAAAGAATAACTCTGTATACATACAGGGTGATCAGTAAGGACAGTTTATATAAAGGTTGGTACGGAAATGAACCCTAAGGGAGCTACGGCCCTTCGAAGATGACATATTAAATGCGGAACAAAAATAACATCCATACAATTTTAATGCTACAGGGCGACCTTTCATTTAAAACTGAGCAAAAAACACCTAAATTTAATATTAAAGGAGTTAACGCCTTTTAAAAAGTAACGTTTTTGGTGGCACAAAATGTTTCTTCTTCTTAATTGCATTTTTTTTTTTGAAAAAGGTTGCTCCTATAATGTTACACTATATGACATTTTTTATGTATTTTTACTCAAGGAATCTATACTTTTTACAAAAAATCCAAAAAACATACACATAAAAAGGTTTGGGGAAAAAATGTGTTTAGCCTCACATATTTTGTCCTTCTAGGCACGCCTATGGATAAATTCAAAAAAATAAATTGGCATAAACTTATTGCCCTTAATAATACTAGTATACATGCAAAAGCTCGTCGCTCTAGCTTAAAGGGTACCCGAGTTATTAATAGAAAACTGTATTTTTATTACAATTTTAAAGGGCCGTGGATCCCTTAGGGCTCATTTCCGGACCAACCTTTATGGGAACTTTTTTTGATATTTTTGCATGCCAGTTATTGATCACCCTGTATACACATATACATATACGTATACCAAATCATGTATTCCCCAATATCAAGAAAGCAACTTCTTGTACATTGTGTGGGGACTACATTATTTCAGTGCTAAACTTATTAAACTCTACTGCACCTAAAAGAGAATTGTATACTAAATTAGGTACTTGTTATTTACATACCTATTTATTACATATTTATTTACATACCTATTTATATCCTTTTTGGGACATCTCTTCTGGGGGGTGGTGATATTTTTAAGAAAAATAATAGTAGGTCTACGACAATTTTTTTTGTAAGAAATTGGAAATTCTATATGTGCAAAAATGTTAATCCCACGATAAACTGCACTCAGAGAAAAATCGTTGTAAAATCAAACAAAAGTCATATGATTTAAAAGAAAACCAATATGTTTTTGCTCCGACAGTGTTTTCTGTTAATTCAAAGAGATATTTTTTAATTTTATAAGCCATTGTAAAAATAAAAATATTCATTGTAATTTGAAAAATGTTTCCTTTTAAATCATTTGTAAACTAGAAATGATTTGAATACAAAAACTGGTTATTTTAAAAAGAATTCTTTTAATATATTGATATTTTTCAACAATATAAAGGGAAATATTATAATTTTATTAAGAAAACAATAAAATAAGAAAGTGAAAAACGTTTTGGTGTAAAAATAAATTTTTTTAAATTAATATTATTCATAACTAAAATGTAAAGTTTTTACTTTTAATATTTTAAAAGGCAATTCTTTTAAATTAAAATAATTTCTTGTTAATTTTACAAGATGATATTTTTCTGAGTGTGTAAGCGAGTTATTACCAAAATATTAGTGTCTAAACCCTTTGTCCGTCACGGTACCAATAAAAAGCATTTTTGATGTGATTTGTAGTTATGTGATTTGTAGTTAACAAAGGTACTAAATGATTCAGAACCCTTTAGTAAAACGACTTTTTAATTCGGATATTTCGTTACAAACGGGTGTTGCTTACGTCAAAAAAAATAGAACATATTAGGATCGATCAGGGTTTGAACCCTGAAACTCCTGTGTGAGAGGAGAAATTCATATCAGGCGCTATGCACTGAATTTGCTTGCAAAAATGATCTGCTCAGAAATTTCCAGCGTTGTTAAATATGGCTGTTAACAAAAACGGCATTTTAGATTAAGTCTAGTCAACGAACTGTAAAAATTACCGGTGCACCGTTTGCTTAAAAAAAAAATTCAAAAAATTTAAAAATTGGTAGAGTTGTATTTTAGACCTTCCTGATGAACGTACTATGGTCTGGTTTTTCAAGCAAGATAGTAAATTAAAAATAGCAAAGTAAATATTTTTACAACAGGTTTGAATAGTATATGTTTGTGTATAGAATATAGTTACGTTTTTTAAAATAAACTACGCAGTATATTCGCAAATCCAATATTCGAATCTGTTTTAAAAATATTCACTGTGCGATTTTTAATTTACTATCTTTCTTGAAGAAAAAGGCCATACTTAAAACTATAGCTTATAAGTATAGCTTATAAGCTTAGTTTAGTTTATTATTTAAAGTCTTTCTCGGACCACCTGATAGGTGGTATTTTAGACGATATTCGACTGACATTAATACAATAATTTAGAATAGATAATCTTCGCTATTAGAAGCTACTCTGCCGTTATATTGATTTTAAAGTTAATTTTGGGGTCTTTTGAAAATAACTTTTGAATGGCTAACGTTTTGATAAATTAAGTACTTGAGGAAAGAAAGCTTATAAGGTTCTCTGCAAGATACTGTTAATTTTTTTTTTGATTTTGATTTTAACTTAAAATTTAAGTTACACTTTTGGATTTGGATTTTAATACCCAGCGGATACTCAATAAATCACATAAACCATAAATTCTACATCTAGTTCAAGGCCTAGCTCGCATAACTAGCATATATTGAAGTTTATATCATTATTAAGTAAGCTAGGAAAAAGTACAAACCTATTTTTGTAGAGAATTTCATAAGCATTATTTTTTTTTATTTTTTTTTTGATTTTTGTTTTTATTCTTTCGGTTTTCAAAAAAAAAAGTCTGATTTAAAAAAAAATTAAATTTTTTTATGCTTTTTTTCGCAAAAAGGAAATAAAAAAATTGTTTAAAAATGTTTTAAAGTTTTTTTTATTTCTTTTTTTTGAATTTTTTTTTCAAGTACTTCCAAACGATATACCATTTACTGTGAATAACATATAATGGAATGCGTAGCATTACATATCTTCACAGCTTGTTTTTTTTAATTGACTGTTTAGAAGTTATTTGAAAGATCAGGCTCACCTTCTAAATATTGGGAACTTTAAGCACATTCGCCAGGAATTTCTAAACTACATCTCCACCAGTTTCCAGAACTTTTGTATTTTTTTTTTTTGGAAAAAAGTCTTTCTTGCCAGGAGTTATTTTACTTTTGTAAATGTCAATATAACGTAATTATTTACTCACTACGAAAAGTATACGATAAAATTCCAAGCATTACAAAATATGTAATACTTCACGGCTTATTAAGTATTCTGCGAAAGTGAATCGTTGAACGTTAACCCTACGTAGGCCAAAACAGGAAGTCTTGTGTGTGAGTGTGTCTTATTAGGCAGATCTAGTTGTGGTTTAAGGATGATATATGTGCCGAAACAGAATACAACCCCTCAGTTTATCCTTAATGTTATTAGGGTAAATGTAGACAATTGCCAAATTAATATTTTTTACATTTAAAATAACTTAACTATTTCTTACTTTAAAAAATATATGAAGGAAAAACGATGAGGTTCCATTTTTTAAAAGTTGAGAAAAACGAAATTTAAAGGTTCGTAACTACTGGTGAAATAGTTTTTAATGACATTTAGAGTTCTTTCTGAGTAATTTTCTCGATAAAAAAATTATTAGAACCAGGTAAGAATAAAAACTTCATGTATACTCAACATTTTTATTTATTTAAAAGATGTAAACATTCAAATTCAAATTTGAAACCGCAGTTTTTAATGGAATCTCATTGTTTGTAAGGTAAGGTTTTGTATGTTGATTCTTCATTTGACAAGCTAACAGACGCCGCTAAAATGTCGACTTCGAAAAAGTTGGAACCTCATCGTTTTTCCACTGGACCCCTCATATGTGATATAAAAGTACATTTTATTGACTATTTTTTTCAACTATCAAAATATTGATTTTAACCAATAAAAAACAAGGCATTACCATAACGACGGGATATTTTCGTCTTGAATATATACCAGAAAATCGAATATATACCAGTTTTCTAGTTCTTTGATATAACAAGCTTGATAATGAATATTATATTAAAATATCAACTAAAATCCAAAATTAAGGCAATTTTTATGTCTTATTAGCTTATTTTTATTTAATATTAATAAAATAGTCCTGCAAATACACCTCCAGATTCGGTATATTACCTATGAATATTTTTTTATATTTAAAAAAAACACTAAATAAACAATTTTTTTTTTCGAGTTTCACTTTGGCATACTCGAAGTTGAGGTTTATGAAAGGAAAATAGAAAGATTATAATTTTTTTTTGCAAATATAAAGTAGAAGTTTATACTATATTTTGAACTTTAAGCTAAAGTTAAACTAACGTTTAATCTAAAGTTTATGCCATTACCGAAAATTTATGATTTTTGGGCTTTACGGTAAAATTTCTGATATTTCGAAAAAACTACGAAATCTTGTCAAAAATTATCAAGATTTTCGAGATTTTTGCAATGTTTGTGATTTTTGAAAGACTTCAAAAAATTTGCACATGGTTTAAGCTAATTTTTAAGCCAAAGTTAAAGCTAAAGTTTAAGCTAAAGTTAAAGCTAAAGTTTAAGCTAAAATTTACGCAAAAGTTTAAGACAAAGTTTAAGCTAAAGTTAAGCTAAAGTTAAGCTAAAGTTTAAGCTAAAGTATAAGCTAAAGTTTAAAGTACAGATTAGGGGCACTTTCAAGTATTACGTAACGCAAATTTTGATCATTTTGGACCTCACCCCCCCTGTAACGTTATTTTCCTATACCATTAACATGGGCGTAACACTCAAAAATGACCCCCACCCTCCCCCTAGGAGCGTTACGTAATACTTGAACGTTCCCTTAAATTAAAGTAAGGATTAAAATTTTAACTGGATCTTTTAAGGCAATATTCTTTTTTGTAGGCCCTGTATATCGTATATAATGGAAAATTGATTACTATTTACAAGTATCCATAGAAATCACGGTTTGTGGCCAGACCAACCCTGCGTGACCGCCTAGGCACCACAGCCGCCTGTGGGCCACTACAAGCTCGCGTGATAACGAGACACGGTTCTCGCATCACGGCAGCTACACTCTCTTGTTCGCACGCTTTTTTACTCTTCGCCGTTCTTTAGTTTGAAAATTTTATGACTGTGCACGACCAATAGAAAAGGTGCTTGTTTGTGGTGTTCGTTTTTTTTTTTTTTTGCCCTCTAGGAAAAGAAGTATTGTCATCGTGCATCGTGCATAAAACAACATCAAGAAAACGACGGATATAGGTATCCCAATCATGCGCGTACTGGGGGTCAGTCGCCACCCTTTCTTTTCAGATATATATATATATATATTATTTTGTTTTGTTTTTAACAATTTTAAATAATTTGGTCCTTTAGATTTCCAAAAAAATCGCCTGCGGCGCTGAAATGGTAAAGGAAGGCAAATCCATAAGAAACTATTTAAAATATCTTATAAAAAAATATAATTTTCTTTGGAAATTCTAAGGTCTTTGGAAAATGATTTATAAAAGTATTCGCCTGCGGAACGATAACATGATTACCAAGCCGAGTCCGAGTGGCGGCTATAAATTTTAATTAAAAGCTTTTAAACATTTTTTTTACTTCTAAGCTTAGGTGTTATAAGGTGTTTAGAAAAAGTGTGTCATTAAAAATTTTAAAAGTTTTCGTCACGACTCAAAAAGGTCATACCACAATTTTAGTTAAAATGTTGTATTAAATAATTTACATACATATCTAAGAAATAAGTACCTGAATATTTCTTAAAAATTTTTAGATGTTTCCAAAGGCTGTTTATAGATAATTTTCTTTTTAAATTGTTGATGTTATGAAAATTAAAAAAAATCGTCTGCGGCTCTTAACTTGATATCACAATATTAATTACAGCAGATTTTTTAAATTAATTGCATATGAAATTATGAAAAATACGATACTTTAAAATTTCTAAAAAATTTCGCCTACGGCGATCCCACTCAACCTATTTCTTATTAATCCCCCAGGAAAAAAGACTGGCCCTTTTTGGTAATATAACAAAAACTTTTTGTCGATAAGGTTGTAAAGCCGAATAGGATATAAAAAAATATATCTCTACACTTGCGGGCCCTGGAGTCCGGGGACACTAATTTTTAAAATTTTGAAATATTTTCATGAAAACTGATTCGGGGTTTTTGGAATCTCTGAAATTAAATCTGATAGCAACAAATTCAAATGCCAATTCAGGGGCGTGGGTGAATACTTTTTAAATTTAAAAATATTTTAAGAAAAAATGCTACATAATAAATATTATAAGGAATATTTGTAAAGACATTCTTTTATTACAAATACAATAAAAAGTAAAAAATAATGTTCCTAGCGATCACAGAATTTTCAGGATGCAATTAAAAGCTTGATATATGTGTCCTAATATCTTTTAATTTTATAGCTCAAAAATTCCGTGGTAGATAGAAATATTATTTAATCTAGAATAAAAATATTTTTTATAATTTTTATTTATTGTTAAATTTTTAATGCATGCGCCTTTGCCAAATTTGCAAGAAATAAATTACATTACAAATAACATACAGGGTTTAACCCTATTTCTGAATAATATTCAGAAATAGGTTCATTAATTTTAAGTGGTGATTATACATGGGAAAATATTTTAAAAAGTTCCTATAAACATATGTCTAAAAATGTGTCGTAAGTGAGATAAGCCCATTTGAAAGTGGCTAAAAAAATCTGTTTTTATTTAATGACACAGGAACCCTTTAAGATGCAGCAACGAGGTTTTTAATGTAAACTAATCTTAATAAGGCCCATCTTCATATGTTAACTTCATGTACTTATTTTAACCAGGGATGTGCGAAACGGAAAGGCCTTATGGCTTATGGCCTTTAAAAATAGTGTATTTTTAGGAGACCATAGCTCCCTTAAGATTGATTTTTGGAAGTACCTGTATATGAGATTTTTTCTTAGTTTTTGATGTGCAGAAAAAAGTTTGGGACGAAAAACACACTCCTGCTTAAAATAAGTACATGAAGATAACATAGGAAGATGGGCATTATTAAGATTAGTTTACATGCAAAACCTCGTTACTTTATCTTAAAGGGTTTCTGAGTTATTAAATTAAAACCGACTTTTTAAGCCACTTTCAAAGGGCTTATCTCCCTTACGACGCATTTGTAGGAACTTTTTTTTATATTTTCCTATGTAGAATTATTCCTTAAAAACAATGACCCTATTTCTGAATAATCCTGTATAAGGGCTAATGTTTAAACTAAATAGTTTAAATTAATGGTTTTATAGAAAGGTAACTAAGACAAAGGGATGTGCTAAACGGGGAAGCCTTATCAGTTTTTTGTCCCAAACTTTTTTCTCCGTAACTTTTTTCTAATTTTATTTATAGAATGTGATTCCTTAGGTCAAAATACATAAAAAGGGTATCTTGTTATAATACTGTAAGATTAACCCTTTTTGGAGA
>OY294045.1:19698667-19895102 GCA_958510825.1 Brachypterus glaber
AAATGGTAAAGAATAGTATGCGATGAAATGTTGTTTCAAGCCAACTCTTTGCCCATACTATTATGTGCCAATTTATCAATTTTCCTATACCTCTTGCAGCTTATAGCGATAATAATCTAAAAACAGTAACATAACCTCCGAATCGTATATTCGCCATAGTTTGTTATGTTACAATAGTCGAAAAAAAAATTAATTTAAAACTTCTGGACGCATACATTACATTTTTACATTTCATTTTGTTTAACCTCATACTATTCTACTTAATTAAGCATCCCCTGAGTCCAGGAATTGTGTGTGCTAGTAGTAGAGAGAACCACCGGCTTTAATTGACTTTCGAACCAATTTATATGGAGTGTCTGCTTCACTCGGAGAATTATCTCAGCAGTCTAAGGCATCGATACAGCATTGAAACTGAGCTAATGATCGTGAGTTCAAACCTCACTGGCGCCGATTGCCTTTTTCAGTTAATTAATAATTGAAATTTGGCGAAGGCGTACTCCCTAGATATATTGGTTCGAAAGTCAATTAAAGCCGGTGGTTCCCTCTACTACTAGCCCACACAAGTCCTGGACTTAGGGGATGCTTAATTAACAACAAACTTACGCCTTCGCCAAATTTCAATTATTAATTAACTGAAAAAGGCAAATCGGCGGGCCGGTGAGAATAGAACTCAAGCTATTTTGGGTAGTAAACTTGTCATGTACGACGCGGTAGTCCACTACACCAATGCTGGTAATTTAAATAATTGTATTTTATCATAAAACAAATATCCTTGAAGTATCCTCAAAATAAAGTATACAGAACGTTTTATTTTAAAGTTTCTTTTACTTTATAAATGGGAAACCAATTTTATACTGGATTAAAATTTTATTTATATAAAACTTTTTTCGAACGTCCATGGCTACAAATAAAATAAAGCTTCCTTACATAAATTCTTTGATAATTATAATTATTGGATAAAAATAAAAGCAGGGGAGATCACCATGAATGGACACTTTTTTAAATGACTGCTAAAATTTTCTATTTAATCTTTAATACGTTTTTTTTGTCATATTGGGAAATAAAAGAACACAGTTAAAGTCGGTTAAAGTCGGTTAAAGTATTAAACCTGAATAATATTTATTTTTACCAAAACTACAAGCATTTATATTATTACTTTTGACTTGGTTAAATTGAAATTTTAAAAAGGCGATTAAATCTAAAATAGTATATTTCAACTCATCCTAATAAACGATACAAGAAAGCTTGTACCTAAAACAATAAGACCATCTATTTTCTTATAAAACAGTGTGGGTAGGAGAATGAAAGCTGTGTGGGCAAATTTTGCACCAAATAGTGCAAGGACTATTGCTAAATATTGATGTAAGCGGCAGGAGGTCTGCAATTAAGCTCCGTAGGGCTTCCCGTTGGCATTATGATGGACAGCCTTAGAAACTTCAATCCCAAGATTGTATGTAACAATATTACTTTAACTTTTGTAATACCTAGATTGTAATAGTTAGTATAACTAATAATATATTATCTCGATTATCGATCGATAAAAATAAAAATAAAATAATTATTTTTTAACTTTTTTATTGAACAATCATTTAACGGTATTTCTGATCATTGGGGTATTTCAAAAAAACACGATTTTTTAATAATTTTAAGTCCCCACCCTTATGTCGGGGAAATACAATAACAAAATTTTGTGCTAAATTTAAGCTCAAAAAAAAATGAAATTATTTATTTGAAAATTGGAAAAAAAAATCAAATTATATTTTTTATATAAGGCACGATTTTATTAATAGGGGGTCGTCCATAAAATACGTCACACTTTTTTAGGTGATTTTAGACGACCTCTCCCCCAGGTCACACATTGTCACAAAGTCTTAACCCTCCCCGTATGTGACGTCAAACTCTAATTTTGCTAAAAAAATATTTTATTAAATTCGTTAAACGTATGAACAATTAAAGGCATATTTGCAGTAACACGTCTTTAAATTAAATATATTTATATTGACATAGATCTTATCACAAAGACTTTGAATTATTTGAAAAACCTTGAGGTCAAAATTTTCTCTCCAGGGTGAATTAACCCATTTTTCGGTCTTGAATCACTGGCATCAGGGCCGTGCGCAGGATTTGCTCGTGGGGGGGTTATCAAATTCTACAATCTTAAATAAAATAAACCTAAGCAATCCCTAGCGCCGCAGGTGACATTTTTTACAAATTTAATTGACTATTTTAATTTTAATTGTTCTTTTAAATTTAAATTAATTAAATTTAAAACTTTACAAAAATACAGGAAACTTTAGAGCCGCAGGCGAAACTTTTTTTAATTTCACGCATAAGTTCTACAATCCCAAATAGAGAAAAACGTAAGAAAGTCCTAGTGCCGCAGGCAATGTTTTTTTGAAAACTTTAATTTTTAAACAGTTTTATTATTCTAAATTTCACAAAGAATGCAAGAAAGCTCCAGGCGGCAGGCAAAAATTTTTCAGAATGTCACGCTTAAATTCTAAATTCTTGTATAAAAATAACGAAGGAAAGCCCAGTGCTATAGGCGAAAAATGTTACAAAATTGGAACCTGAAAAACCTGGAAAACCTTGTATCCAAATATATCTTTAAAAGGTAACTTTCTTATTATTTGTCATACATGTGTTTATACGAAAGTTATGTTTGAAAGTATGTAGGTATATTAAATTCATAAAGTAAATAAGGCTTAGTACAAAAGTAAAAAACTAGTACGAATGTAGTTAAAGTTACAATGGAATGCGCCTTAGGTGCTTACATAATTTTTCTTACCAAATAACTTTTTTTTGGCATTCCTACGAAAAGAAAGTAATTTATCTCAATTAATAAGGGTTGGTTTCACAGAGCATTAACGAATAAATTTTTTGGTACATATCCAGCAAAAACTATTGACGTAAACGACGCGTCGCGATGGAAGGTGAGCAAACGAACCCTGAGGGGCAGACAACATTCAACCGGCAGATGGCGTGCTATGATCTGACAAATTACAGGATCCGCTCGCGCCGACGTCTGTCACGATGGCTAGATTGATTAAAAAGATTAGCTTGATAACTAACAACGGAGATAACGTAATAAATTAATTTCTGATTCTTCTTTATTACTCATTTATCTCATTCGCGGCAATCTGACACTCAACAAGTTAAACAATATTTTCGATAACACGCACAGAAAAAATATTTTAAGACCTTATTGTTATAATTATTTGTAATCGGTGTATGACGACCAGTTAAAGTGTCGTAATAGTTTTGTTAAGCTTCGGTTTCCTCCAATAGTCGCAGTAGCTGACGACTGTGACCGGATAGCCGCGACCCTACCCGTTTTCCTCAGTCTTGCCAGTCGCCAGTAGCAATTCTGTTGCTGGCGGAATATCTCTAAAAAGTCGGTTCTTTTAATGTTTCGGAATTATCAAGCAGAAGAGGAGAATCTCCTCCTCTTATTAACATTACACCATGAAGAAAAAAGGGTATAAGTTGATGAGATGTTTCGGCTGAGAGAGGTGGAGGGATTTAAAGAAATTTTAATTGAGTGAAACAGTAAAAGACACTAGTCACAACGCAAATCTACCTCTTTCACCATCAAATTCCTGACGAAATAGTCGTGCGTTAGCTGAAGGAAACCGAAGCTTTAGTCTCAACTGCGCCCGTTCCAAACCAGTTTAGAACTGGGATTCTCAAGAAACAAAAGTAACAAGTCCAGTCAAATAATAAATGGAAATTGCAATAAATGTACACGGGTTGATATTTAAAAGGGTAGTAGTGGATGGTAACAGAACACTCCTGTTAGTTTTTCACCGGGTTATTTGCGTAAGGGTTGTCCGCTATCTTGAATTTTAATGTTGAGTTGCTTAATATGCATCTTACGATAAAAATGCGTATAACCAATTTTTAAGCAGGAAATTTCCAACAATTTTTGTTGAAATTATTTTTTTAATATATTAATAACAATCAAGTTAATTTAAAAATAGGTTGGAGGTGAAATAGCTTTTTTACATTTTTCAGCCAAATTATTCATCGGACGATAAAACTGGTTATGATCAACTCTACTTTCAGCGTCCAGTGTAACCGTAACAAAATACTTATGAAAATATATAAAACTTATAAAGAATTGCTCATAACCATTTTATCCTCCGATGAATGATTTGGCCTTGTAAAAAAGGACTCTCGTGCACTGAAAACTACACTGCCGCACATTAAATTCCGGACACCTAAAAAATTAACATTTTTTAAATTCAAATACTTCGAAAACTAATTAATGGATTTGACTGATTCTTTTTTAGTTATAAAGCATAAACATTCTCTACTTTTTATTGTTTTAAGAAAGATTTTTTTTTGTATTAACAGGAACAAATAATGTACAACTATGTTTTTTACCCCATCTTCTAGGACTTGCATGGTACACCACTGCAACTGTTTATCAAATTATTAAAGTCTTTCTTATTGTCGCAGTTTTAATGAATATTTTCTTTTTTATTTTTTTACATTTTTACTTCTGGTTTAGGAGATATCAGGATTTTCCTGACAGTTGTCATTTTTTCAGTTAACTTACAAAGTTAAACTAAACCTAGCAACTTTTTTAGTTATTAATAATGAAATAAAATAGGGTATTTATTTTAAATACCAATTGGTAACTATAGCAACTATTTTCTTTTTGAAATAGCTTACATACTTCGTAGTGTAGAGGAAAAAACTTTAGGATTAAATAGTGTTTTTTTGTATTAAGAGCGCAAAATGTCACATTTCTTGGGGTTTTTTACCTTGACAATGAGCGCAAAACAGAAACAGTTAAATGGATCGTAGAAAAAACAATCGTTTAATTAAAATTGACAAAGTTATTTAACCACAGAAAAAAATTTAGATTTTATTTTTGGCTTCAGTTACTGGCTAGTGGTTTTTTCATTCTATAAATTTTTATCTTTCCTTCATGAATTTTAAAATAAATATTAAAGTTGAAATAAAATCAGTACAAACAATATACATAAAGCCTTATTTAACAGTCGAATAGAACAGAATAGAATATCGAATAGTGGAAGATTTGTTAAACATGTTAAGTGGTAAATTTTGGGTTGTCAAACTATAAATAAGATCGCGTGACTTATATAAGAAGCATATATGACATCCCTCAATTAAAAGTCCCACTTATTCAACATCATATTTAAGAAAATTGATTTCTATTATTTTGAATCGGTTAACGTTAAATTTCTCAGAACAAAGAAAGAATAGGCAACATTGTCCTATGGCACATATGTTGGAAGTAAACAAATTATGTATACTAGTTGCCAGTACTAGTAACTGGTTACTAGTAACTAGTTACCAGTAACTAGTAACTAGTTACTAGTACTAGTTACTAGTACTAGTTAATAGTGCTAGTTACTAGTTACTAGTACTAGTACTAGTTACTAGTACTAGTTACTAGTACTAGTTACTAGTACTAGTTACTAGTACTAGTTACTAGTACTAGTTACTATACTAGTTACTAGTACTAGTTACTAGTACTAGTTACTAGTACTAGTTACTAGTACTAGTAACTAGTATATAATTAGCTAGTCCAGCTCTCCTTATTTTTTTTAAAGTAAATTTTAAACTGCTTACTAAATGAATGCAGATAAAATAAAATAATTTCCGTTGCAATGTATTGACTTCTTTAAACCCTAAGCAAATCCTTTATTTCCCTAAAACATCCCTAAAATATCCCTAAAAATTAAATGTTTTTAGCATTTCTGGTATCCATTAGAGTTTATCAAAGATATCATGGCGCACCTATGGTGTGTTTTGCAATCGCACAGTAAACAGAGAGTTGTAGTCTCTGCAGTAAATATATTTACAACATGTTTGAATAGTATATGTTTGTGTATTTTTTTAAAATGTTACGTAACAAATAGGGGTGGGGGGTCTCGAAAATGTTACGCCGCTTTACATGGGGGGGGTCAAAAATGGGCAAATTTTGCGTTACGTAATACTTGAACGCTCCCTTACTCCATTTATCGCATAGCAGCGTTTTCAAAATATTATATCAGAGTTGACGTGAAAACGTTGCTATGCGACAGCTGCTTTCTAGCGTAGTAGGGCAGTATAGCGCTATATTTCAATGGACTCTATTTTTTTTTTAAGGAGGGGAGGAGGATTGGTGTAGTGGACTACCGCGTCGTACTTGACGAGTTTACTACCCAAATAGCGTGAGTTCGATTCTCGCCGGAGCCGATTTGCCTTTATCAGTTAATTAATAAATGAAATTTGGCGAAGGCGTAAGTGAAGCGGACACTCCCTATACATTGGTTCAAAAGTCAATTAAAGCCGGTGGTTCCCTCTACTACTAGCCCACACAAGTCCTGGACTTAGGGGATGCTTAATTAAGTAGAATAGTACGAGGTTAAACAAAAATGTAATGTAATGTAAAGTTCTACTTTTTAATAATTCTCCAAAGTGGGACCTCTTCATCAAAGGGTACATATTTAATTATGTAAATTTTATCAGAACCAAAATACATATATAAGATGCTCGGGAAACAGTTTGAGAATACCTATAAACTAATTTAATTACCCATGTCAAGTTAAATCGGGCGAAACCTACTTTACACGCTATGAACAAACTTCATTTTTCGATAAGGGTGTGTCCAAAGTTGGGGTGCGATAATGACATAATATTATAATATTACTTTCCCCTGACAGATTCTTGCGTTTAAACGAGTAATTATTTTCTCAAAAATTTTGGTTTTTCGAAAAAATGTATTTTTTTGCAAATAAAATTTAAAAAAAAATCCAAAATGTTTGAATAAATATATAATTATTTACTTAACATTTATTGCATGCAAATAATTTAAAATGAACAATTTTAATAAATTGAATTCATATAAAATTACAAAATTATGTTCAGACTTTAATTTTTTTCAGTTTTCATAGTTAATTTTTCTTCAGCAGGGGGCATAGCGTAAAGAAGGATTTATCCCCACTCCTAGGATTTTTTTATCTCAAATATTCTTAAGGGGATCTTTCTTTTTATAATTGGAAAAAATTAACTTTTTTTTTTTGAAAAGAATATTGTATTTATTGAACTGATTTCTTTTGGACATATAAAACATATTAAGAATATAATTTTTTTTTGCATTTTTATTACATCTTACTTCAGAAGGCGTCTTCCAAAAGACACTTTTTAAACGGCTCCACAGTTTTTGGGCTTCCTGTAACACAAAGAGTAAAAATTTCAACGGGATTCTATTCAAGACTAAATACTATTAACTAAACCTAAAAAATATTATATTTTTAGTATTTTTATCATTTTATAAACATTTTTCTGAAAAATGAAATAAAAGCCATTAAAATTTTCAGAAAAATGTTTATAAAATGATCAAAATATTAAAAATAGAATATTTTTTAAGTTAAGTTACTAGTATTTAGTCCAAAAACTGTGGACCCGTTTATATAAAGTGTCTTTTGGAGGACGCCCTCTGAAGTTGTCAAGATGTACTAAAAATATATATTCTTAATATGTTTTATAAATATGTCCAAAAGAAATCAGTTCAATAAATACAATATTCTTTTCACAAAAAAAATTAAAGACTTTATTATATTTTAGGGAAGAGTCCTAGTGTAAAATTTGAAATGTGAGTTGCAAATATTGACAAAGAATAAGCTAATCAGCGTGTTTTTGCGCCAAAAGTGCAAACATCCCTTATATTTTTATTTATTTGCTCTATATGTTTGTCAGCATTAGTTATTTAAATTTATATTTTCTTTTTTAGTTATTGTACTTACCTATATTATTCTACGGACTTTCTTTACATCACGGCAGGGGGTAAGTTTTAGTGTACATACCCGTTACACGCTACGAACAAACTTCATTTTTCGATAACGAGTATAGGAAAGGCTATTAAAAGTGTTTTACAAGAAAAGTTTCAAAACTTTTTTATCTATGATTTTTTCTATAAGATTAAGCAAGTATGCTTTTGCTTTTGTATTTCTGGACGATAAGTGTAATAAAATAAAAAAGCATCGCATATATTTAAAGTTTTTTAGGTTTTACAACTTTCGAAAAATTGATACCCGCGAAAAATATGTATATATTTATTGTAAGGATAATTACGCTTAACCCAGTAATTTAAAAGTTTATACAAATTTATATAAATTTCTGTTGTAAAACATAACCATGTTTTATGAAAAAAACAAAAAAAAATAACGTAAAGGAATTATTTGAAGAATTAGATGCATTAGTTAAGGAAAAAGGGCATGTATATTTTTTAGTAATATGGTAATGGGGGTAATATAGTAATACAGTAATTGGGTATTTGGTAATATGATAATATAGTAATATGGTAATATAGTAATATGGTAATATTCTAATATGGTAATAATATTAATAATTAATAATAATATTATTGTAATATTGTAATATAGTAATATGGTAATATATCAATATGGTAATATTTTTATGTGGTAATATGGTAATTTCGTAATATAGAAGTATGGTAAAGGGGTAATATGGTTATAGAGTAAAAGAATAAAAAATTAAGAAAAACCAAAGACCTCTTATGGGCCTATAAGAACACGCAAAATGCATGTGATTATAGCTTATAAGAGACGCAAAATAGAAAAAATTAATAAGATAATGAAAATGTAAATAAAACCTAATAGTTTAATGTAATTTTGATTTCATTCGCATTATGCAGATATGGGGTAAGTTATAATTAGTTTCGGGTCCTAAATAAACTACAAATTTGACGTGAGAAAACATGCAAGCGTTTTATTTTTATCTGTTATGTCTGTATACAGAGTACATTTACTATCATATCTTTTTATTTTACATGTTAAGGTTTAAACAAACACATATAGATTTGAATTTGCATTTTAATTGGTTGCTTTGTAGCTTTTAGTTTAATTTTAATTGTTTCTGACTTTTATAAAACTAAATTAATATTAAACAAGCCGTGAAGATTTTTAATGGTTTGAAATGGTATAGGCAAGGCAATCCTGCCATTTGAATATTTTTACATAAAGCCGTTGCTGTTTTTAAGAAAATATCTACATTTAATGTTCACAGCAACCCAGAACTAATTTGCAGAAACTTTTCAAAAAATCCATTTCGTTGGTTCTTTAAATAACAACTTTTAAAATAGAACAATGTTTGGATAAAATTACCTAAAAAGTTTGATTTATTAGCAGTTACTATTTTGAGGGGTTTTGGGATTCATCATTCAGCCTTTCCCTGCCCCTCTTAGTTAAAACGTCCTAAAATTTTTGCCATTTTCGGCTTATCTGCATATCCTGGTTATTCTATGTCGTATTGATCTATTCTCCAGGATTCCCACCAGTCAGGGAAAACAGGAGTCAGGGAAAAGTCAGGGAAATTAAAATTGAAACCTGGAAGTCAGGGAATTTGGCCATTTATTCGAAAAATTTAGGGTAAATAGCAATGTTAGTTAGGACGTTTTAACTAAGAAGGGCAGTGCTCTTGCAGGCCACATATGTGCATGTTAAATTGTGGTACCAGCCTCACTAAAAAGAAGTTGGACAGCAGTTTTTTTAATGATGTTATAGTATATTAAAGTATCAGTTTCGTAAAACTTGCCGCAAGCGGCTCGTTTTTTAAACTTGCATTCGTGCGCTAAAAACTTGTTATGAAACGAGTGTTTTATACAATTTTTTCTATTTTCCTCTAAAATTTATATACATTACACTTTTTTCAGTGGTGTAAATTTGGTTTTTACAATGTAGGTTAAAATAATTTAGAAAAAGCTAACTCAGTTTAACTTAGCTTAATCAGGATAGCCTTACTCTTATTTGCTTTAAAAATAGTGTCGAGCTTCACGTGACCTAATATTAAAAGTCCAATTTAAATTGTTAATATCGAAAATATGTAGGGTTCGTTGTTAACTTCTTGTCCCACTTTGTGGCGAGAGGCAGAATACGACAGGAAATCTTCGGAGTGGCAACTCTTCGAAGAGAGGAGTTGCGTACCCTTGCCTGGACAGATATCGCGAACTTTATAAGGAGGTCCGGCAGGTTTAGACAGGGAGTAGGGTAGATATGTGGCTGGGACAGCTCGGGGCTGGCAAAAAGGGCCATAATGGCCTAGTTGCCCTTACTACTACTATTTCTACTTGTGGCGAGCGTAGTACCTTGATTTTTTTGCTAATAATTGTTTACATTTTAGCATTTGTTTTAATCATTTTATGTTGCTGAGTTTGTACGTTCCTACTTAGCAGAAACGCAGTAAGTCGGAAGTAGCAATACAGTGGAATTTTACATAGGAGGTCACTAAAATATTTACTTATTGCGTTTTTGCTAAGCAGGATAGGTTACAATAACCGTCTTTTATCCTAGCACGGTCCAGAAAATTTCATGCAACCAAAATAGAAGAATGAGTATAATGTTTTAGATATGATTTACTGAAGGTTAAAGTTATATTCTTATTTTATACAAGAATCGGATGCTCCAGAGATGATGCTCTTCTTTGTATTGAATATAAATGTAGAGTCCTGCTGAAATTTATAGCATTCAAAGTATTGTATACAAAATTTAAACATAGCTACAGTTTTAAACAATACTTTTTGCATAAAATTGTACTGTATTATCAAAAATAGAAAATTTATTTCATTTTTATTTAAATAAATCGTTTAACCAAGTTAAAATAGTTTTTTTTTTAATTCGATTTTAAATGTGATTTATTTTTAAATGAGCAAAGATGCTTATGGTTAGTTTACAAGTATTTTGCTTTTTGTTCAAATTCAGGAAATTGACAAAGCCGCAAGTAATTGAGTATAGCGTGATACTTGTTTTAAGAAAGTTTACTATTAACTCTTTTTTTACACAGATTATCTGGAAGTTAACGATAAGAAAAAAGTTAAACTATCAACACGTTGAAGTCCTTCAAGTCCTGACTTTGACGCCGCATGGCGTAGTGCTAATATTAGGAAACTTGAACACAACGCTGTATTATATCGTCAAAATTTCTATCGAGGCTCAAAAGGGACGCTGATCGGCGTCCGTTTTATTACACAAACAACGTTATATTGACTTTTTATGAAAAAAACTACCCACAAAAAAAAAACAGAAAACAGGGCGTGTCCGTCGATCTGTTAAAATTAGATCTATTTTACTCCGAGATAAAAATTAAATAATTGAAAATGTCATTCTTAGTAAAAGTGATGACGAGAAAAAAACTGATGAATATTGTAAAGTTTTTATTATTTTAAGTCTTTCTACCTATAAGGTATTTTAGACAATATTTGACTGAGAATACAATTTATATATATGTAGTATGCTGAACTGATAAGTGAAAATACCTTACCCCTACGATGGTTTTTTTTACCCCTCTTTTCTCTAATCTAAAATCGTGCTTATTGTTTGCTTTTTAATTTATAAAATTTATCAATTCGTGATACTAGGTTAGGTACCGGTGTTTTTTTTTTCAAATTTTACTCATATTAATCCCAATTTTTGGAAAATGCAACCCCTGCTAAAGCAGTCGTTGCATTTTCGTCATTGGGATAAATATTCGTAAAATTTATGTAAAAAACCACCGATACCTAACCTAGTATCATTTATAATATTACCCCTGATAATATTACAAAGAATCTAGAATAATCTTCATTATTAACAGCTATCATAAAAAATCTCCAAATATTTTCAGTAATATGTATTAAAAATTTAAGTCTTTTTGCGATAAATAATAAAAAAAAAACATTAATATCTTTAACAGTTTATTATGATTTTTTTTCTTAAGGCTTACGACAAATAGGTATAAAAAGAAAGACACCTGTAATAATAGTATATTAAAGTACTAGTTTCATAATGTGTTATGAAACGAGTGCTTTATACAATTTTTTCTATTTATGAAACGTACTTTAATATACTATTTTAGAATACTCGAACTTGATTTATCGTATATTATTTACACTAACTATTATATATATAGGCTATTTGCCTTTTTATTATAAAGGCTGTATAAAGATGTTTGCAATTAAATAAAAAATAAATAAATTTAGTTTTAAACAGTTTTAATTGCTTCTCTTGATTTTTTAAAATGGATTTATGAAAAATGTAACTCTAATCGTTAGAAATAGGTACCCTTCATATACAGGGTGGTTTG
This sequence comes from Brachypterus glaber, assembly GCA_958510825.1. NCBI lineage: Eukaryota > Metazoa > Arthropoda > Insecta > Coleoptera > Kateretidae > Brachypterus > Brachypterus glaber. The sequence continues at coordinate 19,710,764 of OY294045.1, forward strand.
GATGTATTTTAAAACAAAAATGCCAAAAACAAAATGTTACTTAAAAACTAAAAACGTGAAAAATTACCTTTGTTTGGTTTAGACATAAAAAACTTTTTGACGACTGACACACTATTGGAGCGGCTAATTGCAGATCATAATGCCGAGCCCACGCATGCGAGTAATTATTATTTATAATATCACATTGCAAATTTATACAGTTTTAACCTAAGGTTAATAACTTCCGTTTGGACTTTTTGGCACTCTTTGGCATTTGGCATTTATTTCTTAAGACTTAATAAATGATTTTTTTAGATTTACATGTTCTATTCAAAAATTACGTATCAAGTTTTAAGAAATAAATTCCAATTACCCTACAGAGTGATATTTAGTTTACGCGTTGTGACGTCAGAGTCCTATTCTCTCATTAAATGGAGTATAGTAAATAAATTGTTAGTTTTGCAGAGTTATTTTAGTTCAGTTTGTCATGGCTGTTATTTACTTTCAGTGCTTTTTCCTGATCAGTGTAAAAGTGAAAAGACAGTTCGACTGTCTTCTATACGTTAATTCTAAAATATGTTCAAGTAAACTATAAAAACTGATTTTAATGTGTAATAATTTTTATCCCGGATTTTGTCTAATTATACGGTGATATCTATGTACTCTTGTTAGTATTAAATTTCTATATCTTATATGAACATGACAACGCTTTGTGCTCAAAGTTTCCCCCGCCAGACATCACGATAGCCCGTTACGTGACCATCACAAAATTTACGTTAATTTTGTTTTAATGATAACTTTCTTAATATTAATATGTTAGTAAAGCATACCTTCTTTTTTATTTACACCAGAGGACCGTAAACACCCTGTAAATATTATTATGTCTTCGACTTTCCGTAAATTCTAATGATAACAATCAATACTGTCGAAACATGGAATTTTATATAGCCCGCTCGATAGCCCGTTTTACTCGCGTGTAGTAGCCGATTAGAAAGCATGCTTTAATTGGCAGCATTTTAAAAACGGAAAGCCAAGGGGAAGTTAAATATAAAAAACACAAACAACTCTACAGTAAACACCCTGTACATATTATTATTTCTTTGATTTTCCGTAAACTCCTAATCATAACAATCAATACTGTCGAAATATGGAATTGTATGGGAAGATGTCCATGAATGGGAGACTTTTAGTTTTAGTTTTTTAGTTTTTTGCTTATAGTTTTCTTAAAAATAAATATTATTCAGGTTTAACACTTAGACTTTTCCAAATATAATAATTAAAAGATTAAAGATTAAAAATGTTGGCAGCCGTTAAAAAAAACAAAACTGTCGCATTCATGGATATCTCCCCCTATACAGGGTTATTCTTTTAAATGGCACACGCCCCGTAACTTTTGAACAGGATGAGATATAAACTTTAAATTTGGAATATGCATATCACACAATAAAAACTAACGTTTTTCTTATTTTTTTATTTTTTATTCGGTAGGTGCCATTTAAAATATTGTCCCCCATTGCTCCCCTGGCGCCGCCTTACCATTCGGTAATTCGAATAACAAATTAAAAAATATAGCAAGTGAAAAATTTTATTGTGTAATATAAATATTTCAAATTTAAAGTTTATATCTCATTCCGTTCAAAAGTTACAGTGTACCATTTAAAAGAATAACCCTGTATAGCCCGTTTTACTCGCGTTGCAGTAGTCGCGTAAAAAGTATGCTGTAATTGGCAGCATTTTAAAAACGGGAAACCAAGGGGAAGTTAAATATAAAAAACATAAACAACTCTACCATATTTAAGCGAGAAAAAATAATGAGTGACAATTTGATATATCATTAAAATCATAATGGGTTCTCGTCGATGTCTTTCACAAGCCGTATAAAGGGCGCGAGTATAATAAAGGGAAGTGGTAGAAATTGCGGTGACGAAATATATGTATTTCATCCAGACAAGGGTCGCTAGTTAAAGATATGACTCAATGAGTCACTGACTCATATCATATGAGCATACTCCTGGATATACACAAAGAAATTAATAATTTTTAATAAAAACATAACTTTTAATAAAAAAATATAAAAACAATTAAAAATCGATTTTATCAAAAACTGCTTGATGGATTATTTTGATCTTTTTTACTCAATAGGCTCGGTTCTATAATATTCATCAATAAAAAAATGGGGTGCCTGATTTTTGATTTAAACTTTTTAAGGCCTACCTTGTGTGGCGAAAGTATTGGCAATACCTGGTATTGCCTACCAAAAGAGAGTCCAAGCTCTAGTGAAAGATATTATAAAGAAAAAAAGAGAGAAAAAAGGGTATTTTGATGAAATGCTCATGAGCGGTACCAAAATGGCTGGTGGAAGAGGAAGGGGTTTTTAGCCGGTAACAATCCGGCACTACTGGGATCTTAGTGCCTATGAAGGTTTTCCCCTTCCGGGAAAAGTAGTAGTAGTAGTAGTAGTAGTAGTAGTAGTAGTAGTAGTAGTAGTAAGGTTGGGAAGGCTGTAAGCTAGGCAACTAGGCCACTATGGCCCTTTTTGTTAGCCCCGAACTATCTCGCTAACAGAAGAAAGAAGAAAGGTTGCTTACCTTAGGCAGGCAGGCCTAGGATGGAATACTGCTTAAAAATAACGTGTACGTAGGATGAATATATTTTATTGAAAAAAAAATTGTCTAGGGATAAAGTGGGATGAAGAACTGCCTCAAAGACTGATAACTTGATGACAATGATCTCCTATAGAGTGAGTGGATATTTAACGGCTTCAATATTCCAATCACTTCTACCTGATACCTATTCTGGTTTCGATTGGATTTTTTTTCGTTCGATGTATCGCGTAAAGGTCAACGAACCTCACTGAAAATGAGTAAAAATTACATGTTTTTTTTTTCTTAAATTTCACTTCACTTGCAGCAAATCTTTGGGTTATCTCGACTCATATCTACCGTAAATCATACGCAAACGAGTTGTTTATTAAATTTAAAATTTAAGTGTGTATTTTTTGTAGGCAGATTATAATTTTACGTTCCAAATTTTTATTCACTGGACGTGTTTGTTTCCGTACTAAACCAGAACTGATATCCAGACTAGGCATTAGTCGTTTTGATCGAATAAAATTAATAAACAAGGGCCATGGCGGATATCTACATATAAAAAATGATATCGTTATTTCGCAAATGCTACCAACATCATACATGCAATCAGCAACGGCTGGCGTAGCTCCAGGAGATAATAATCTTATATTGGTTTTATTTAACGCACTTTTTGTTCAAGGACAATGATATTTTATTAATAATTTTACATCCAAAGGTTTACTTTTCAACCGACTTTTTTTTTAGGATTTGTTATTAGAAACACAAAACATTTTTCTGTGATTCAATTAAAACATTATACAATTCGTTTGTCCGTAGCAAACTTGAGTATGCGTGTGTCCCCTCACTATTCAAAGTATATAAACCAGATTGAAAAAGTGCAGAAAAAATTTCTTAAATATTTATACTTTAAAAAATATAAAGTTTATCCAAACGATGTTTCGTACTCAGATCTGTTAGAAATGTTTAATGTTCAGCCATTAGTAGAAAGACGTCTTTATCAAAGCATTATTTTTTATACAAAGTACTGCATAGTCTGGTAGATGCTCCGTTGTTGCTTGACATGGTAAATATGGCCGTACCGCGTACATCTGCCCGTCAATTTCGTACTTTTCATATTGATGTAACTAACACAGTGAATCATTTGCACTCTCCAATGTTTGATATGTGCGCATCATACAACAACTTAGGTGATAATATTGATATATTTGATAATAATTTTAATAGGTTTAAAAAACATTTATTAGTTGATGTGAAAAATTGTATGTTGCCTGACATTTAATGTAATCTAATTTATTTTTTATGTTTTTTTTTTTATATGTATTTTTATCTTAGTCTTAGTTTATATTTTAATCTTAGTTTTAAGCTTTTTTTTTATCCTGTTATTAGGTTCCTTACCTGTTGGATTTGTAATGAATAAATAAATAAATATTAAATTTCAAATTTAAGTGTGTATTTTTTGTAGGCAGATTATAATTTTACGTTCCAAATTTTTATTCACTTCACGTGTTTGTTTCCGCACGAAACCAGAAATGATATCCAGACTAGGCATTTGTCGTTTTGATCGAATGAAACTAATAAACAAGGGCCATTTCTGGCGGATATCTACATATAAAAAATGATATCGTTATTTCGCAAATGCTACCAACATCATACATGCAATCAGCAACGGCTGGCGTAGCTCTAGGAGATAATAATCTTATATTGGTTTTATTTAACGCACTTTTTGTTCAAGGACAATGATATTTTATTAATAATTTTACAACCAAAAGTTTACTTTTCAACCGACTTCCAATTCGTGGTTTTTTTTATGAAGCTGAAGTTTGCAACGTTTTTTTTGCATCGAAAATTCGAATAGTATATTAAAGCACTTATTCCATAACACGTTTTTAGCGCACTAGTACTTCAGAAAAATGGCTGCCAGGGCTTGTTTTCTAAACTTGCACTCGTGCCCTAAAAGGGTATGTTATGAAACTAGTATTTTAATATACTATTTGAATTTTCATTGCAAAAAAACGTTGCAAACTTCAGCTTCATTTTTTTTTAATGTTTGATCGCGCATAACTTTGGAACGGCTAAACGGAATTGTATAAAACCTTTTGCAACTTAAAGAGGGCATTTATGAGGTTGTCTTATTTTAATTTGACCCTCGGGTAATTAAGATAAATCTAATAATTTTAACGCATATTCACTTAAAAACGGCTTATTTTGGTCGAAAATTCAAATAGTATATTAAAGTACTAGTTTCATAACAGGGGTGCTTATTCACCATTGTGAACAAAAATTATTACGCGCAAATCACAATTACCAATCGAATTTAATAAATAAACTCGTTAACATTTTTGGGATTTTCCGTTTTTTTTTCAGGATTTCGGGATTCAAAAAGCTTCGGGATATCCCGATATTTCGGGATCCCGAATTTCGGAACTGGACACCCTAATTAGGAGCTGTTTATGGCTATCAAATTTGGTCCCCTGTCCAAAAAAGTCCGGTCCTGTCTGATATTTACTAGAAACATTGGGGCCGGTGAACTTACTAGACACACGAATTCTTATTTTTTTTTTTAAACCAATAAAAAGTACTTACCTGAAATAGTATTTTTGCAAAAAAAATTTTGCGGATTACTCACAAATTAGCGAGAAATTAATTTTAAAAAAGTGCATTTTCAAGACATAGTTAGGGATTTTAACCGCATTTAAATTTAAGTTGGTATAATTTTCAGTTAACTAATAAACAGCGTTGTCAGTTTGTACATTTATTTTATTTAAAATAATAGTACAAATTTTAACAAAAAATGTAACGTTAACGTAAAGCAACTTCCTTCATTAAAAAAAAACACCAAACAACACAAAAAAGTCCAAACCAACGTTAACGTAAACCAACTTCTCCCATGAAAAAAAATACCAAAAGAGCCAACTACCAAACCAAACCATTGTTAACGTAAACCAACGCCTCCAATTAAAAAAAAACACCAAACCAGCAAACTAACAAACCAAACCATTGTTAACGTAAACCAACTTCTCCCATTAAAAATTATTATATTATTATTAAATAACGAAAAAACCAACGTAAACCAACGTTAATTATATTCAAAACAGTAAGTTTTAGTAATAAAACCAAAAATCAGTGCAAAAATATTGTTAATTTTTCAAACAAGAAATCATTCCGAATAATACAAGAAAACACTTGAAATCAAAATTAAAATCTGACAACGCCGCATCTCTGTACACACGTGACATATGTCAGCAATATTATGGCGGTTCATAAAATTAATTATTATTTACGATTTTTCTCCATGTAAGTTATTTTTTAGTAATAAAACAACGTTTTCCGCATCTAATTTTATTTATAATTGTTAATTTTAGTATCACAGTGAAAAATTAATGCAAAACTAGTCCTATTTTTTGTGTCCGGTAAGTTCACCGAAACCGAAACATTAACTAACATTTATTTAAGAAACATTAACAGACATTTCGATGGCCTAGCGTAAAAATGTGCTAAGTACCGGATGGCCTAGCGTACAAATGTGAGAAAGTACCGTAACCGTTACCGATACTTGGAACATTTGTACGCTAGGACATCCGGTACTTTTTAATTAATCTTTGCCTGAAGATTTAAAATTGCCTTAAATTTTAAGAGCCAGTCCGTCTCTGGTGAAGATTCCACACTTTTTATAGAAACAAACGCTTTGTGGACACTTAGATACATTCCCGCCACATTTTATAGAATTTTATTCGGTTCTCTTTTAATGTATTAACATATAAGGTAAAACCCCCAGTCTAAGAAAAATTCTATAATGTTTTTTAATTAAAATTTTATCTAATAATTTTTTTTTATATCTTATTGAATACATGTGTTTAGTTAGATGTTTTCTTTTTATATTAGTACCAAATGGTTTGAATGTGATAATACAAACAAATATTTTTAATTTTTTTGTAGACCCTGTAAAAATGTTAAGTTGACAGAGGTAATAAATTAATTTACCAATAGTTGACACATAACATATCTAATAGTCGACATAACATATTTTTCTTTTATTTTAAAAGAAATATTACTTTAAAAGCATAATGCTTTAAAAATGTAACTTATAAATTACTGTTTTTATTTAAAAGAATGCCAGTAAAGTTATATTTTTATTTAAATTCATCAAGTTTTACAAAACGATATCAAAGCACCAATAGTTGACACTATTTTAACCAATTGTTGACGTAAAATTTCCTATTAACTTTAAAGCTCTAAATCTTATCTTATCTCTAAATGCTTTGCGACTAGAGGTTAACCAGAATTGTACAATAACTTACAAAACTGAAGTGAAGTTCTTAGCCAAATACGAAAAATAAGAGATGAGCATTTTAGTTAAAATACTTTGATATATTTTATTTTTTTATTGGAATTATAAAAAAAAATATTAATTTTATCTTAAAACACCCATCCACATTTAGATCTTAATTAAATGTGCAGGTGTCCACAGATCAGGGAAAACAGGGAAATCAGGGAAAAGTCAGGTAATTTGATCAACTGTAAAAAATCAGGGAAACTGAAAAAAAAGCTGTGGTTTACATGATAAACTATTACTAAAACAAGTTTTTATTCATAGAGTTCTACCAATCCATAGATCAGTTTTACAGAAAAAAATTTGAAAAAAATAAAAAATCATAACTCAAAAATAAAACAGGATGTTCAAATTTTTTATGAATATTGGCTTCAAAAACTTTTTTTGTATCTCTACGTTCATGATCTGTACTAAAATCAGGGAAAATTTTTAATTTTTATCAGGGAGTTCAGAGAAGAATCAGGAAAGCATCATGAAAAAACCAGGGAAGAATCAGGAAAAAATGAGGGAATCTTAATTTGAAAAAACCTGTGGTCACCCTGAGGTGTATAATACAGTATTTTAAATGATCCCCACGAGCCGTAAAATTAGCTGTCAACTATTGAAATTTGTTGATTTTTGAATCTAATGGTTGACACCCCCTATGTAAAAAGCTAAAACTGTCTTATTGAGTTGTAAATAATCAGAAAAAGTTTGATTTAAACCAAAAAAGCCTGTAATTAAGATTAGCATGCATAAATACGTATTATTCACTAAATACTTGTCTTAAGAAACTGTAAAAAAAATGCGAACAAAAACACTCCACTAAAAAATTGCCTGCCATATTAAAACGCAACTCATCACGAGATCTTCAGTTGCAAATTCTAAGACTAGATGGTACTAGGTGCCCATTTATTATTTATTTCGCCTCAATAAATGTAATGTAATCTTATTTTAGGTTGTTTTATTTAAAACTGTCAACTATTGGGGTAGTGTCAACTATTGGGTGTTTTACCTTACGTAGTTGTTGTATAAAATTTATACACAAAATGTAAAAATAAATCAGTTCTTACCTTTTTCTAAAACAGTACTGCTGGAATAATGTCCCAAATTATTATAGTTCTATTTAAAAACACCTAAGAACTCTTGTTTTAAAGTATTTTAATAGACTTTTTCACTATATTTTCACATTTTAACAAATAAATGGACGGTTTTTATGAGATAAGACGCGACGAAACCCGTATACAAAAATTTAATGGCGCCGGAAAAACAATTGAATTTTATGCAGCATACCAACTTAATTTAAAAATATTTGCCTTCAATTTTAGATATTTATTAGTAAATTTTATGGGTGTTTTGTGATTTAAAACAACTATTATACGACATGCATAAAATTTTCTCCTTACAGCAATATCTTTTTTTATTTTTTTCGAAAATAAAATACGTACAAGACTTTAACTAAATTTTAATAGAAATTACTTGAAAATTAAAATCCTTATTCGCTTAAGGAAAAATTGTTTGGATGCGTTGTAAAATAAAATTAGATTTACAAGAAATAGTACTTGTAAGAAAATAAATTATAGTTTTCTATTGTTTTTTAAGCAATTAAAATCTTAAGTTGGCAACAAAACAGCCTTCTACAATGTCTTCCTAGTTCGTGGCGGTCGTACCTAGGAGAGCTCGCGTAAATTTGAAAATAAATCGTGTGTATTTAGTGCAAAAACTGCTTAAACCTCATAAATATTTAAATATAAGTGTTTTACTAAACTTTAGAATTGTTTTTAAACCGGTATTTATCGAAAAACTCGTAAAAATCGTGTCACTTCTTCGTTTTCTTCTGAGATTTTATACCCCGACGCTACACAGCTGGTAAGTTTTTTCTGGAACACTTTTTATGTGAAGTTAAACTTGAATAAATTATCTCACTTCTCTGACAAATAAATACTGAAATAAATGTCTAATTTGTTACCAAATCTAAAATAGGTATTTAAGAAGGGGTAGATAGTTCGTTAAATATATTCTGCAAAACAACAATTTTTTTTGAGAGAATGTTCTCGAAGTAATTTTACAATTTTATTGCCTACTTCAGTTTAATTACTAGTACTTTATCGATTTTTATTTTTCTACATTCTTCGCAGCCATAAAGTTAAATACGTACGTTTTTAAAGAGACAACATTAATACTCAAGGACGTAGACGTTTTTCTTATATGGGGCGGTAATACCCAGGGCCGGCCTTTCGGCGCCTTGAAGCTTTAAATTTGGCGCCCATAGCAAAAGAAAACACACCGTAAAAAAAGCTTTGTCTCTGACGGTTTTAACCAAAACTTGGCGCCCCTACTACAAAACAAATGGCGCCCAATAAATGCCCTAAAATAAAGGCTTTTTACCTGACTGGTTTTACAAAACAAGGCGCCCCTACAAAAAAAATTGGCGCCCAAAACAATACCCTCAAGAAAAAAAGCTTAGTCTTTGACGGTTTCTACCATACCTGGCGCCCCTACAAACAAATTGGCGCATAAAACTTTACCCTCAAGAGAAAAGCTTTGTCCCTGACGATTTTTACCAAACTTGGCGCCCCTACCAAAAAAAATTGGAGCCCAAAACAATACCCTCAACGAAAAAAGCTTTGTCCCTGACGGTTTTTACCAAACTTGGCGCTCCTACCAAAAAAAATTGGAGCCCAAAACAATACCCTCAACGAAAAAAGTTTTGTCCCTGACGGTTTTTACCAAACTTGGCGCCCCTACCAAAAAAAATTGGAGCCCAAAACAATACCCTCAACGAAAAAAGCTTTGTCCCTGACGGTTTTTACCAAACTTGGCGCCCCTGATCAAAAAAAGAAAAACAAAACAAAATTGGCACCCAGACCTATGGGCGGGGTAATTACCCACCCTTGTTAATACTTACCCTGAAAATAGGGCGTTCCATTTTTTTGAAACAAGATAAGACCAAATTTGGCGCCCTTAATAAAATTGGCGCCCTTCGCGGTTACAGGTTGATAACTAAAACAAATCTTCTTTCCCATTGCTGACTAAAAAAAAAGGTATTGAGTTTTACGCCCTTTAGACACAGTTTTTGGCGAAATTCGATTTTTTTTAGGGAGGCTTACGCTAAGGAAATGGATAATCGTAACATGACTAAAACACGATCTGTCGTGTTTTAGTAATATTTCCATCTTTTTTTGGTGTGTTTGTTGTAAAATATACTGCTGCCTAACAAAATAATAATCACCCCTATCTTTGTTAAAAAAGTCGTATTGTAGTCGTGTGTAATCGTCTTCATTTCCTTAGGGTATATATTTTTAAAACATTGATATTTTGATGCCTAAGGGTGGGCCACGTGACCCCCCATGCCACCTATGACCATGACGTTTATTAAGCAACTAACCTAGATTATTTAAATTATCAAAATTTGCGTTACGTAATACTTGAACGTTCCCTTGGGAACTAAGGCACTGAGTAACATTACATACCATTTTCCGACCTGGTAAATGTAAAGCGGGGTTATAAAAAGGAATGTTGTATCTACAGTTGACGGTAATTACAAAAACATAGCATTATAATTTACGATGTGGGAGTTTTATAAGTTTACTATAGTGAAAATTTAAATTATTTTAAAATTTTCACAAAAATGCAAATAAAAAAATTGACCTATAAAAGATTTTAATAATAACTTTATTTTAAAGGGCCATAGGTTACTTATTAAAAACTACCAAGACTGGAAGAGGGTGTTGTCAACAAAAAAAAATCATTGGTAACGAACCGTGTGTAGCTTTTAATACAGAAAGAAATACAATAATTGTAGAAAATTTTGTTGGTTTATTGGAAAAGTAAAACGCAAAATCTTCAATCTGTTTATGTGGCTATAAGCCACTACATTAAATATTGAATCCACTTTAGTTCTGCCCTTTTTGCATGGCGAATATAAATAGAAAGGTTGGAACGGTTTTTGCCAATTTATATCTTATAAATTTAAGGTACCAATTGTAGATTTTAATACAGAAAGAAATACAATAATTGGAAAATATTGTTTGTTTATATTAGATTGTACATTGTAAAATCCGTATCTATAGGGAGTTACTTTAAATGATAAAGCCACTTATAATATATATAGATATAATTATGCCCTTTCTGCATGACGCTTATATTAAAGGATGGAATGGTTTGTGCTATTTTACGTATTATAAATTTTAGGTACGCAATGTAGATTTTAATACAGAATAAAATACAATAATTGTAGAAAATATTGTTGGTTTATTCCTGAAAGTAAAGCTCAAAATCTGGAATATGTTCATGTCGCTATAGCAAGCTACTTTGAATAATAAAGCCACTTTAATTATGCCCTTTCTGCATGACGAATATAATAAAGGATGCTATGGTTAGTGCCAATTTACATAATATAAATTTCGCTTACAATGTAACTGCATTATTATATCAGCATAGAAAATTACATTTTTATTTTATCGTAAAATAAATTGATCCTTTGACTTTAATTTTGCACTATAAAATGGCGACTAAGCTTTATTCAATACTTTACCTATTTTAAATTAGCGGTTTATTTACGTAACTAGTAGGTTAAAATATGATTCTCCAGTTTAAAACACATCAACACTGATAAAAAGGTACTGAAAATTACAATATTGGTCCTGTGAAAAATACCCAACTTATTTTGAATTTTTACAGATTTGTTATATTTTTACTTTTTTTTTGTAATTTTACACAAAAACTGTGATATCCCTAATTAATTTTGTGATAATACTAATTAATTTTGTAATTTTTAAATAACAATCTTGTAATTTCAAAATGTATTTTTCCAATTTAAATGTATTTTTCAAATTTAAAATCAAAAATTATGTTTTGTAAAAGCAGAACGTAATTTGACAATTTTTTCTACGGAATTTTGTGATTTTACCAAATATATTTCGGAATCTATCCCACCACTCTGAGCATGCGCGGCAAGTGCGCTTCCATCATTGATTTAATCGACTATCAAATAACATTTAGGCAGGTACACATCGCGACGCTCTACTATTTTTGAGTGTTATAACTTGTTTAATCGTGAAAATTATGTGCAGTGAATTGTCGTAAAGGTAATTTCATGCTCTATATATAAGATAATATCTGTATAGGTGTTAGTTCTTACGTATAGTCATTAAGAAAAAACATTTTGTTTTATATAGATAAATCTAATATACCTCTTTTATGTTTTTGCAATACTAGGTATTAGCCGAAAGCTTAAATATTTCTTTAAAGTTGTGCTTAATTTGTAATAAAAAAAAATATCAATGATATAGTGTTTGGTGCAAAATTTATTAAACTGATTTGGCCCATCCGTTTAATATTTTTTTAATAATTTAATTTAATAAAAAATTTATTCTTTGTTTTATTTAAAAAATTATATATTATACATTATTCAATTTTTGATTTTAAATGCAACACTTGGCTCATTTGGTGCATTGTGTTAAAACTTAAAAAATAAATAATATTTATTTTTAAGTTATTAGTACAGTAACGGTGGTATTTTATTTACCTTCTTACTGTGCTAAACAACTAAGAAAATAGAATGGTTTTGAGTTGTGACATTGGCTTAGTTTACACCATAGGTACTATATTTTAAGTCCAGGTACTTTTTCCTACCTATCTCTGTTTACAGGAAAAAGTCCAAACCAAATGAGCGAGTTTGGACTTCTATCTCCTAAACCTGAAGTAAAAATATAAAAAAATAAAAAAGAGAATATTCATTAAAACTGAGGCAATAAGAGAGACTTTTTGATAAACAGTGGCAGTGGCGTATCATGCAACACCTAGAAGATGGGGCAAAAAACGTAGTTGTACATTTTTTGTTGCTGTTAATACAAAAATACTTTTTTTAATCATTCTTAATAAAAACAAAAGTAGAATCAGTCAAATCTATTAAGTAGTTTTCGAAATATTTGAATTTAAAAAATGGCAATTTTTTAGGTGCTCCGAATTTTGTGACGGTGAGTCTAGCTTAATTTGAATATTCTTTAAGACATATATAAAATACAGCCGGGAGAAAACAATGAAATAAAAATGGTCTCCGACTATAAATGTATATTCTCGTTTGTAACCTAAATATAATAAACTTAACGCAAGAATTGCCCTTTTGCTTCCCACTTGTTAAGTTGTTGCGATAACTTACCACTAAGCAGGCGATTTGTTTCTGGATTTGTTGCTTTAAGGAGTTGTAACTGAGTCTCATTGTTGTTAAATGTGTCTTTTCAGCAATTCCAACTGATAACGCATCTATGTCACTGCAGTAATTTATTTACAACCACTTTCAACTAATGGCATAGGAGTTAAAACTACACTGAGGAAGATAAATTAGTTACTCGAGCTAAAAAACTATTTGTCCCCATTTGACGGCCACTTTTTTCACTTTTTTTGCATAAAATGGTATTAATCCTGGAACATTTAAGTTTAATCACACAAATAAATATATAGAAAATACAGGGATAATCTAATAATATTATACATTTTGGATTACGAAAATTTTTATTTAAATATATAAATGTGTGCTTAAAATTTTGTGTTTTTTTCCTTGGATGTGTATTATTTTTCCAGATTTTTGTAAGTCTGCTGAATCCATGGTAGGTATGACGTCATTCACGACTTTAACTGCGGCCATAAAAAAGTTCACAACAATTCTACAAGATGACACTACTGACAGGCTGACTCCGTATACTATAGAAATGTATTATTTGCCGTGATTCTACATATGACTCGTACTATACGCGTTAAAACTTTTAGCGGTAAACTACCAGTCATATATACTATTCTGCCGTGCTATGAAAGACCCGCGTATCTCCATTTGACGCATAGTAACGTTTTCACGTCAACTCGGTGTAATATTTTGAAAACGCTGGTATTCTACAAATGGAGATACGCGGGTCTTTCATAGGACGGCAGTATTGCGGCAATTGATAGAATTCTATAATGCACGGGGTATGTCTGCCAGTAGTGTCATATCGTAAAATTTCTGTGAACTTTAAAATATGGTTGCCGTGGAAGTTGAACATTGAGATGAAGACGGCTTACCCATAGTTAAGCTATAAACATATAACCTATAGGTTTAAAACTTAAGCTTTACTACTATAACGGGTGTTTTTTTTTAACCTGAAACTTTCAAATATCTCGAATACTATGCATTTTAGAAAAAAAATATCAAACAAAATTTGTTTACACCATTAAAGGTGTAAACAAAATGGAATATTTGTTTATTACGGATATTTAAGTTTTCAAGGTCATTTCAAGGTCAACTTTGTTTTTGTACAAACATATATTTTTTGTACTGTTATTTAATTCCCCTCAAAAAACTAAAAATCTTTTGTAAAAAACTTTTTTTGATCGGACTTTTAGTTGCAGAGATAACAGCCACACAAAATTAAAAAAGTTGCGTTCAAGTATTACGTAACGCAAAATTTGGCCATTTTTTACCCCCACCCCCCATGTAACGCGGCGTAACATTTTCGAGACCCCCACCCCCCCCCTATTTGCTACGTAACATTTTACAAAAAGTTAAAAAAATGAAAGAAAATTTTTTTCAACCGGTTATTGCTTCCGTGTTTTAACCCAAAACCGGTCTGATGTAATTTCCGAAACCGGTTGACCGAAAACCGGTTATTGACTATGGTCTTCCATCTCTAATTGTTTTTGTTTAGAGGATTTAGTTAACTGTTAACCACGCCGTGTGCAATAAAATTTGCAAGGAATCCGTCCTAGATCATTGTTAAAAACGTGATCCAATAAACATTTTATAAGTTTATAATTTTTTAAGTTACGTAACATTTTTACTGACACCCACCCCCCATCTGTAACGCGGCGTAACGTTTTCGAGACCCCCCACCCCCCCTACCGCGTTACGTAATACTTGAACGCTCCCTTAAAAAAACACCCGGTATACATATAACCTATAGGTTTAAAACTTAGTTATTTTACAGTGTTGAATAGGGAGAATAAATATAATTTTCAACACATAGTTTACTTTATTAAATCCGTGACTGGTGAACATTAGAAAGTTTATTTAAGAAAATCGTTTTCTTAAATGGGTAAATATAAAACAATTACAACCGTAATGAAACCTAATGTAGTTTTATCAGTTAGTTCACAAACATAAAACAATTCATCTATGAGGCATTAACCATTACAATAAAACCATTATTTTTAAACTATTTCTATAAGGAGTGTTTCAGGATGGTGGTTTGGACTTTTTAACTTTTTTACTTTGTAAGGTAGGATCGTGTAACTTGCAGTAGCTACATTATGTATAATTAAGGATTTTTTGACACAGGAATTTTTCGGCACTTCCAGTTTCGCCGGAAATGAATCCACCTCCTTTTTAAATGGAACACCCTGTATATTTTTACATATTTGAATTCCGAAATAAATTCTGAGAACAAGCCTGTATTACTTGTCAATTTTTCACAGGTCGTGCCATTTTTATTTAAATTTTTATTTTTATTCTAGAGTGCCTTGAATTAGCTTATTCGTTTAATTTTTGGCCTAGTATCTTAAAAAAAATACTATTTTGATTTTTTCTCAAAACTCTTTTAGTCCTCTAGTGCTCTCTTATAACTATTAAAATCATATTTTGCCCCCTAAGACATTTTTTTTAAATGGAAAGAAGGTGGCTTAAAATGAGAGAATTTTCTTGCGAACATAGTTTATTTGGCATTTAAACACTAAAGATTTTAAAAAAAGTAACACATGCTGGTTCTTAGAATTAATTTCTGTATCAAAATATGTAAAAATATGCAAGGTGTTCTGTTTAAAAATCGAAAGTCCGATTCCTTTCCGGCAAAACCGGAAGTGACAAATTATGTTAAAAAATCCTAAATATTATGTTAAAAAATCGTAAATACAGCTTCTGCAAATTTTACGATCCTCCCTAAAAAAATATAAAGTTAACAGGGGAGAACCACCTTCCTGGAACACCCGGTATATCGAGTATCGCGGTATATAAAGAAAAAAAAATCAATTAATTAAATTCACTCTAAAAACGAATTGGTAAAATTCCCAAACGTATCGTGGGTAAATTTGTGGCCATAACATATTCGGGAAAATTATAAAAAAGTTGTGAAAAGCAATTTTCATAATACATACTGTTTGTTTATTTAAATAACAGATATCTAAATTTTACAAATTGTAAATTGTAAATTTTCAGAATAAAAATTAAATTTTTTATGTGATATGCGATAATTACAAAACATTTACAAAATAAATTGAATTTTACACATTCTACTTCTATTGTAAATTTCAGGAATAAAAATGAAATTTTTAGTTTTTTTTTAAAGGTAATATATCGTCGGCTTACAAGTAAAAGGCACTAAGTCACTTTTTTGCAAAAATGGGATTTTTATGGTACTGTAATTAATTTTTGATGATCTATGTACAGGTAAACCGAACTAACTTCTAGGTGGACTGCCAAGAGAGTTACCCACTATACAAAACGCACCAATTTGATTTTGATTAAAATTTTATCTGGCAATAGGCACTAAGTCACTTAGTGTACTTAGTGCGTTTTACTTGTAGATTATTTCAAATGTTTCTGCACTAAGCGACTTAGTGTTTGTTTGGCCAAACGTGCATTTTTGTAACAATTATTACAAAAATTAAAAAACAACAGTGAAAGTTAAATTTGTCAATATCTCAAGACCATGTTTTTGGACTTAGTGCTCTTTACTTGTAAGCCGACGATATATTCCTTAAAAACTAGATACAATTTTTGTAAAATTCTCTAGTGAATTTACCTTGTAATTTTACAACTCGTTCATTTGGTGCAATAATGGCTCAGTTTGTTTACACCATGGGTACTATAAATTAAGTCCAGGTACTTTTATCTGCATATCTCTGTTTAAAAAATCCTGTAAACAGAGATAGGTAGATAAAAAGTACCTGGACTTAAAATATAGTACCCATGGTGTAAACTAAGCCAATGTCACAACTCAAAAACTTTCTATTTTCTTCTGTTAGTAAGGAGGTAAATAAAATACAACCGTTACTAATAACTTAAAAATAAATATTATTTATTTTTTAAGTTGTAACACAATTGCATCAAATGGGCGAACTGTTGCATTTAAAATCAAAAACTGAATAATGTATATAGTTCTCCGCATGAAAGAAAGTCTCGGACGAAAGGGGGAGGAATCATTCGCGCTCTCTTCTTTCCGTCAAAAGCGTTATAAGGCGTGCGTGTCTACAACGGGCCTCCCACTTGCTTCAGCTTTATAAGTCGAAGTCGGGTGGGCCCAATCACTTTAATAAATTTTGCACCAAACACGTATATCATTGATAATTTTTTTTTATTACAAAGTAAGCACAACTTTAAACAAATATTTAAGCTTTAGGCTAAGAACTATATTAGATTTATCTATATAAAACAAAATATTTTTTTCTTAAAGACTATACGTAAATACTAACATCTATAAAGATATATTATATGCATATTGAGCATAAAATTTCCTTTACGACAATTCACTGAACATAATTTTCACGATTAAACAAGTTATAACACTGAAAAATAGTAAAGCTTCGCGATGTGTACCTGCCTAAATGTTGTTTGATAGTCAATTAAATCATTTATGGAAGCGCACTTGCCGCGCATGCTCCGGTTGTAGGGATATTAAATTCTGAAATTTGTTTGGTAAAATCACAAAATTCCATAGTAATATTGTCAAATTACGTTGTACTTTTACACAACATAATTTATGATTTTAAATTAGAAAAATACATTTTGAAATTACAACACTGACATTTAAAAATTACAAAATTAATTAATTAATTAGTTAATCAGTTTTGTGTAAAATTCAAAAAAAAAAGGTAAAAATATAACAAATCTGCAAAAATTCAAAATAAGTTGGGTATTTTTCACAAAACCAATATTGTAATTTTCAGTACCTTTTTATCAGTGTTGATACCTACTTACATAATTAAAGAATACATTAATTGAGTTTGAACTAAACCAGCAAATACCAAGAAGCAGGATGACATGAGAATTTTTTAATGTTTTATACACTGTAAAAAAATACGTAAATTTACATGCTAAATCAGAGATAATATGTTGCCAAGCAGGTGCACGTAAAATTTACGAGATTTAACTTTTAATTTTACAATTTTTAAGAATATTACGTACATGTACATGTAATATTGCTAAAAAATTGTAAAATTACAAGTTAAATCTCGTAAATTTTACGTGCACCGGCTTGGCAGCATATTACCTCTGAATTAGCATGTAAATTTACACTTTTTTTTTTGTAGTGTAGTAAAATAAAAAAATAACGAGGAAATTGCAATAAATGCACATGGGCTCATATTTTAAAGGGTAGTAGTGGATGATAACAGAACACTCCTGTTAGTTTTTCACCGCGTGATTTGCGTAAGGGGTGTTCGCTATCTTGAATTTTAGGGGTGAGTGCGGTTATCTCGCTAAAAAAGAATCTTACGATAAAAATGTTACAAAAAATTTTGTTAAGGAGGAAGTTTCCAACAATTTTTGTTTGGACTTTTTTGTTTAATATATTAATAACAATCGAGTTATTAATATTCAAAAATGTCCAGGTTGGGGGAAAAATGTTTTTTTTTTCAATTTTTAGCCAAATTGTTCATCGGAGGATAAAAGTATGATATATATGATGGTTAGACGTGTATACCTTGGTTTTGATATAGTAATAAAACTGCGTATTTTTAGGTATAAAATTTTTATAATAAAAAGTGGCCGAGCGCTTTCGATATGTTATATCATCATCAGGGCTGTGCCCTACAAGTAAAAACAAAAAACATGATTAAAAACTATAGTCATTATAAGGATTTTTATAAGAAATCTCTTTAGTTTTTAGGTTATGTTTTGTACTTACTTGTCAAATAGAAGGAATCCTTGTATTATAAGTATGAAACATAGCGGAGTACACGGAAAGAAATTAGTGGGCTCTGCGCTATACATTATAAGATATTTGGTAACAGTGGCAAATTATAGTGATTTTAGCTATAGATTATAAGGGACACAATAACTAATAATGTTAAAAATAAATTGGAAACGATTATATATATTACAGACACGATTATATTTATTAAAGGCACTATTATAAATTTACAGAAATTTTATTATATTATAAAAATTATTAGCAGGGACAATAATTAAATCTATTTAAGCTATAAATGCCATACTATTTGTTATATTTTATTATTCGCTAAACAATTAAAGTATTTCATATAAATTTTTACACTGACTGCCATAATTGTAAGAGAAAGCCTTGTATTTATATAATAAGCGATTATAATTTGCTTGGTATGTGTGTTATAGCGCTCCTAGCTATAATTTTTTTTTTCCGTGTAATTAATAAAAAATATAGATTATAAACATCAAAAGATCAAGAATAAAAATACAAATTCAAAAAGTATAAACAAATTTAATAATTTAAATTTAATATAAAAATTTTACATAACCTTCATTTACCCGTCTTCTCGCGAAAATTAGACCTGTTTGAACACCTCGAAATTTCCAAAGAAATCTTGGCAAAAAGAGGATCTTCAAACCTCTCTTTAAAAATTTCCTATAAATACACTCAACCCACAACCTTTAACCCATTAAACCTTGCCTTTCTTTTATCTATTTTACAAAAATTAATTTTCAATCTAATTTATTTATTCTACTAAGAAAACGCACCTACACCTATTTTAAATTTACCGCCTTATATTGACACATAAGTTATTTCGTTCGGTCACAAAATTTGTTTATACTTTTTAATTTGTATTTTTATTCTTGATCTTTTGATGTTTATAATCTATATTTTTTATTAATTACTCCGCTATGTTTAAGACTTATAATACAAGGATTCCTTCTATTTGACAAGTAAGTACAAAACATAACCTAAAAACTAAAGAGATTTCTTATAAAAATCCTTATAATGACTATAGTTTTTAATCATGTTTTTGGTTTTTAATTGTAGGACACAGCCCTGATGATGATATAACATATCGAAAGCGCTCGGCCACTTTTTATTATAAAAATTTTATACCTAAAAATACGCAGTTTTATTACTATATCAAAAGTATGATAGTTATTAGCAAACCTGTAGCTCCTGACATTCTCTATAAGTTTCATATATCGACACTCCCATGCAACAAGGATGTAACTCAAGTTAGACCCATTTTGAGTTATACTCATAGGTAAATGCCTCGAAAAAAGAAACACATGGTGGTACTACTCAGATTTCTCAACAGGCCATTTAACCAAAAGATTACCTAAAAACACTAAAAAAAGAAATTCTAAATTTGAATATTATCAGAAACAAAAATTAAATAAGCAATAAATACATACACAATTAAATAGATAATTTTATAAGCTTTCAAATGATGTTTAAAATGGATTCATTTTCCACTTCAATCAGTTCCCCACCCCTAAATAACAAAAAAAAATATTTTAGAAATTTAGCTGTCTTGAAAAATGACAATATATGAGTTACGGCTTTGTTCCTTGGGGGTATCGATATTACAAAGGACAAGATAGAAAATTTCAAGAGCTACAAGTTATTTCATAATGATCAAATTTTGCGTTACGTAATACTTGAACATTCCCTTATATATAAGTTGATATTATAATATACAGGGTGTTACTATATGGTCAAATCAAGCATACGGTACTGTTTAAAAAAATTAAATGTCGGCTTGACTTTACCAGGTGGTTAAATTAAACATATCAGAAAACAGAATTGTTGGTTTGGACTTACCTTTTTTGTGTGTATTTTATATATACACGGTGTCCCACGGTAGACAAATCAGTCAAATTGTGGCGTTATTATCAAAGCTATTAAAATATATTTTTTACCAGTCAATATAGACCTAGTTACCTTCAATTTACGCCAGAAAAAAGTGTTGTACTTTTTTCTGTTTTTAGGCTAGAGCAACAAACAGAATTTTTTTTTAGCATAATAACATTTTTTAACGCCAAAATTTAAAAAAATAATATTTATCATATGATAGTTTTTTTACTAAAAACAATAGTTTTCTATTTAAATTTTTAATTTTAGAAAACGGTAAAAAATGGTAAGTGCATTATGGAATGACCCCGCTAATGTAAAAGAGAGGATGCTATGAAAATAAATGTTTGCAAATATGACGTTCACGATAAAAATAAATGTCAAATCTAATGTTATAAATTAGATTTTTACTTAGACTTAGTAAGGACCTTGTGGACTAGGGTATTTTATACTACAGAGTGTATTACTTAATTAACAAACAAACAAAACAAACAAAACAAATCTTAGCAGTTTTTTTTTACAAAATCAAGTCTATATCATAATGAAAGTATTGGTAAAGCAAGTTATTATAAAACCTATTGGACAACTTATGATAAAACATGTTTTATAATTATGAGATTTTAAAAAACATAATTAATTAGCTTGTAAAGAACCCCCTTCCCTCGCAGTTGCATGAAGTTGCAGCTGGTCCATATTAGCAGGGCCGGATTCAGGGGGGTGCAGGGGGTACAGATTACCCGGGGCCCGGGCTTGAAGGGGGCCCGGCGACAGAAGTTTTTAATAAACAGTTTATTTATTTATACTCCCCCAGATCGATAAGGCGTCAAAATGAGCAAATAAGCACGGAAAAAAAAATTATAGCTAGGAGCGCTATAACACACATACCAAGCAAATTATAATCGCTTATTATATAAATACAAGGCTTTCTCTTACAATTATGGCAGTCAGTGTAAAAATTTATATGAAATACTTTAATTGTTTAGTGAATAATAAAATATAACAAATAGTATGGCATTTATAGCTTAAATAGATTTAATTATTGTCCGTGCTAATAATTTTTATAATATAATAAAATTTCTGTAAATTTATAATAGTGCCTGTAATAAATATAATCGTGTCTGTAATATATATAATCGTTTCCAATTTATTTTTAACATTATTAGTTATTGTGTCCCTTATAATCTATAGCTTAAATCACTATAATTTGCCACTGTTACCAAATATCTTATAATGTATAGCGCAGAGCCCACTAATTTCTTTCCGTGAGTAGCTCTCGTTCCAAATAGGCAATAGAAAAAATATCGCCGCGGCAGCGCTTAAGCCCTTTTGGATTTTTGTAAAAAATAATAGTGCACTGTTACTAGTGTTTTAAAATTTGTAAAAAAATTCGCCCGCGGCGCTAGGGCTAATTTACCTACGTATTTTTTTTAGTTCAAGCTTGCAAAAGCTTAAAATTTGTAAAAAAATTGCCTGCGGCGCCAGAGCTATCAAAATTGAAAAAAAATTCGCCTGCGGCGCTAAGACTTTATTATATTTTACATACTTAAGCTTGTTGAACAATGAAAATAAAACAGTCAGAAATTAACATAATTTGGAAAAATTTTCGACTGCGGCGCTTAGTTAATGAATGGGGGCGCCGCTTCGGCCCTCAGTGCCTTAGCTGCAGGCCTGCATGGGACAAT
Source organism: Brachypterus glaber (assembly GCA_958510825.1). Taxonomy (NCBI): domain Eukaryota; kingdom Metazoa; phylum Arthropoda; class Insecta; order Coleoptera; family Kateretidae; genus Brachypterus; species Brachypterus glaber. The sequence goes on from OY294045.1 coordinate 19,733,100, forward strand.
TATGTTTTGAAAAAATGGGGGCCCGAGTAAAAAGTTGCACCGGGGCCCGGGCTGGCTCTGTCCGGCCCTGCATATTAGGGTCACTTCATCTAGTCCTACTTCGTGCTTTTGTTCTTAGTCGTTTGTTTTGTTTTTTTGAACCAAACCAGACCAAAATTAGACCAAATACAGAAGAACAAAGGAAAAAACTGTCATATGGGCAATTTAGTCAATTAATTTATTGTTATGTAATTAATTACGTACATTTTAGTTGAAATTAAAAATTAAATGATACTAAGAATAATTCTCATAAGTTAAAATATCAAATTGATTGTTATTATTAATATTATTTATTAATATGCGAAACGCAAGACGTATTTATGATATTTGAATTAACTCATCATTGTGTCAAATTTCATACATCTACAAAATATTACGCCTTTCTAGAATATTTTCAGTGTTATTAGAATTGTTTTGTACAATATTTTAAATAAATCCATGTTAGTCCTTAGGTTTTCCCAAATCACTCCAGTTCTGATGAAAAAAGGTCAAAATTACGCATCTAACTTCAGAGAATCATGGGAATATAAATGCCATTTCACAAAATCTATTATTAGCAAATAATTCTAATTCTTTGCGAGTCTTTCACAGACCAATAATGCATGTTATGCCTGTTGACAACTCCATTGCTTTTAAATGTAGATTCGTCACTAAACAAAATTTTGGTAGAAAAGTCCTCGTCATCCCCTGTTAATTCCAAAAGTTCATCACAAAATCAAACCCTATTTTCAAAATCCCTCCCATGTAACTCTTGATTAAGACATAATTTATACGGATGTAATTTAGAATTTTTAATAACCCTACTAACTGATGTGCGTGATAAATGATGTTCCCTTGCGATTATCCTTGTAGACGTCTGGGGATCATTGATAACTGCTTCTTGAATTATAGTTATAGTTGCAGGATCTTTGGTTACTGGACTTTCGCAAACTTTTTTTATGTCCCTCACCCCTCCAGTATCCAAAAATAAATTAACAATTCTTCGTACTATCATCGGGGAACTTTTCTACTATTCTTCTCGTTGTTTTTCTTAAATTTCGAGCACATTCTCCATAATTTAAAATAATTTCTTTCTTTACTTCTAAAGTTATCATTTTAGCATTCAAAACTTGGTTTTATAAAAATCTTGCTCTGTTAATTTTTTGATTATAATGTAAAATCAAATTTGACATTTATTGTCATCATATACGACTTATTTAAAAAATTTAATTTCAAGGCATCCTACTCTTTTGCCATAGCGGGGTCATTCCATTATGCAATTGCCCTTTTTTAAGGTTTTATAAAATTAAGAATTTAAATCGAAAATTATTGTTTTTAGTGAAAAAAACTATCATATGATAATTGTTACTTTTTTTAATTTTGGCATTTGAAAGTATTGTTATGCTTTTAAAAGTGCATGTGTGGAGCTCTAGTTCAAAACCAAAAAAGAGTAGAAAACTTTTGTTTTGGGTCAATTGAAGATAATTAGGTCCATATTGACTGGTAAAAGTTTCATGTTGATATCTTTGTTAATAACGCCACAGTTTGACTGATTTGTCTACCGTGGGACACCGTGTATATATTTAAGATGTAAAATTTATTACTTCTTAAGCTACAGGCTTTAAGAAATTAAACCGGGATACCGTTAAATAATGCAAGCAAACACAACTCGAGAGAATCGCAATAACCCTGCAAGTCTATAAAATAGTCATTAAATCATTAGTATGTAGATTTAATTTAGCGCTAGGCAGGCTTTCACCTGCAGGAACTTAAGGAGAATAAGATTTTATATCAGAAATCGTTTTATAATGCATTGCAATATTAAAATTAAAAATAAATACATTTTTCACCTCCGCGCGTAAAATGAATTTTTTTATTATCAGATTCACTTTCAGCAACCATAAAAACCTTAGTATACCAATTTTCACAACCTCAAAATCACAACCTCAAAAACCCCAATATACCAATTTTCACGAAAACTACCCCTTACCCCTCAGGGTGTGGATTTAGAATATTTTTATTATCCCCAATACACCAGTTTTCACGAAAACTACCCCCTATCCCCCAGGGGGTAAATTTAGAATTTTTTTATTATCAGATTCACTTTCAGAAACCTCAAAAACCCCTCAGGGGGTGGATTTAGAATATTTTTATTATCAGATTCACTTTCAGCAACCTCAAAAACCCCAATACACCAGTTTTCACGAAAACTACCCCCTATCCCTCAGGGGGTGGATTTAGAATTTTTTTATTATCAGATTCACTTTCAGCAACCTCAAAAACCCCAATACACCAGTTTTCACGAAAACTACCCCCTATCCCTCAGGGGGTGGATTTAGAATTTTTTTATTATCAGATTCACTTTCAGAAACCTCAAAAACCCCAATATACCAGTTTTCGCAAAAACTACCCCCCACCCCTCAGGGGGTGAAATTAGAAAAAAGTTATTATCAGATTCAAATTCGTCAACCCCAAAAGCCCCTATATACCAATTTTGAGGAAAATATTGAAAATATTTCAAAATATTTACCCCCTTACCCCATGGGGGTGGAAAAAAAAATTATTATCAGATTCAATTTCAGAAACCTCAAAAACCCTCATATAGCAATTTTCAAATTAAAAAAAAAAGTTCTTAAGTTATCGTGCCCACAAGATTTCCCGGACAGACCGATCGACCGACCGACCGACCGACCGATCAACCGATCGGCCGAGCGACATTTTTTTTTGCTTGAAATTGATTTATATCGACATAAAACGCAAAAATACGCAAAAAAAATTTTTGAAAATTTTTGAAAATTTTTTTGAGAAAAAATTGCTCACGATAAACACAAAGTTTTTAAGTCATTTACATTAACAAAATGTGCATTTTACATGACGTTACCTACAAACACATAAACCGAAAGTCTTTTTTCAGTACAGAAACTTTTTTTTGTTTTACATACGAATGAACTCGACTACTTTCTCTAAAAAAATGAGTGCCGAAAACTATACTTTTAATAACGGCCGTCTAAAAAAATGGTTTTACTGCTGTTGCTGTAAAGTATGTCCCCGGTTGGACTTACAAGAGGTTTTTTTTCGATATCTCAAAAGTCACTCTTGCCCTGCTTGTTTTTAAACTCCCAAAACACTAAGCACTTTTTGCACAACTCTTACGGTTTATGAAATAATGATAAACTTTTAAATCGCTATTTTAAAGAAAAAAAAAATATTATCTCAAGGACCGTAAGAGTTTTACAAACAGTGCTTAGTGTTTTGGGAGTTTAAAAACAAGCAGCGGAAGTTATCAAAAGTGAATTTTATCATTCTAAGCCCTTTAACTTCATTATTTCTTGCAAAACATATCTCAATATACGCCATTTGATGAGTAGATTAAAAAATTTCAGTTTTGCTACTTTCAGTAGATACGCGGTTTTGCAGTTAGACGTTACGCGGTTTTGCAGTTGGACGTTAAGCGGTTTTGCAGTTGGACGTTAAGCGGTATTACAGTATCACGGACGATATGCATAATAACATATTTGTAAATAAATAATAACACATGTGTATAATATAATAACATATGTGTAAATAAATAATAAACTAAACAAATATTTCATAATGACCAGGTGGCTTATAGAGGGCAAATAATGACTAACAGAGTGCATATAGTGTGGAGTAAGGTTATTGGGTTGTAAGGTTATTGGGGAGTGGGGGTGTTATGGAAAAGGGTTATTGTAGACTGAACTGAGAAAAGGAATGTTATAACGTTAGTCTGCATTTCAGAAATGTACCAGCAAATATAATTTAAAACCTACTTGTAGATTTTGATTTAAACAAAGCCAACTTAATAAGTAGAAGTGCTTAAGAAATGAATAGATGAAATTTAACTTTTGTTAAAAGTCCTTTAACTGTAATTTACTACTATTTACACTAAAACCTTTTATGAGTAAAAGAAAGAATGATAGTTATCATAGAAGGAAGATAAATTCCTGTATGTTAAACAAACGACTATATAATTAATTTAATTCTGAATGAAATGAACTAGTTAGACAATATATAACGATTCTCGTCAGGGACGTTTCCTTTCTTCATTAGTTAACTCCAGGGCGTCTGTCACAAAAACTTGACGTATGTTTGCCATTAAGTAAGAAAGAGAATACTGTGTCGTCAAAGCAAAGACTTGAGTAATAATTAATCAGGTACTCCATACCGGTATACCCGAATGAGATTTCTATATACATACACCCATATTAGGGTGGTTCAAAAAAACATATTTACTAAATCTTTTCTATTTGTTGTGGTTAGAACGCCCTCAGAGTAAAATTTATATAGAGAACCCTAAGTGGTACTTTTAAGACCCTAAAAACCCTAAAATCGTGCAAATATCGATAAAATTCCTATAAAACCATCCCTAGTATATGTAATTTTATAATATTTAAAAGCCTTGATATCTATTTTTTTTCTTTTTGAGTATAAAAATAAGCCTGCAAAATCTTAGCCTGATCAAAAGTTTCTAAGCCGGGCCAACAAGGCCCTGAAATTGCCCCTAAATTCCGAAAAAGTGCATTTTCTATTAATTTGTGCTACTGACGAATTATAAATATTAAATAAAAAAGTTTTTATGTCACATCTTTTTCTACATAAACCTATCTTAGTTATTTTAAAATATTACGATAATCTATGCAACAAGTATGGGGTCTATCTAAGCGCCAACATTTTGATACGATTTTTGTTATGGATGATATAATATGATATGTCCAATTAAATTATTTGGTTATGAGTAACAAATTTTATTTGAGTGAAATAAACATTTAGTTCATGTAAACAAATATTTTAATTTTAAGATGATCTATTAATGGGAACCAAATAGTTTATTTGACAGAAATAAAATTTATTTGCAACAACCAAATAATTCAATTGGCCATATCCAACCAAATATTTTGTTGACAGAAATAAACTGTTTTATCAGTGTATATCGATTTTTCTTAAAATTTTTAGAACGATAGAATATTTCGTTTGTGAGTTATCGTGCTGAAAAAAATAAAAACAGAGACGAACTGACGGATGGATAGAAAATTTTTGCTCAAACATTTTCAGAATTCGATAAAAACTCTAAAATTCTACACCCGTCCGGGCAGATTTTTGACCAATTTTGAAAGTAAAAAAACTATTGTAGGTTAAGTCATAAGACTGCGAAGGGTATAATTATGTGTCAATGTTATGATAAGGTGCTTGCAAATGAAAATTAATTTTAGTTTAATTTTAACCGCTATCTATAAATAATCTCTAAATTTCATCAAATTGTAGACCCCTACTAATACCTACACAATAAACTTACAGGTATATTTACATAGGATAGAACCATCTCGGAACTTGATTAATTTAATTAGAAAATACGTTAATGATAAAGTTATTATAAGATCGGATATACCTACACTTTAAATAAAATTAAAGTAAGGCCCTAAAATATTAAATATTTTAAACGTTAACTGTTACTTCAAAAAGTTCATTTAACCCTTACCCTCCCGAGATAATTTTTCGATTTAATTGTGTTTTTTTATATTTGCTATGTCTAAAGATAAATATAATAAAAAATTGCTACGATATAAAAGCAATATATGATTTTGGGTGTTATCTCAGAGTTAGAGGTTATCCGTTGCAAGCACCGGACTCAGGGGTGAACAATACAAGACTGTGGGGGTATGTGGGATTCGTTTGCTGTAATATAGTAAATAAGAGATATATTTAATATAAGAACCGAGATTGCTAAATAGTTATTAGTTGTCCTAGACAGTGGTTATTAAATTAAACACAATGGGATTTAAATTAAATTACTCGTATATTAAAATATATAAAATATTATAAAAATTATCAAAAGTACTCAAATGAGTATGAAAAATATTATAAAAATCACCCTATATTACTCAGATCACAACTTTTCTAAATATAATCTTAACTATGATTTCACTTAACTAAAAGTTAAATAAGAGGTCTCCAATAGACATTATTTTATACCCAAAATCACTTAAATCAAACGATTACTTAACTAAATCTTTCATAAGAGGTCTCCAATAGACATTATTAATTGATATACATGAAAATAATTAAAAGCAGAACAAGTTAAATGAATTTAATATCGTGAAGCGATATTTCTTCAATATAGTAACAATTTACTTCACCTTAGTGGTCAATCCCAGCATTGATGTCTCAGGACGACAGAAATATCCAACAACACACAGCTTCAGCCTTTGGTCCAAATTAGAATACCCCTGGGGCCCACAAAACATCAAATGTAGTAAATCCAGTCCGGATAATGGTTCCAAAGTATTAAATTGCACTACAGTTTCAAATTCTTGTAGTTTTACAACATTTTGTACACGAGGTGTGAAGGTTAAATGAAGGCGAAAGAAGGTCACATTAGAATACCCAATTTAAATTCCAGGTAAAAAGCCAGAAGTATAATTTCTGGCTCTAAACTAAGTTTTACGAAATACGTCTTAGCAGGTAGACATTACAGAAGAAAAAAAGCTGGATATGGCGACCCTTGACGAAGTCAAATTCAAGCGCATGCGCAACTTTCATTGTAGCAAAACAGTCATGAATCGATTATTCGATTTTCCAATAATTAATACTTATTAATAACCACCATAGAGTAAGGACAGAAATTTTTAATTTTAAACAAAATTATAAAAATATTAATTAATTATTCCATCAATCTATTTTCTAATAGAAAATAGTCAGTCTACCAATATCACTCTGTACGATGATTAGAAAATAGATTGATGGAATAATAAACACCATAGAGTAATAATAACTAAATTACCACTCTATTTTATTTTAAGTTACCAATAACCAAAAATCATTTAAAAATAATCAATTGTCGTATATCATAGAAATATTAGTTATGAATAATGGGCAGTATGCGAAACGAACAGTAGTTAATGGCTATTTCACCGAAAATTTTGACAATTGCAATGTAAGGTTATATTTATTAAATTTACTAAAGTAAACTACCAAATGGTAATTTTAAATAAGAAAAACTATATAAAAGGTTAGTACTATTAAAATTAAATTAAATTAAATGCACTAAGCACCCAAATAGGTGTAAGGTCAAACAGACCGTAACAAAATAAACCTATTTTTTTTTAGTTTTTGCCCGAGTTTTAGTTTCCTTAAAGTTTCAGGAGAGCTGTATTATACTGAATTAAATTTGCATATTTGTTTGCCTACATAGAAAGTCTATAAAAGTATTTTGGATTAATATTGCCTTAAAGAAAAAATAAAGAAGTTAAGTCACAATTGCGAAACCCTAAAGGGTAAGGGTTAAACACTATTAAACTACTATCTTCCTCTAATTAAATTTAATTAACAAATTAATACTTAATTTAAAACAAACCTTGAAGATATGTAATGCTACGCGTTCCATTCTATACTATTCACAGTAAATGGTATATTGCATTTTTCCAAATACATACTTGAATTAAAAAAAAATCATAAAAAACTTTAAAAGAATATCTAACATTTTTTTATTTTTTTATTTGCGAAAAACGAAAAAATAAAAAAAAAATAAAACAAAAAAAAAATAAAAGAAAACAAAAATAATAATTAAAAAAATATATACCTTATTTTAACTAACAAAAAAAAATTAAAAAAACATTAAATTTTTTCAAATTTTTGTTTTTATTTTCTTTTTGCGAAAAATGAATAATTTTTGAAAAAAAAAATCAAATAGTGTTTTTATTTTTTAGAAAAGTTTAACTCCCCATAATTTTTTTTGTTTTGGGGGGATTACTTTTAAAATTTGTAGAATTGATCCTTATACTAAAAGTAATTTTTCCTGAAAAAATTGAGTTAATCGGAATTTTCTTTCAGCTTTTTTGTTTTTTTAACCCTCCATAATTTTTTGTTTTTGGAGGGATTACTTTTAATAACAATAGGGATTTTCCACTCATAGAACTTGATTTTTCGATTTTCGAACGCATTATTCGTTCTTGAGTTATCGTGTCTACAAAAAACGTTACATCGGATGGGCAGACGGACGGACATTTTCAAATTTCCTTATTTTTTTATTAAATTTGTATCCAAACTGTGTATCTAAGAATTTTTTGTCTAGGACGTTTTTTGACGATTTTGGAAAATTCGAAACTACCGTATAATACTATTTTAGCGCTTGCACTGTAAATAGTATAATAACGTAAACAGATGGCGCCAAACTTTTTTGTAGTGTATGTGGTAAACACAGTTAACAACTGTCTGTTCATAGTTTTATAATATTTTTTATCGAATACATACAGATGAGACAATTACCAGCTTTATTTTAAATATATAAACTCAATAATAACCCCCGCGTGGCTTTTACTTTATTGAGTGGATAATTTTTATTTTACCCACTCAACTGTCACTTGTCAAATTATTTTTTGTAAATGTCATTAAACTTTTTAATAAAAATATGTATTTCTAAGCTATTTATTGGATAAAACCTTGTATGGCACTGATGGGTAAACCGATATTGTCCTCTCTCTGACGTCTCGCAGGGTAATTTTATTATGGGCAATATCTTACTTTACCCACTAGTACCATAAATAACTATTAATGAAATTTAACATTTATTAGTGATTTTTTGCACAAAATAACTTTTTAATTAAATAAATTTTAATTTTTGTTGGCCGCACATTTTTTTGCAAAAAATCCTTTTTTCGCAAACTTAATTTATCTACTTGCGTGTGATGTTTGGGTGGAACACAGGATACGTAGTTTTATCTCGGGGTGTTTTAGACCCCTTCCCGTAGTAAACGTGTTAACATTTTTAAATGTTAAGAGGGGGGCTGACTGTTGGACTGCACTTACCTTGCGTGTCAAAAGTCCGCCCCCTCCCTTTTAAACTTTTAAACTGTGAGATGTTAACTTAAAATTTTAACCACTTAGAAAACATAACCTATATGCTATTTTTAGGGGACACAATGGAAGCAGGGGGACCAGGGGGAGTTTTTTTATAATAAAAAAGGGTCGTGTGATACATCATTTTAAAGCTGGTCAAATTTTCTATTAGCAAATTCTCTCTAATTTAAAATGAAATACATAAAAAAATAAAAATATAAGAAAATTGCATTTTTTAGTAAACATTCAAACACTTAAACGTGAAAAACAATAAAAAAATGGTCGTATAAACAATTTAGTAAGCTTTTAAATCACGACCATCCTTCCTATTAAAAAGCTGTTTTCCCTTGCCCCCTGCCTCGCAGGTTCCCCCTAGAAAATATAAAATATATACCAAAAAACAAAATTCATTGTCTTTATGTATTCGAAAGTTAATATCTTAAGCAGTTAGAAAGTTAAATCAATTTAGACACTCACTGTAAAATAAGCGCTGTATTTCATAACAATTTAAGAGTCTTAATTTAAGAGGACAAAAAGCTATCGTTATGGTTACTTTGTTTTTGTTTTGTAAGTTCTTTTCGTACTTTAGCTCGGTTTTGTGTATTTGGTATCAGGTTCATGAAGTAATTATATTATTAACCGTTTATTGCTTTCCCATTTTAAAAATTTTCAAAATTTCCGAAAGCCTTGCATTCGTGCAAAAATTTTCAAAATTTTTTTTTTCGTATTTTTGCGTTTTATGACGTTTTATGTCGATATAAATTAATTTCAAGCAAAAAAAAAAATTGTCGGTCGGTCGATCGGTCTGTCCGGGAAATCTTGTGGGCACGATAACTTAAGAACGCTTTAAGTTAGAGACTTGAAATTTGGCATACAGGTATGTTACCAAAAGTTCTCGCTCGGGATTGTTTTCGGTGAACGTTAGGGTGCGGCAAGGCAAATGGGTAAAAATACATTTTTTTTAGAAAAATTTGAAAATTGCTATATAGGGGTTTTTGAGGTTGCTGAAATTGAATCTGATAATATTTTTTTTTAAATCCACCCCCAAGGGGGTAAGGGGGTAAATATTTTAAAATATTTTCCTCAAAATTGGTATATAGGGGCTTTTGGGGTTGACGAATTTGAATCTGATAATAACTTTTTTCTAATTTCACCCCCTGAGGGGTGGGGGGTAGTTTTTGTGATAACTGGTATATTGAAGTTTTTGAAGTTTCTGAAAGTGAATCTGATAATAAAAAAATTCCAAATCCACCCCCTGAGGGGTGGGGGGTAGTTTTCGTGAAAACTTGTGTATTGGTGTTTTTGAGGTTGCTGAAAGTGAATCTGATAATAAAAATATTCTAAATCCACCCCCTGAGGGGTGAGGGGTAGTTTCCATGAAAATTGGTATATTGGGGTTTTTGAGGTTTTCGAAAGGGAATCTGATTATAACAAAATTCTAACTTCACCCCCAAAGGGGCAGAGGGTAGTTTTCGTGAAAATTGGTATACTAAAGTTTTTGTGGTTGCTGAAAGTGAATCTGATAATAAAAAAATCCATATTACGCCCGGAGGTGAAAAATGGGAAAGCTCTTTTGCTGGGCAGTGTATTTTTTCATGACTATAACAAAAAGCTTCTGCTTTATTTTGCTTTCCCCTAAAAAGTCATGTTCTCGAGAAAAATATATTCCAGAAATAACAGTTAACTTCCATTCAACCAAGCCCTCCCAGGATTATATACCACCTTTTTATTAAAATCCACATCACAGTCATATATGAATCGGTGTTTGCTAAAAGGGCGTAAACAATTTTTTTTTCAAAATTAAGTTAGATACAGTTTTACTATGGAGAGGATAGACACATTGATTTTTGTTGAAAAGACGTTTTTTTTCCTGATCAGTAGAAAGTACTTTGAAGTCATATCAAACTGTCCTACAACAGATGCTAAATATCCTGACAGTGATTTAAACCTGAGTCAGACGGCAAAGAAAATTAGCTGTTGTTGACGTTTTATAATGTTCTCATTTCCTTCGATTTTTGTTAAAAGGGCGTTTTTTTTACAAATTTAGGGATTTAATTACATAAAAACGGCTCTTCCAACTTATGAGAAAATTTTACTAATAATACATGTATATTAAACACTAGGTTTACTTTAAACAAAAAGTGTTTTTGGATTTTTTTTTAAATAACAAAAAAATAGGAGTCTTTTTTTTAATTTTCCAAAAATTTTACTTTAATGACTTACTCCCTTTCAGCAAAAACCGATTCATATAAGAGAAGATGAAATTAAGTATCTTGGTTTGCTGTTTGACCAAAACTTTTGTATTCAGGAATTTGGTTAAAATGGTCTCTTTAGATGTATTATAAACAGCTTATTTCGCTCTTTTTGAGTCAAAGGTCACTTATGGTATGATTGCTTGGTGTCGTGCCTCCGGTGTGGAACGAATATTTGGTTTGCAGAGAAAACTTATACGAGTTATGACTGGTTTAGGTTATCAGGCGGATGTAGAGCATAAATTTGTTGATCTTAATATTATGACTGTGCCCGCTCTTTATATTTATATTTCAGTTTTATATGTAAAACAAAATTTCAGTAAGTATACTCTGCAAACCAATATTCATGATAATGGTACACGCGCCAACAATATCAGACTTCCTAGGCTGAGGTTGGAGAGCAGTAAGTTTGGTTCAAATTATTACGGACCAAAATTGTTTAACCATCTTCCATTTCGTATAAGAAATTTACCCCAAAAGGAATTTAAAATTAAATTAAAGACATTTTTGTTGAGGAGTGCCTTTTACAGTATGGATAAATTTTTAGATCTGAATCTTGAAAGTGAGATTTTATAAAATGTTTATCATTAAGTGTTTTTATACTGTACTAATTATGTATCTTAACTATTTTAATTATTTTTCAAATATTTGACATGTGTAAACTTTGTATCACAAATAAAATTAAATTAAATTAAGACTCGTTCAAATTTTTTACAAGAAGGTAGATTTCTTTTGAGTGCTATTTACTGTTTCCAATATTTAGTCTTAACGATTGATGGATTGATTTGTTTTATATTTTGATGCGATAAGTTTATTTTTAAAATATATCTGTTAAAAATATACCCCTTAAAACAAATACAAATTTATAATATCTCATATACCTAAAATAAAATAAGAATACGTAAATGTGATTTTGGCCAGTCACTTTTAAGGTTTAAAAACCTAATTTTTGTTCAAGATTACCCAATTCAATATGTAGCTACATTATCTCATATTATTACAAAATATTGTTTACTATTTTTTATTGAAATTTAATTAAATAAGTTTTTTAGGTGCATGATATAAGATGACAGTTTTACTTGTCTCATTTTTATTTATAGGCGTTTTTTCTTGAATTTGTTTTAGCTCGGCAAGTTTGTTTCCGTAAGGGGTTAAAACTTTTTTGAAAAGTTTTCTTACCAATCAGAGTTTTATGAACGAGTGGATCGCCTTTAGACAGCGGAATAAAAATTGTCTTTGTCCGGACGTCCGTTTTGTAAAAAAAAAGTCGTTATTTCAAAATATTTAAATAGTAAAAAAATAGCAAAAATGTATTTTTTATTTATGTTTTAAAAAATGGTTTATATGAAAATCTCATTGGGATAATTACAGCGTTGCTTATGTTACATCTTTCGCCTATTTTAACTTTTAAATGTATAAAGTCAATTATATTTATTTTAAGTAAATAACAAAGTAACAAAACATATATTTAAAATTAGTATAATAAGTTTAATTTGTGATAAACTTTTAATTTTATAGTATAAAATTTTCTTGCGAATAGTCTTAATAAAACCAATCGAGTTTTTATAACTATTTTGTAACGTTTCGGAGCACTTTTTCTGCGTCTTCGGACCTATTACAAATTATATTAACAAATAAAAACATATAAGCAACACCTTTTAGGCATTTTACACAGTTATGGATATTTGATATCAACTATACGCTAAGGACAAAATGACAAAATGTAGGTACCATAGAGAAGGAAAGAGAACCATTAGTCCAGCCTGCGCAAGATTATTTTGTGACAGAACGGGGCAGCGAAATGACGTAACGCAATAAATCTGACCTTGCGCAGTACGCATCTCTATCAGCTGTGAAATGCTGTCGGTCGTAAAACAATTCATGACCCCAGTATTCATTTGTCTTATCTCAAAAAATCTTCCAGTAAAAATCTTAAAATGTCCAAAAATAGAGATATGGCAAACCAATACTGGGGTGACGAATTATTAGTAGTTTGTTTATACTGTCAGATCGTCGTTTGTTTCTGTTCATTTTTCGACTTCTACTGTGTATTAATTGTTTTTTTGCTGCATTTGTTTATAACTTTAAACCTAACCTGTATTGTTGCTTTATGAAGAGCAAAGGGTCAATCCCTGGTGTACTCAAAGTAGGTGTACAAAATCCCGAAACTCAAACACACCTCGAAAATATCTAATAAAATAATTAAAAAAAAACTATTTCGACGTTTCTTCGTAGATAATTATTGTTTTTTGTTGAATTTTTTACAATTTTTTTTTGACACACAAAACTAAGGTTAAAAAATACTCGTTAAAAACAACAATAGTAGTGCGCATGTGTAAGTTTATCTCAGATGCGCTAGGCACATTTATCACAGTATTCCACAACGGCTTTGGAGGTCTTTCCTTGTCTATGGTAGGTACTTACTACTTTTAAATTCAACTTGACTGGTGGTCAACTATATCTAAATAACAGCCTAATGGCCTACAACATTCTGTGTTGTTGAAATATACAATAACATAATACCATTTCTAATTGGGAAAGTGAAATTAAACCTTCTACCAGTTAAAGTTAGGTAATGGAGTAATTTTTCTTGAGCTATCTTACCGAGAAAAAAAAAAACGTGATATACGGACCGACGGAAAGACGGACGGACATTTTTAGTTATTTAGAATTGTATGAAACGCACTTAACATTTTTGTTATAGTAGTAAACATATGTATAATACTTCCCTGCCCTCCTAAAGAGGAACGCGGCATGTACACCTGACACATACGGTTTTCGAGGTTAGCATTCTTTTACTACGGAGAATAACGGTAAATATAAATCCTAAGGAAATCTGGGCTAAGTATACCGAAGAAGTTACTTGTCGCGTTCTTTCTATGTAAAAGTTTGTCATGAATATTAATTTTATAATAAACGAAATAATATCTAAACTAACTATATTTATGCTTTTTATACCTTATAATACAGGATGTTCCGTGAGGAAAGGGAAATATTTTAAGGATGTATTCTAGAGGTCAAAATAAGAAAAAAGTTCTTATAAACAAATGTCCAAAAACGACTCGTAAGGGAGCTACGCCCCTTCAAAGGGGTCCCAAAATTTCGATTTTTTATTAATAACTTCGGAACCCTTTGTGTTAAAGCATCGAGGTTTAGCACGTGATCTATGCTTTATAAAGCCTATCAGCCAATGGTATTTGCATGTAGTTACTTTAACCAGGGGCGTCCGTAATGGGGGGTCTTATCACTTTTTTGCCCAAAACTTCTTCTGCTCAACTTTTTTGTGGGTTTATTTTTAGAATATTATAAGGTAAAAACACATAAAAAAGGTACTCTTGTTGTAATACCATAGGATTAACTGTTTTCGAAAAAAATACAATTAAAGGCAAACTTACACCTTTCTAGAACCAAAAATTAAAACTAAAATGTTAAAAACCAGAATTTTAATTTTTGCAGTGTGATTCTACATCAAAAGCTAAGAAAAAAAGTTTTATACATGTAGGTTCAAAAATCGATTTTAAAGGTACCATCACCCTTCAAAAATTTTGGAGACCATAACTCCCTTATCATTGATTTTTGGAATTACCTGTATACAAACTTTTTTTCTTAGTTTGTGGTGTACAGTTAACCTACACCATTGAAATTTTGGTTTTCAACAATTTGGTGTTTAATTTTTGGTTCTTGAAACTTGTAATTTTGCCTTTAATTGTATTTTTCTCGAAAACGGTTAATCCTAAAGTATTTTAGCAAGAGTACCTTTTTAATGTGTTTTTACCTAAAGAATACTATTCCAATAATAAACCCACAATAAACTTTAACAGAAAAAAGTTTGGGGCCAAAAAGTGATTAGACCCCTCTTGTCGCACGCCCCTGGTTTAAGTGACTACACGCAAATACCATTGGCTAATAGGCCTTATTAAGAATAGATTACATGCAAAACCTTGTTGCTATAACACAAAGGGTTCCTAAGTTATAAATTAAAAATTAAATTTTTGGTACCCCATTTGAAGGGGCGTAGCTCCCTTATGAGCCGTTTGTGGACATATGTTTATGGTAACTTTTTTTCTTAGTTTGACCTATACAGCATATTCTTTAAATATTTCCCTTTCCTCACGGAACACCCTGTATAACAAGCCGTAAAGATATGTAGTCCTACGCATTCGATTATATACTATTCACAGTAAATGGTATATTGCATTTTCCCAAATTAATAAAATAATTTTCAAAAAAAAAAATCATTATCAAAAAAAATATATATATTTTCTTGAAAAACTAATTTTTCTAATTTTTTAATTTTTTTTTTTTTAATATTTTTTTGTTATTGATTTTAATAAACCTAGGCCTATAGAGAAAAGTATTATTTTGTTGCCAGCAGTTTTTATATTATATTATATTATTATTTAATTATATTTAAACAGATATATCTAGTAGTAGATACTATTAGTATATATTAAACAATAGTAGTAACAATAGTATACTATTAAACAATATATTTTTTTTTATTTCTTTTTTTTTTATTTATTGATTGATCAATATTTTATAATATTAATTTTGTCTTTTTATCCATAATTTTGCTTTCTTTTATATTTGCTTTATCCTGTTTCTCTTTTCAAAACAAAATTTCACATAGAAAGAACGCGGCAAGTAACATCTTCGATGCACTTATCGCAGATTTCCTTAGAATTGGTACATACCGTTATTCTCCCTAGTAAAATAATGCTAACCTCCAAAAACCGCATGTGTCAGGTGTACATGCCGCGTTCCTTTTTAGGAGGGCAGTGCTCTGCTACCAGTATAAATAACTCGGATATTTTGATTTATAATTTTGGTTATTAAGTTGAAATCATGCTTCTTTAGAATTATTCTATTAGAGTAGAGCACTAAATATTACCTGTAACTTACTTTTAATGTTTAATTAAGTCCGAGTGGCGACCAAGTTTGATGATATTTCCTTTCATTAATATTTTTCTTTGGAAAACAAATTATTTTGGCTAACTTTGTTTTTATTTTCCTTTATAATAACACAAAATTAATTAAACCCAATATTAACCAATTTTCTTTTATATATGCTTTCATTTCAGAATTTCTAAACGTACCTACGTGATTTTACTTAGAAGAGAGAAAATTAGAAAATTGCGTCAGGTATTTTTCGCTTCTATTTTATTATTTCGACCATGGGATAATCGAAGAGACGCACGCTAACTTTTCAGTTTCCGCTTCTTATTATACTCTTCACAATCTCAAGACTAGAAGAGTATTATGCGATCAGTTTAAAATTTTAAAATCGTCAAAAATCTACCCAGAAAAAACCTTACATACAATTTTGATTCACTGCTCTACATTTTTTTTTTCTGGGAACCTTTTACTTACGTGTGGTAAAAAGCAATTGTTCAGCAAACTATGCAATATTGAACTCAAGAAACACGGTTAGTCTTGATTCTATTTATGGGAGATTAGCTCAGCGGTCTAAGGCACTGAGCTAATGATCGTGGGATCAAACCTCACTGGCGCCAATTGCCTTTTTTTAGTTAATTAATAATTTAAATTTGGCGAAGACGTACTCCCTAGATATATTGGTTCGAAAGTCAATTAAAGCCGGTGGTTCCCTCTAGTACTAGCCCACACAAGTCCTGGACTTAGGGGATGCTTAATTAAGTAGAATAGTACGAGGTTAAAAATAAACATAATATCTATTAAAAAAACAAATAATGCTTTTGTCTAAAGCTGCTTAAATTACTCAATTATATTTTGGGGGGTTCATCGGAGACTAAAAGGCTTTTAACACTTCAAAAAAAGATCCTGAGGACGATCTGTTTCGAAAAGTTCGATGCGCATTGCAAACCCCTATTTAAGCCTTGCTGTGTAATGTCAGTTTATTCTCTTTATATTTATAGATTGTCTCTTTTTGTAAAGAAAGATAATAAACACTTTATTATAAATAGAGAACTAAATCAAGGTATATCAACAAGATATAATAATGTTATATCCACACCAAGACATAGGACAGTAACCTACGAAAAAGGGGCGCGATACAGGGAGATGGAGGTTTATAACCACTTTCCACCCTTCATTAGGAAAATATCAAATTTTAACACCTTTAAAAACAAAATTAAGGCTTTCTTCTTAAATAACCACTGTTATACACTGGAAAAGTACTATGATGAAGTCAGGGAAAATAATTTCCTGGACTTACCCAATTAATTAATTATTGTAAACAAATGATTTTAATGTGTTTGTGACATGTAGTACATATTATTTATATATTTTTATTCCTAATTTGTGACGTATCCATAGATTGTATAATCTCTTACGGATTTAATAAAATTATTATTATTAGTAGGTATTATATTTGATGCGCTGATTTTCGCTTTATAAAAATAAAAAAAGTTTAAACCAGTGACGGAGATTTTACCAGGGTTTATCGAAAAAAATATTGAATTATTTTATTTATTTTTAAAAGAACAACACAAAAAATTAAATTTATTATGAAAAAAACAAAACGAAAAATAAAAAATAATAAATTTTCTTTGCTTCAAGACATTAAAATAAACATGAAATAATTCAAAATATTGTTGTTCTGTTTTCAGTAACTCCCCGTAAAATGTCCGTTACTGGTTTAATCTAAAACTTTTTTTATTTTTATTAACCTTGTATGTGACTTAGCGTTGCTTATAAAAATCAGAGCCATATCTTTAGTATTTCTATCAAATTTTCGTGAAAATATAGCGAAAAAAAGTGAAAAAAATATTTTTTTGCATAAAAATTAAACGAAAAGATATTTTAAATCCGATTTTTTTTTAGCTTATTTTAATAAAGAACCAATTCACAGCAAGAAAAAGAACTTATTTATTTATTTTTTACTACAACTATATGCAAAAAAAACACTGTGCGCTATATCTCAATAAAACGAGCTGATCGAGAAAAACAAAGCATGGTTCGAAAACAGCGCATCAAATAGGTATAGAATAATTGATAAATAAATAAATTAAAAACCACAGTGGCGTGGCGTGGCACAATTCTTCTTTTAAAAATATCAATTAGGTTGACTTCCGGGAAGCCACTGGACTTAATAATTTTAATATAATCCGGTCTAAATTAGCCTCTTACTACTAAAAACAAATCTGCCAAGTTTCATCAAAGTCGGCGGAAGAGTGTTTATGTATTGGAAAAAACAATTTTTAAATTTAAATAAAGCAATTTGGACATATATTTATATAAACTTTTAGTCGTGGAATAAGACAAGATATAATCTACTTCAATAGTGACATGATATTTAGGAACACCCTGTATACTGTTAAAAATATACTATGGAATGTGAAGCATCAAATATCTTCACGGCTTGTATAATTATTTCGGAAATTGGTTTCTGGCTTAAACTAAATTCAATCAGGAATCTTTTTTTAATAACGTTGAAAAGTATATGGGTTACACAAAAATCCTTATAATACGAACTTTTCAGTCTATAGCTGAATTTAGCACCTCTCCTATTCGAAAGCCTCACGACATCTTTGACATGCCTCACTATTTTCGTTAAAATTGGAAATTTATGAATCAGTTTTAGTCTAAAACATTTTTATTAACATTTTCTAAATCACGAAGCAACATAAGGGGCCGTGCATAAATTACCTAAGACATTTTTTCCGAAAAGTCTTACTATCTATACTTTGGAGTTTATAGGACTTTCCTTTCTATTTTTTATATTTTTTTGAAATGTTTCGCACCTTGTATAGTATATTAAAGTACGAGCCGCTTGCGGCGAGTTTTATAAAGTACTAGTGCTCTAAAAACGTGTTATAAAACGAGTGCTTTATACAATTTTTTCTATTTTGCTCTAAAATTAAAAAAACCATTTAAATTGATGACTGATTTTTGTTTTGGGTTGGCATTACAGTTTACACTATGTTTAAAATTCTAAGAACAAATGATATTTTGATATATTTTACAGTCATCACTTCTTTTTTCACTGCAATTAACCAGTCCACAAAACGGTAAAAAATAACCCAAATAAAAATTTTTGTAAAAAATTAAACTTTGAATCGACATTGACATTTGCACGCAAAACGTCAAGAGATAGGCTTTTGTATGTTTCCAACCCAACAGAAAAAAAAGTAGAGACCTCTTATGGGCCTATAAGAACACGCAAAATGCGTGTGATTATGAGCTTATAAGAGTCGCAAAATAGAAAAACCTTTTTAAGGGGTGTTTTTCGAAAAAAAAGTACACGACTAGTTTTAAAAAGTTTTACCTGTGGTGTATTTTATGCATTCTGTGTTAAAATTAAAAATATGCTTGGACGGCTTTTTTTGCAGCATCGTCTTGAATTTCACACTTTTACCAAGGCACAAGGATTCATCTTTAAACTAATACAAACAAGCTTCCTTATAGATTTTGAGCTGCTGAATCCATATCTGTTCTTAAAATTTAGTCAGACTGTGTAGTTTTTGCGAAATATTATATTTTATTTTCAGGACGTTGAAATTTCGCCCAAGTTTGAGAGTCCATAATATTGGAAGGGCAATGTGTTTTAATAGTTTTTCAGTCTGTATGAATGAGTCGTATATTTAAGTTTATACACAGCGTATGGTTTTCCGCATAAAAGAAAGTCTCCGATAAAAGGGGGAGGAATCATTCGCGCTCTCTTCTTTCCGTCAAGGCGTGCGTGCCTACAACGGGCCTCCCACTTGCACACACATATTTCCCGTAGCCACAGATCCGTGCTATACTATGTAGCCAAATAAAAAAAGTGTCCAAAATTATTTTATCATTAAAATAAGGTGGGAATACTTCAATATACATAAAAAAATAATTTAGTCACAATTTTGAGTTATAATATTAAATTAAACCAACAACCAAACCATGTAACAATTTTTTTAATCAGAAAAAACATCGGATTTGCCAGACCTTTATTGTAAAACTTTTTAAAACTAGCCGCAAATATAATTCTTTCTCTCGCGAAACTCGATTTTTTCTATCTATTGATAGGATATTCCGTTCCTAAGTTATGATGTGCCCAAAAAGCCTATCACACGGACGGACGAACGCGTCCGGACGAGCAGACCAACAAACAAAGGGATTTTTTGAGTTATCATGTTCACAAAAATCGCTACATCAGACAGACGGAAAGACAGTCAGACAGACGGACAGACGGTCAAACGAACAGACGGACAGACGGACAGACAGATAGACGGACAGACAGACAGACAGACAGACGGACAGACGGACAGACAGACGAACATTTGAAAAAAAAAAGTTGCTTATTTTTTCTTGAAACAAAGAGTGACTGCAAAGTTAGCCTGCTTTTCAAACACCTGTAACTTCGATTGGAATTGATAAAATGTAACGTACAAATGCTCAAAATTTTTGTCTGGTCATGAACTTGTGCAAAAAGCAAGATTGCTTGTTCTAGAAGCTAAATATCCCCTTAAACAAAGGGTTAACTATGGGTATTTGAATTGAGTTTTATACTCTAAACTTTCTTACATTTTATTAAACATAACTTTTAACTCGATTTTTCTTGAGATACTTTATGATTTACTACTTTTTTGGTGTTTGGGGTTAGTATAACCTTCTTTGTGGGGGTGGATTTTCATCAAATGATACGCCTTAACGGTTTTTTATGTTTTATATTATAGAAAAATGTTTTTTTAAATCTATAGAAATATTTTTTTTTTAACCGGTTTAAAGGGGTATGGATTTGATAAAAGTCCCCCACAAAGAGGTTTAAACTACCCACAAGCACCAAAAAGAGTAGTAAATCATAAAGTATCTCAAGAAAAAAAGACTTAAAGGGATCCAGCCAGTTATGTTTAATAAAATGTGAGAAAATAAATAAGTACCCATAGTTAACCCTTTTTTTAAGGGGATGTTTAGCTTCTAGAACAACAAATCTTACTTTTTGCACAAGTTCATGAGCAGACAAAAATTTTGAGCACTTATACGTTACATTTTATTAATTCCAGTCAAAGTTACAGGTGTTTGAAAAAGAGGCTAAAAACCTCTTTTTTGTGGTCACTCTTTATATCCAAGAATTTTTTGTCTAGGACGATTTTTGACTTTTTTTTTGAAAATTCGAAACTACCATAATATTATCCTAGTGCAGGCGCTGTGAATAGTATAAAAACGAAGCGTTATAACGTTATATTTTATAAGATAACAGGTGTAGCGACAAGGGCGTAGATCTTTTTCTTCTATGGGGGGGTAATACCCAGGGCCGGCCTTTTAAGCCTCAAATTTGGCGCCCCTAGCAAAAGAAAAAACACCCTAAAATAAAGCTTTGTGCGCCTAGAAAAAAAATTGCCCCCCAAAAAATGCTATCAAGAAAAAAAGCTTTGTCCCTGACGGTTTCTACCAAACGTGGTGCCCCAATGACGGCGCCGCCCAAAAAAATACCCTAAGATAAAAGCTTGTCCCTGACGGTTTCTGCCAAACTTGGCGCCCAAAAAAATACCAACAAGAATAAAAACTGTGTCCCTGACGGTTTCTACCAAACTTGGCGCCCACGCCTATGGGGGTAATTTCCCCCAGTACCCCCCCCTCATCTACGCCCTTGTGTAGCGACCCGTATTAAGAAAGTAGCTTATTTTAACCTAATTTCACCCTGTATATTAAATCATAATGATGAAATGTTGAAAAGTTCAAAAAATTTAAAAATTAAATAAAACTTCCAACAAAAAGGGCAAAATTATATTAATAATTTCAAAGTTGAGCAAATTGATATTTATGGTTTATAAAGTGCTACTAATATTAAAACGGCTCTTTAGGACTTAAGTGTGCTTATAAAAGACAAAGGCAGTTTAATAAAGCGAATAAGAGACGCACCCTCGAAGGATCTTCAATAGGGTATTAAATAAAACACGACTTTTTTTCAGTTTTAAGTCCCTTATCATGTCGTGAAAAATATAAAAAAATATGATTGTGTGCAAAACAGGTTAAAAAAAATAAATTAGCATTTTTCCCACCTCATTCGTAAATTGGACAAAAAAGTATTTTATACATACAGATAATAAGACAATTACCAGCTTTATTTTAAAAAGATAAACTCAATAATAACCCCCGCGTGGCTTTTACTTTATTGAGTGGATAATTATTTATTTTACCCACTCAACTGTCACTGGTCAAATAATTTTCTTGTAAATGTCATTAAAATTTTTAATAAAAATATGAATTCCTAAGCTATTTTTTGGATAAAACCTTGTATGGCACTCATGGGTAAACCGATATTGCCCTCTCGAAAATGAACATGCTTGGCTGACGCCTCGCAGGTTAATTTTCTTATGGGCAATATCTTACTTTACCCACTAGTACCATAAATAACAATTTTTTTTGAGGTATGATTTTTTTTAAATAAATGTATACCTTTTAGATTTAACCCCTTGAGGGATTTTTTTTTGTTTAAATTAATTTAGTAACAACATTCTAAAAAGTAAATAGAATCATAGCTATGATACCTATGATGATACCTATATAGGTAATGTGTTACCATGCAGATACAAGTAAAATTTACGAGATTTTACATGTAATTTTACAATTTTATATGTAATTTAGATGTAATATTCTTATAAAATCGTAAAATTACATTTAAAATCTCGTAACTTTACTTGTATCTGCATGGCAACACATTATTCTGCATGTAAATTTACATATTTATTTTTTACAATGAACTCCGTAAAATTTACTAAATTTTACATATAATTTTACATGTAATTTGCATATAAAATTGTAAAATTATATGTAAAATCATAAAATTAGATGTAAAATTGTAAAATCACATGTAAAATCCAGTAAATTTTAATGTACTTGCATTGAATTTACGTACAGAATCATGTGTAATTAAATATTTATTTTTTACAGGAAAGAATTAAAAATGCTTTTTATTGTAAAACAAGTTAACAACTGAATATGTGCGAATCTTTTCCATTCAATGTCACTTGTGATTGGAGACAAAGTAACTGGCAACAGCTATAGCCACTAAGCCTTAATTAATTCGGTAAATTTGATTTTTCGTAATTTATTTTTAACTGTATAGGGAACGTTCAAGTATTACGTAACGCTCCTACGGGAGGGTGGGGGTCATTTTTGAGTGTTACGCCCATGTTAATGGTATAGGAAAATAGCGTTACAGGGGGGGGGGGGGTGGTTCAACCCGGATAACATTTGCTATTTCACGTGGAAGTCATTATGACATCATTTAATGATTTTCTCTGAGTTCATGAACGCATACAGATGACTCCTCATTGTGAAGTCATTACGAGATCATGTCATAAAGATCTAGCAGCGGTCACCGGAATGCGCATGCGCAAACTTTAAATTAACCGCGAAATTTAAATTTACCGCGAAATTTAAAGTAAAAAAAAATAAATCCTGAAAACGCGAAGAGATACCAAAAAAATAACGAAAAAATCAACCCCCTAGGACCGCCACACAAGTCCATTTTTAACAACTTGAGGACAACGGGATGTTTCCGCTGGGAACTTCCCAGTGGGTATGTTCCCCAAGATGACTGGAGGAACTAGTTCTAGGCTAAAGTCTCCAGATATCTACGGCTCACCATACCAATCCGATAATGTGTATCGAATTAGCTGATCAGTAAGTTAATTACTAGTTATTACTAGTAGTATATCCTTATAAAGACGGCTGCCTTTTAATACTAGTATTCCTTTATTCGTTTAAAAAGTTTAGTGGTAGAAAATAACATGTGGAGCCACCTATAGGATACCGCTGTCAAGTGCACTGAAATTGCAACATTACAGGAGCCTGTACTATTCGGCAATCGTTCTCAATTGGGTCCCGGGCAACATTTGCTATTTCACGTGGAAATCATTATGACATCATTTAATGATTTAACGTTAAATGTATACACCTCATGACAAACTCATAACAAACTCACATGATCACAAAATCATGAGATGTGCTCATCATGATGTTCGTATGAGTACAAAACGTGGAAATCATAACATGATACTCTTATGAGGCCTATATGAGTTTATGGATGTTGTCCGGGAAAATGATCAAAATTTGCGTTACCTAATACTTGAACGTTCCCATACAGTACATGTACACATATATGCCTGTCACTCAAGAAGTTAAAATGATATTTCGTACTCACTTTATTTGTAAATTGAAAATAAATAATAAAATATTAAACTGTCGTATATATATTTTTCATCAAAAATAAGATAATGTGCCAAATTTGAGCTCAAAACAATGAAATTAGCCTCTCCCCGTTTCACAAAAAATAATAATAATAATAATAATTTGATTTTTTTTATCTTTAAATAAATTAGGAACCTAGGTAGGTGCCAAATTTCGTTTTTAATCAGATATAAAATTAAGCATTTACGGTATATTTAATTAAAAAACCGTGCCATATAAAAAAGTTTATTTTTTTTTTTCAGTTTGAGCTTAAATTTGGAACAGAAACATATTTCAAGGAAATTAAAAAAAAAACGTGATTTGTGAAATGCCCTAATGTAAAAGTTTTACGAATAATAAATCTTTAGACGGTCGCATGCGACCACACAAATCACAACAGTGTTTTCCCAAAAGATATTTTTCTTCAATTTCCTACAAAAGAAAATGCGCTTATTTTCATGTAAAATAGTAAAAGTTTTATTGTGAAACTATAAATTTTTATTTCTCAAAAGACTTTGATAATATACAAAGATATATAGAATATACTATTTATTTATAACGATTTTAAATTTTTATAAAAATTCATACATAATTTTATTTTGTACTACTACTCTCATCACATCACTCATCACATTTTATTTTTTTTTTGAATTACTGCATGAAAAAAAAAATTTAAAAAAAACGAAAACATAAGATGTATCCAGATATGTCAACTAGGGATACTAGATCTAGGTCTTAAGTTAGCAAGTTGCCTTGGTAACTTAAGGGGTCTTTCAACCTTCAAATTTTTAAAAGATTGTTCTTTTATTATTTTTTTTATATAGAAAGAGAAAAGATATTGTAAAAGTGCTTATAGGCACCTATATATTTATACTCAAAAAATACATTTTTTTTTAGATTTTTAAAGTATATTTTTTGGCAATAAATTTATTTTGAAAAAACATAAAAAAACAGTGGTTGCCATGATTTCGGCCATTTGGATCGACTGAAAAAAAAACGGGCTGTTATTCAGTATTGAAGACGCTATAGTCCGAACTAGAAAAATCTTATTTGGCCAAAGAATAACAAAACGGCGGATGTCTTTTTTTAAACTTTTTGAAAAACGTACGCCAAAAAATGGCACTTTAAAAATCTAAAAATAGTTATTTATGGTACTGATGGGTAAAGTAAGATATTGCCCATGACAAAATTAACCTGCGAGGCGTCAGCCAAGCAGGTTAATTTTCGAGAGGGCAATACCGGTTTACCCATGAGTGCCATACAAGCTTTTATCCAATAAAAGCTTAGGAATTCATATTGTTATTAAAAATTTTAATGACATTTCCAAGACAGTAATTTGACAAGTGACAGTTGAGTGGGTAAATTAAATAATTATCCACTCAATAAATTAAAAGCCACGCGGGGGTTATTATTGAGTTTATCTATTTAAAATAAAGCTGGTAATTGTCTTATTATCTGTATGTATTAGATAAAATATTTTTTTGTATTTCTTGAATATAAATAATCATACCTACAAAATTTTACAACGATCCTTTTTCTTTCTATACAGGGTGTATTTGAAATAGGGTCCAAAATTTTAAAAGGCGATTCTACATCAGAAAATATGAAAAAAGTTCCTATAAACATATGTCTAAAAATGCGACGTAAGGGAGCTAAGCCCCTTTGAAAGTAGCTAAAAAAAATCGGTTTTTCGTTAATAACTCACGAACCCTTTGGGACCAAGCAACGAGGTTTTAAATGTAAACTAATCTTAATAAAGTCCATCTTCGTATGTTATCTTCATGTACTTATTTTAACCAGGGGTGTTCGAAACGGGGAGGCCTTATCAGTTTTTTGACCCAAACTTTTTCTGTGTAAGTGTTTTTTATTCTTGGAATATTATTCCCCAGGCCAAAATATATAAAAAAGGTATTATTCTTGTAACACTGTAGGGTTAAGCGTTTTCATTTGAAGGTGAAATTTCACGATTCGAGAACGAAAAATTAAATACTAAAATGTTGAAAACCGAAATTTTAATGATGAATGTACATTAAAAATTTAGAAAAAAACCTCATATACAGATACTTTCAAAAATCAATCCTAAGGGAGCTGTGGTCTCCTAAAAATGCACAATTTTTTAAGGGCCATTTAGCGTTAATAGCGATTTTTCGACCTACATATACGAAAACTTTTTTTCTTAGTTTTTGATGTAGAATAACCCTACATCATTGAATTTTTTTTTTAAACATATTAGTATTTAATTTTTCGTCCTCGAACCGTGAAATCTCACCTTTAAATCAATTTTTCTCGTAAACGGTTAATCCTACAGTATTACAACAAGAATACCCTTTTTATGTATTTTGTCCTAAGGAATCATATTCCAAAAACAAAATTACAAAAAAAGTTACACAGGAAAAACTTAGGGATAAAAAACTGATAAGGCCCTTGTTTCGCACACCACTGGTTAAAACAAGTACATGAAAATAATATACGAAGATTAGTTTACGTGCAAAACTTCGTGGCTACATCTCAAAGGGTTTTTAAGTTATTAAATAAAAACAGAAATTTTTAGCCACTTTCAAAGGGGCTTAGGTCCCTTACGACGCATTTTTAGACATATGTTTATAGGAACTTTTTTTCATATTTTCCAATGTAGAATCTCCCTTTAAAATTAATGAACCTATTTATAATTAATCCTGTATACTTATACTATATATTTTTTTAACATGGTCTCAAAAAACTTCGGAAACGTCGAAAAAAGTAAAAAAAAATCGGAAAAAATGTGTATTTCAATACTAATATTAGAATTCTAAGATATAAAAGTAAAAATTCTAAAAAGTATTCTTAAATTTTGAACCTCAATAAATAATGTT
This sequence comes from Brachypterus glaber, assembly GCA_958510825.1. NCBI lineage: Eukaryota > Metazoa > Arthropoda > Insecta > Coleoptera > Kateretidae > Brachypterus > Brachypterus glaber. The sequence continues at coordinate 19,760,206 of OY294045.1, forward strand.
TACGGTCTAATTGCACATTTTAAACATTATCTGTACAGGTGCATAGCGAAAGTAAATCCTATAAATTAGGTTCTAGTTCAACAAATTATATATTTCAACGTTTCAGTATGTATGAGTATGTAAACATTATAGATCATTCTGAAATATACAACAATTGTGCTTTAAAGCACGCACCGCGGTGCACCGGTTACATGCACTAACAACAAATAATTGTGTCTTTTATTTACTAAACCATGGTTTTGCAGATAAATTTTCAGCAGTAATATCATAAGTGCATGTTGAATTATCGATAATTTTTTTATATTCATTAAAAAAATTATACAGGGTTATTCACGGAAGTGGCCTATTAAACGTTTATGGAGAACCAATACCTTTAAAAGTCTGCTAATTTGCACTTTGGGGTTTTCGAATATGGCCTATCGATTAAAAATATTTTCATGCTTGTGCCACTTCCGGTTGTACCGGAAGTGGCACTTAACTTTGAGTTTTTAAATGGAACACCTCATATATTTTTTAATTTTTAAAATTTGCATTAAATTTGCTTTATTTTGATGTATAATACTTCATGTCTATCTTCAGTAGTTTTTGTGTTATTCAAGTTTTTAGCGAAAAATAAGTAAATTCAAGCACCCCTAAAAACAATAATTTCTCCTTGATTTTTTCAATTGGAGAAAAGATGTTTTGTGTTTTGCTCAATGATGCTTAAACGAATTATCCTATGCTAAAATGGAACCCAAAAATTATACAGGGTGTCTGAAAAAGCAGGTCAAATCTAACAAATTTAATATAGCCAAAAAGTCCAAACTCATTTTTTTTAAATGGCACCCTACATTTTTTTTATTTGGTTAAATAGAGAATTCAATTTGCTTTAAAATAAGTATAGGATACCCTATACCTAACTTTAACCGTTTTTGAGCTATTTGCAAATTATTGTGAAACAGCCGTATTTCTGTTAAAATTTGTTATATTTTATAAAATAGGCCAGAAAAATTAATCGATTTTTATTTATTTACCTCAAAGATCATTATATTTACCTTAAAACTGGATTTTCATGCGCCCAGTAGTGTACATTTCTTCTGTTAAAAATACCCTGTTGAGAAAATTTAGCCTCGTCCGTCCAAATTATTCTTTTTAAAAAGTTTGGTTTTTCTTGAATATTTATCAAAAGATTTTCACAAAAGTCCACTCTATTTTGAAAATCATTAGGTTTTAAGGCCTGTATTTTTTGCTTTTTGTAATCGTGCATCTTGTGGTTTTTTAAAATTCTTTGGATGCTTGAATAGGAAATTCCCAAGTCGTAACTAGCTGCAGGAATTGAGGCATGTGGATATGCATAAAAGTAACCCAAAACATTGACTTCGTTATTTTCGTTGTTTGTAATTGGTTTCGTAAGAGATTTCACTGCATTTTCTTTTCCAAATTGCGAAAAATTTTTGTGTATTCTTCTAAATTTTTTACATGACATTCTTGGTAAATCAGGATATTTTGTATTAAAGTTCCTGCAGGTTCTACTAATTATTTTATCATTTTCACCAAAAATAGCAAATAAATCCAAAATAACAGGGTAAGAATAAGCCGCCATTATTTTACACTAATTTATAACGATAAGAACGATAACATTTAGGTTAAAAGAAATAAAAACACAATACAATTTTAAAAATTTACGTAATTGCAGAAATACTGCAAAATACTTCTTTTTCACATTAATTTGCAAATAGCTCGAAAACGGTTAAAGTTAGGTATAGGGTATCCTATACTTATTTTAAAGAAAATTGAATTCTCTATTTAAACAAATAAAATGTAGGGTGTCATTTAAAATTTAGCTTAGAATGATTCGCTTAACCATCATTGAGCAAAATACAAAACAACTTTTCTTCAATTTAAAAAATCAAGGAGAAATTATTGTTTTTAGGGGTGCTTGAATTTGCTTATTTTTCGCTAAAAACTTGAATAACTCAAAAACTACTGGAGATAGACATAACGTGTTATGCATTAAAATAAAGCAAATTTTATGCAAATTTTAAAAATTAAAAAATATATGGGGTGTTCCATTTAAAAAATTAAAGTTGAGTGCCACTTCCGGTACAACCGGAAGTGGCACAAGCATGAAAACATTTTTAATCGATTGCCCATATTCAAAAACCCCAAAGTGCAAATTAGCAGACTTTCAAAGTTATTGGTTCTCCATAAACGTTCAATAGGCCACTTCCGTGAATAACCCTGTATATAATTCAACATGCACGAATGGTATTTTGAAAGACTATTTCACAAACAAAATAAGGAAGTATAAAATTTTACAATGTTTTATGTTGTTTCATATTTAAATTAAAAATTTAAGAACTAAACAACAATATTACTTTACAACTATAATTAAAAATTTATATCTCAAATTTGCCGCTATTTTTAAATCCACGATGTTCACTTGTTCGCGAATGTTGCCAAGTCTAAACTTTGCTCGAGGGATATCTTATGCTTGAGATTATTCCAATAAAATAGTTTTTATCACATATATTTAAATAAAGATCATTGCTGTTTTTGTTTAAAAAGCTTAGTTTTCAACTGAAAAGAAATAAAATAACGGGTGTTTCCACCCGTAAAAATAAGTGTTTAAATTAGTTTTTAGTGGCCTGTTTTTAATACCAAGATTCAATTTAATAAATTAAAATTTATGTGCATAAAATATAATATATTATCTGAAATTAATTAGGGTTTATACCTAGGATGTTTTGGTAATAAAATCAGCATTTATATTGCTTATCAATAAAAATAAATCAACTAAAGGTAAGCTTCAAAAATTAAAAACACATTTTGCAAAAATATAACATTTATTAAGATGTCAGTAACTGTCAGTTTCTTGTTTCCATAGTAACCAAGTGATAATTGCATATGTGCAATAATTATCAGATTCATTTTGATCTGATTGGTCAAGAAACTAAAAATGCAAGGTTTTGATTGGCCTATATATTGTTTGTGAAATAGTCTAATTAATATTTGTAAAGTTGGGATTTATTTAATAAAATACAATTGAACAAAAAGGCATTTTAAAAAATGTTTTTTTTTTTTAATTAATTTATTTTTATACAACGTAATACGCGTAAGACAAATCACTCGACTTCTCATGTTATTATACTATTCACAGCGCCTGCGCTATAATAGTATTATACGGTAGTTTCGAATTATCCAAAATTTTCAAAAATCTTCATAGACAAAAAACTCTCAGATACAAATATTTTCATAAAAAATATGCTAATAAGTTAAACCGTTTCTGAGATATCAAGTGATAAATATTCTAAAAATGCCCTTTAAAAGTATGCTATAAAAACATTTTTCTCAAGTCCAAAACAAATGAAAATCGCTTTTCTCAAATACGAATTGATAGATTTTTTTAAATTTGGTCTTAAAAAGATGCCAAAGCTCTAAATAATTAAATTATGAAAAAAAAACTTGGGTTATATGAAAGTTGAGCTAAAAATCGTTTCCAGACCGGGGTGCCGTATAGAAAAGGCACCCGTTTCAATTTTTTTTAATCTGTGTTTGAAGCGCTGGAATAGCGTCAAATTAAATAACATGTAGGTAGGTACATAAATTTTCGTAAGACTTACTTTTAATATAAATGTTAAGTATTTAATTAATTTACATTTAAAACGACAAGTATTACGAGTATTACAATTTATTTAGTAGGTAATAAATATCTCAGGTATTTTAAATACTATTCACATCTTCAGGAAAATTTATTATTTTAATTTTCTACCATTTTCAGTATGTTTCGTGTTCAAAACTAGCATACAGAATTTAAATTAGTAAGCTTTAAAGAAGAATTAAATCAAACGTGACAGTAAAAACGTCTTACACTCTCACACTCACAAAAAATAGTTAAAATTAGTAGTTGTTTATGGTACTAGTGGGTAAAGTAAGATATTGTCCATGAGAGAATGTTTGACGGCCGTAGGCCGAGTGGGTCAATATTCTTGAGTGGACAATATCTAATTACCCACGTGTGCCATACAAAATTTTATCCAATACATTTGTAATCATAAGAAAATGCAATCTTTAGTAATGCTTTTTTATATACACACAATGCTTTATTTCATTAGGGCCGCTGAAACAGTAGGCGGCTGAGGTACAAAAAAAAACAATTGCAAGTTTGACAGTTTAAAATCAAAATTTATTTTACCGCGTGCCGTCGTTTTCAAATTAAAATTGGACTTTAAAGATGAAAATAGTGTTTTTGTCCCTGAGGACATTCTAAAATAAGCAAAAGTGGCTACTTTAAATACTATACCACCCAAATCAAAAGAAAAATACGAACGCGAGTATAATATTTTTTATAATTATCAAAAATTATAATTGAAGAAATTTTAATTTTGAGGTTATGATTGCAGGTTTAATATTTTCAACATTGTTACTGTTTATTTTAGCCCGTTTGCTCGTAAGATCAATTAAATGGGATCCCGGGATAAACGCACACACCCCAATTCCTAAAATGTAAGTATTTTGTGAAAAAACTGCCTTTTCTAAAAGAGTGGGGTAAAAATATTACCTCGCGTTGCTACGGGAGACGTGAGTCAATTTATAAACAATGAATAATATGTCAATTTCCTTAGGTAAGTTGACGACCGTAATCTAAGTCTTTATATTGATGTATTGCATAAAATATTATATTATAAGGAATGATTTATAATTAATAAAAAAACGATTGTATAATAAACTTGTATCATACTTATAATAAAATATATAAATTGGGCCATGTTATTCAAAAAGCAACCAACCCACTTATTAAAAAAAAAAACGAGATATGATGATATCCGCGCCGATTCAGGCAGGGCTGAGGTCTTGGATCACGGATTTGGCTGATTATTTTTTTTATGTGTAGCCCACTGATGTTAGAGAAAAACCTCCACGGGATTTTATTTCAAAAACCCCCCGTTTCGAAAATATAATTTTTTTAATTTTTTTCAAAAATTTTAATTCTCGAAAATGTGAAATTGACGTGCAATAACTGTTTAACCTAGAGATCTGCGGTTTTCACCATTAAAAAAATAATATTTTTTTTCGATCAAATTTTATCAAATTGGTTTTGACAGTTTTTTTTTCAAATGGCGGCGAAAAATTTTGAGGCCATTTTTCTGAAAAACTCCATTTCTTATTTTTTTGAAATTTTAGTATCAAATACTAGTATTTTTTTATATAGTATACTAATTATGTGTACTTTTGTTTAAAAAAATCAAAAAATAGCACGCTAGAACCAACAATATGGCCAAAAAACAAAATTTTACCAATTTTTTCGACTTTATTCGAAACAGGCGTGAAAAAAATCTCCTTTTCTGGTTAAACCTACTGTCTGCATGCCCTATTTTATGCCCGTTTCATGATAATAGATTTGTAAGGTATACAATAATATTGTATATCAATATATTATATTGTTATGATATCCGCGCCAATCCAGGTAGAGCTGACGACATGGGTCAATTATTTGCAAGGGTTCTTGGTATCGACAAAAACTTTTTTCTCTGTCCTAAGTTAGCCATCCAGCCAAAATTTCTGCCAACTTTGGTCTTCAGAAACTGGAGATTTACTTTATTAAAAAAGCTTGAATTTCTAAAAAGCCATTGCAGTCTGTAAACTATATAGTCCAGTCAAATAATTAATGTAAATTGCAATAAATGTACACGGGCTAATATTTTAAAGTAGTAGTGGATGGTAACAGAACACTCCCTTTAGTTTTTCACCGGGTGTTTTGGTTAAGGGATGTCCGGGATGTCCGCTATCTTGAATTTTAGGGGTGACTTGCTTAATATGCATCTTACGATAAAAATTCATATAACCAATTTTGTTAAGAAGAAAATTTACAATAACTTTTGTTTGGATAATTTTAAATATATTAATAACAATCGAGTTAATTTGAAAATAGCCATGTTTGAGGTGTTTTTTTCCATTTTTTAGCCAAATTATTCATCGGATGAGTGGTTATGAGCAAACTTGTAGCTCTTGAAATTCTCTATAAGTTTCGTAGGTTAAATTTTCATAAGTACTTTGGTACGGTTACAGAGGGCGCCCACTGTAACCGTAACAAAATACTTATGAAAATGCATAATGTATAAAACTTATAGATAATTTCCAGAGCTACAAGTTTGCTTATAACCTGCTCATCCTCTGATGAATAATTTGGCTGAAAAATCGAAAAAACCAACTTTACCCAACATGGTAATTTTTGAATATTTATAACTCGATTGTTATAAATATATTAAAAAATATATTCAAACAAAAATTGTTGAAAATTTTCTCCTTAACAAAATTGTTTATATGCATTTATCTGATTATTTTTTTGTGTGTAGCACACCGATGTCTAAGAAAAATCTCCACGGGATTTTATCCTTTTGAAAATATTATTTTTTAAATTTTTCTTTAAATTTTTTAAATTTTTCAAAAATTTGACATTGGCGTGCAATGTCAACAATTATTTAACATAGAGGATTGCGGTTTTCACCAATAAAAAAATTATAATTTTTTCTATTAAATCGCATTAATTTAGTTTCGATAGTTTTTTGTTTTTTTAAGATGGCGGCAGAAAAATGGCCTTAAATTTTCTTTTGATAGAAAAAATATAATTTTTTTAATAGCGAAAACCGTAATTCTCTTGGTTAAATAGTTTTTGAGTTATTGCACGTCAATGTCTCATTTTCGAAAATTTTAAAAAGTTTGAAAAAAATTAAAAAAATCATATTTTCGAAACTGGGTTTTTGAAAAAAATCAAGTGGAGGTTTTTCTTTGACATCGGTGGGCTACACATATAAAAAATAATCAGCCAAATCCGTAACCTAAGCCCCCCGCCCTGTCTGAATGGGCGCGGATATAATCATATGTGAAATATTTTGGGTTGGTTACTTTACAGGGCCCAATTGGATTTTTGCAAGCACGCTAGTCTTTCATTAAACCCAGTGCATATTTATACTTATAAATTATTTAAATATTTCAATTTCATCGCGGGGAATGGAATTACCTATATTTAACAAAAGGCGGCTTATATGAAAAATTAATTTCTTTAAAGTATAATTCCAGATTCGGTTTTAAATATAATTTAATATTTATTTCGTCTTTCAATTTTTTCACGTTCTTATTAAAAGTATTTAAAGCTGTAAATCTATTTAGAATAGTAAAATCTACTTCTACACACACAGAATAGTATATTCTATAACTAGTATGGAATAGACAATATTCCGCGCGAGCGGAAAGTTTGTCATACGAGTAGGCAGGCGAGTATGACGGTCCCGCGAGCGCGGAATGACTATTCCATACGTGTTGTAGATAATACTTTTTCTTCAACTGCAAATATGAAACACTGAATGGCTTTAAACTGCGGACAAGAAAGTATTCCTGAGTTATTAAATAAAAACCAAATTCTTTAGGCACTTTCAAAGGGGCCTAGCTCTCTTACGACGCATTTTCGGATATATTTTTAAAGGAACTTTTTTTCGTATTTTCCTTTTTCCTTTCCTTTTTTCCTTTCCTCTTAAAATTATTGACCCTATTTCTGAATAACCTTGTATAGGTACATAATTGCGAATTTAAGGCACGAAATTTAAAACATATTACAAAAAGTTAGAAAAGTCCAAAAAAAATCGGAAAAAGACACGTGTTCCCGATTTTTTTGATAAAGGTTAATGTTCATTTAAGCAAAACATTATACATACCCGAGTATATACAAACTTTTAAGCCATTTGTGTGTATACATGATGCTTTAAGTTCTACAGTATGATTTTTTCAGATTTTGTCACTGTTTTTCTGTGTTGCTTTACCTGTTTAGGGCACAGTTTATTTACTTAGACATTATAAAATCCGAGAAGAAACTTGACATGGAAATCGATACGAAATTGTTTGCCTTCGATTCATTTGAGCCAAAAGAATTGGCTCTCTTTGCCATTTTTGCTCTTAGGGCCAATGAAATTCATTAAATAAATTTCATAAAATTTTTAGTAAAAATCCTCACACTTCGTTTAAAGAAACGATCAGTATGATTTATACCTTCTCTTCACTAATAGAAAAATCTAAAAATATTACACTGCCGCGCATTAAATTCCGGATACCTAAAAAATTGACATTTTTTAAATTCAAATATTTCGAAAACTAATTAATGGATTTGACTGATTATTTTTTTGTTTTGAAGCTTAAATATTCTCTACTTTTGTTTCTTTTAAGAATGATTCAATTTTTTTTTCGTATTAACAGCAACAAATAATGTACAACTAGGTTTCTTAACCCATCTTCTAGGACTTGCATGGTACGCCACTGCAACTATTCACCAACTTATTAAAGTCTTTCTTATTGCCGCAGTTTTAATGAATATTTTCTTTTTTATTTTTTTACTTTTTTGCTTCTGGTTTAGGAGATATCAGGATTTTCCTGAAAGTTGTAATTTTTTCAGTCAACTCAAAAAGTACTAAATCAGCAGAGTTTTTTATTTCAAGCTCATATCTTTTACTTCTTCTTCTACGCCCATGTCTTTTACTTCTCTTCTACAGTTTCTTCTGACGGAGGCTTAACAGTGATTTCGCAGAACTGCCGCCGGACGGAGTGACCCTATTTTTTCTTTTACTCAAGTTTTTCAAACCCTATTTTGTTTTTGATAAACTTGATTAGAAGAAAAACGTAACTCGGTCAAGCTTTAAATTTAAAGCACAGCATCAATCAAATTCATGTAGTACTTTTTAAGTTAATTAAAAAAATGACAACTTTCAGGAAAATCCTGATATCTCCTAAACCAGAAGGAAAAAAGTAAAAAAATAAAAAAGAAAATATTCATTAAAACTGCGGCAATAAGAAAGACTTTAATAACTTGGTGAACAGTTGCAGTGGCGTACCATGCAAGTCCTAGAAGATGGGTTAAGAAACCTAGTTGTACATTATTTGTTGCTGTTAATACGAAAAAAAAATTGAATCATTCTTAAAAGAAACAAAAGTAGAGAATATTTAAGCTTCAAAACAAAAAAATAATCAGTCAAATCCATTAATTAGTTTTCGAAATATTTGAATTTAAAAAATGTCAATTTTTTAGGTATCCGGAATTTAATGCTAGGCACTGTAATAAAAAACGCTGTTGTGTCAACTTTTAGGTAAACAATTTTTACTTGACCGACTGTAACATAACGTTGTCAATATTCTTACAAATATTTTTATCAGTGTACAAGAAATGTAAACAATTATGTTTAAATCTTTTAACAATGGACAGCAGTCCAATACGTTAGGCAACAAAAATTAAGGTCTTCAATACCAACCCAAAAAAAAAATCCCTAATAATATTATATTTGGATTTTATCACAGTGCAACAAAAAATGTGCATTATATGGAAAATTATTAAAGAATACATAAAACAGCTTATCAAACACAAAAACAAATAAAAAATCTTTACACACAACGGGGTATTTATTATCAATGAATGTCTAATTAAGGAGTAGGTCATAAGTCTCCTAGGAAACTTTAGGCCTACTGTAGACATAGCTGTATAAAAATTAAAAAAAAAATAGTTTTTTACTTAAAAAAAAACAAATATCTTATTGTAATTTAAAATATAATCTAAAATGTTATGTTTACCTAAAATATGCATAATTCTATTTTAAAACAATAATAATTATACTTTTATCTCTTTCTGTAGAACTTCTCTCTTTATCTAAATAGACGGCAGTCCATTCAATAAACGAAAAGAAAACAAATAAAAAATCTTTACACACAACGGGGTATTTATTATCAATGAATGTCTAATTAAGGAGTAGGTCATAAGTCTCCTAGGAAACTTTAGGCCTACTGTAGACATAGCTGTGTAAAAATTAAAAAAAAAATAGTTTTTTACTTACAAAAACAAATATCTTACCTTATTGTAATTTAAAATATAATCTAAAATGTTATTTTTACCTAAAATATGCATAATTCTATTTTAAAACAATAATAATTATACTTTTATCTCTTTCTGTAGAACTTCTCTCTTTATCTAAATAGACGGCAGTCCATTCAATAAACGAAAAGAAAACAATATAATATCCATTCAATCTGGGAATGCGACTCTGACGTCACAGCGCGTAAACTAAATACCACTCTGTAGGGTAATTGAAACTTATTTCTTAAGATCTAATAAATGATTTTTGTTTATACATTTTCCATGTAATAATTATGTATTAAGTCTTAATAAATAAGTTTCAGTTACACTACAGAGTGCTTTTTAATTTAGGCGCTGTGACGTCAGAGTCGCATTCTCAGAATGAATGGATATTAAATATATATAAAAACTCGTTTTTAATGTTAGTTTTATTGGCAGAAAAAATATTCTTTCCATATTTTACTCCCCTGTCGAACCGTAATTACATCTTCTAAGGAAATTCTCCTTAGAGGAGATTCTCCTTAGTTAAATCTTATTTCAGCCATCTATCAATTTCAAGCAGTGATTACTATCAAATTTTATTAATTCAATGATTTATTGCAACTCAACATTAACTTAATTTTTGTAAAATATTTTGTCTCTAAAACTTTTATAAGCCATCAAAATTGACTGAATTGTAAACTACAAAAATTTTACACTGCAAAAAAAATACAGTAAAAAGAATGTAGCTTTTCTTCTGGTACACCGAAAAAAAATCGAGTTAGGGAAATCAGATTAATTGTTAAACAAGCCGTGAAGATATGTAACACTACGCATTCCATTATTTATTTTACAGCGTAATTCTCCTATCTCTGTACTATTTCTGTAGCACTGATTTGTTACCGTATTTGTCGAATTGTCGCGACGAGCACACGTTCAAGAAAATCAGTTCGGTTTACGCCAAGAGATTTGAGGCGGTCGACCACGGTCTTTTTATGCCTGCATCCGCGAGGACCTAAATTAAAGGTCGCCAATGCATCAAAAGTGATTAAAAAGTCTAAATGCTTGGTCTTACTGTAAAATGCATTTGGTCCAGTGCACAGTTTGGCACCCCGCAAATATTTATGTTTGGGGATGCTTTTCAAAACTTGGATTTAGTTGTGTAAAGTTGTTTACTGAGAATTTGATCGCTCAGAAAATGTTGAAAATTTACCAGCGTGGACTTATAAAGTCAGTAAAAAGAATGTTTAGATCCAAAAACAAAGATTGGATATTGCAAGAGGACAATGATCAAAAACACCGCAGTCGACTCTGCACCAATTGGAAGAGGAAAAATAGTATCACGGCGTTACTTTGGCCTTCACAACCACCGGATGCAAATCCGATCAAAAACTTGTAGGGGCTTTTAAACTCCAAACTTGAAGGAACAAAACTGCTGAATTTGAAGTAGCTCGCAGCAGCAATTCGTGATAAATGGAGGTCGTTGACAGTAAAATACGCAGAAAGTATGCCAAAAAGGTTTCAAGCCATTGTGGATAACAACGGAGATTTCACGGTGTACTTAGTAGGAGAGAAATATAATTTTTTATCTACTTTAATGTAAAAAAATTAATAAATAAATATTTTTCATAGAAAAAAAAAAGACATGCTCTTGTTGAACAGACTGTACATACTGCTGGTTCTAATACATTAACCAGAAATAATAGTGCGATATTTTACTGTATTCTTCGACTACTTTAAAATAGCATAATCCTTAAATGATTTTTAATTTCAGAATTACTAGATTTTGGTACCATGTGCGAGAATATTATATTCTCGCTCTTGTTATGACATAGGCACCTGTGGCGACATCTGTTTGCTTATTAATAATTATTTTTGTTTAGTGTACAAAATAATTAGTCAAAAATTGAATTAGGCAATAAAATGATTAGAAAATATACATTTAGATACAATATGCATTAGGTGAAAAATTATGTTGGTTGTGCTAAAAATTAGAAAATTGACGTAGCCCCAAATTGCCTCTTTAATAGGGTCTTCTTCGATTTTTGGTTTTAATTATTTTTAAAAACTAGATATTCTAATTATAATATATATGCTATTTATTTATTTTTTAGTCCACTTAAACAGGAGAAAAAAATTATAAAATTTGAATAATTTTTTCCCGCTCCACTGAAAACGTAACAGACAGAGTTTGCGCACTTCAACTCAGTTTCGATTTTATACGTTGGCTACTCTGATTGTTTTGTCTGTCATCGAGTGAGGTTAGATGTTTTTCTAGTTTTGTAATTATAATTAGTCAAAAATTGAATTAGGCAATAAAATGATTAGAAAATATACATTTAGATACAATATGCATTAGGTGAAAAATTATGTTGGTTGTGCTAAAAATTAGAAAATTGACGTAGCCCCAAATTGCCTCTTTAATAGGGTCTTCTTCGATTTTTGGTTTTAATTATTTTTAAAAACTAGATATTCTAATTATAATATATATGCTATTTATTTATTTTTTAGTCCACTTAAACAGGAGAAAAAAATTATAAAATTTGAATAATTTTTTCCCGCTCCACTGAAAACGTAACAGACAGAGTTTGCGCACTTCAACTCAGTTTCGATTTTATACGTTGGCTACTCTGATTGTTTTGTCTGTCATCGAGTGAGGTTAGATGTTTTTCTAGTTTTGTGTTTTATTCACTTTTAGTTATATTTGGTGTGTGTTTTCTGGACTTTTTATATTTCAAGACAGTGTATAGTGCATTAAAAAGGTAAGCAAAGAAACTAAATGTAATGGTGTTTTTTTATAATACATACTAGCTATATTATAGCCGCTATAAGCAAAAAAGTCCTTTGCGAAACAATTTTACAGTACGATTTGAGGCCTTGACATTGAACCAGATTTTTTACCATATAGAAAACTTTTGGTTAAAATCTGAAGTTTTTGTGAAAGCATTCTTGAAATATAGTAAACTTATGTTTAAAGGACTTTCAGCTTTATACAGACCATAATGGAAGTTTCTCTATGACGAGAAAATGTCATATGTAATTTTTTAACATATGTTAATGCCACAAATAACTTTATAAATTTCTCATTTATAATTGTGTAATAATTAGATTAAAAAACTGTACAAGTCCCTAAGGGCATTATCCGCAGACAAGTAAATGGACCATATTATACATGTATGTATGTATGGTACTCAAGAATATATTCAAAATATGCATCAGCAGACAACATGTTAACACAGTGCATAATATTCATACTATGCACAATAATAATATAAAAATATTCTACATTTATTAATTCTAAAAAGAATTTAACAAATTTTATATCAAGGGCTTAATCCCTACTCGAAACATTAAAAAAATACATACCAAATGTTTCAAGAATAATGTTTAGTTTTTTATTTATAGAACTAAATTAGTTACTCTTGTGTTTAACTTTTAGGCATGGATGTCAAAAACTGTTTTTTGCCAAGTTGCAGAAATTCCTCAAAAAACTGCAAAAAAGTATTTTTTACTGTCCCAAAAGCAGATGCTGTGAGGAAGTTATGGATATCTGTTCTTCAACAACCTTCGGTGCCCAACAAATCTGTAGGTGGGTTGTTCTGCTGCGAGGACCATTTTGAAGTAAGTTTAAAAAATATATATTTACTAAAATACGACTATTACTTTTTATTCGAGAACAAAACATTAGCATTTTAGATTATACAAAACAGAAAACGAAGTTAGAACGACCAGATCAAGGCTGACATGGGGAGACGGTCCGTGCGACGCTCTGTATTTTATTAAAAAAAAACACACGTCAGCCTTGATCTTTGTTTCATAGGTTTTGTTTACTTTCAAACGGGCGGTATGTATATGTAAAAAATATATGCATAATTTTTTTATTATAGTTTGATTTTGGGGGGGTTTAACAAAATTTGGGGGGCTAAGCCCCCCGCCCCCCAGTTACGCCTATGCCGCCGACGAGGCATTTTACGGCGCGCCATTTTTCTTAAATTTGCCAGCCACAAGCAAAGTTGCACTTTTTTTTACTTTCACCTAAAACAAGTTTTGCGATTGACTTAAAATTTTATTTTACTTGATTTTTTTTATAATTAAGTACCTAGTCGAGATAGGTAAAAAAAAAGATTTTAACATTTTTTTTTCTGCCTCTTTATGGAGTCTATAACTTTTGAGGTAACTTTTAATCCTTTTAACCTAAAGGGCTCCATTTTTACCAGAGCTTGTTTATACAGAGCGTGTCAAAAGTCCGCCCTCCCCTTAACTTTTGAATGGCTTAAAATATCAATTTGAAAATTTTATAAGCTTTAAAATGATGTATCACAATAAACCCCTTTTCATTTAAAAAAAGTTTTCCTTGCCCCCCTGTCTCAATTGTGCCCCCTAAGCAAATCAAATATATACTAAAAAAATATTTGGGTTATGTTATAAGTGTTCCCAATTTAAAGTTGATATTTAAAAGTTAAAGGGGGGGGCAGACTTTTGACACGCTGTGTATGAAAATCTCACCAGGGATTGTATATGGATAATATAGGGGTTTTGGGGGGTTAATGTGTTTGAAAAAACGTAAATATTGGGTATCTGGGCTGATTTTTTATGTATTTTATATTTTAAATTCTTTTCAAAAAAAGTTGTTTTTTTTTCAATTTTATTTTTTATTTTTAGTAGAAAGTCCCCTTGTTTATCTGAGAGGGGTATTTGGCGCGAATTTGGCGGCTGGCAGGTCGAAATAAAATATTTTTTTTTTTATATTTTAGCTAAGTTATGCATTTTTGCATATTATGAAACAATTTTTATAAAAATTAACTGTAAAAATGTACGTTTTTGTATGGAAAACTATTTCCCAGAAAGACAATAAACTAAGCTATAGCTTAAGAATGAGTTGACATAAAACCATAAAATTTGGAGGATCACTAATAAATATTTTTGTATGTAAATTAATACTAACAGTACTTATTTTGTTGCAGATGATCAAGTCAGGGAAAAGTCAGCGAATTTGGATTTTAAATTTCGGTGCCAATCCTGCAGGGAACATGTACTAGCACTATTATTTAAAGTTATAATTAAAAATGAGAATGTCACTTGTATTTTTTCCATTTATCTTGTGTTAAGTTTATTTATTTATTTGTACAATCATTGTATTATATAATAAATTTTGTCTACATTAAATCCCAAGATAAGTAATTTTCATATACATAATATAATATACATACATATACATATTTTCATATACATAATATACATTTATATTTAAATAAATGTTTGTTTTTCAATACTTTTTTTGAATTTTATTACCCCACCCTAACTTTTTTTGTGGATTTGAGGAAAACTATGTTGTTTTCTAAAATTCTGACCCTAAAGTAATTTCCTATATCTTCAAAGAACATAGAGGGTCCCCCAATTTTTAATTTAGAGGGCTTGATGTATTTCATTTTGTGGCCCACTTGTGCCAATGCTGGTTTTTTCTAGTAGCACTTAACCTCTGCAATTGCATGCTTATATCCACCTAGAACAATTAAAAATGCTTTTTACTTTTGCTATAATTATATCGAAGGCTGCATAACATGGAACGGAAACCAAAAACTGAAGGTACACCTCTACGTTATAAAGCCATCAATATCAAGAGTGTTAAATCTTATTCTGAGCGGGGGGGGGGGGGGGTAGTTCGCAGGAAAAAATCTGGTTGTATATCATGGCTTGGTTCTAAAAGGGCCAATGTCACTAATATCCTTGTTATAAGTTATACTGTAGAACTAACTTTTTCTTAGATCTATATAACCTAAAAAAGCCAACGTCAGTGCTTGTGAGATAAGTGTAGATTTTAAGTGACAAGGGTGTTTTTAATAAACATGTCTGTTAAACTGCTAAAACAGCCAATATTTTGTTTGACTTAGTGTATCTGTTTAAAATTTTTGACATTGGCCATTTTAGAACCAAGCCACAGATATACTCGACTGGGGCTCCTGTTGCTTAGGGGATTGCCCCACAACAGCTGACTTTTTATAAGGTATTTAAAATAGAACCTCAGAATTCCACAGACCAAAATAACTAAAATAATTTACCTTTAGAAGCTGTACAACTTTGCAACTAAGAATGACATCATTATTTTCATCAATTTTTTTACTGTGCAAATACTAGTGCTCTTGTTCTGATTTAGTTGCACATAACCAATAACATCTTTCTCCATAATCTGGTCCTGAAAATATACAATATGTTTTAAAATATCCTCCACATTTTTCACAAATTACTCAAAAAAATAGTTTATGCACATAAATAGAAAAAAAAACTTAGTAAAAACTAAAATTAAAATAAAGAGTGTATACTGACCATACATTTTTAAACCTTCGGAACTCCACACTAAAATAGTCCAAGTTTTTTGCGAAAAATTCTTTAACCATCACGTAATTAACGTGTAGTAAATTTTTGCTACTTGCTTTCACAAAAAAAATCCACTGAAGCCATAATTAAAGCAAAAACAAATAAAATAACTTTAAAAACAAACCGATTCCGAAATTTAACACGGAACTCTCCACTGACAGATAAAAAGTGAGGTTATGTCTACGCTAGCAGTTTAGCCACACTAAGAAATAAAATGTCGTTTCTGCGCAGTCTCTATCTGTGACGTAGAAAATAAGGCGCGACGAAAAAATTTAAACTTTAAATCGATTTTTAAAATAGTTAGCGTTTTCAAAAAGGAAAATTACTTTACATTTACCTTACTATTATAAAGTACTTTGTAAATCAGTGTTCAAATATTAAAAACAAGACTTAGTGGAGAACCCTATTGCAATTTTCTCGAAAACGATTGGGCCCTATGATGTTACATAAAGAGTACCTTTTTTATGTATGTTTAAATAAATATTAATATTTTATTGAGCAAATGTCAAAAAAATACGGATAAAAAAGTTTGGGGCAAAAAAGTGACATCGCCCCCCCCCCCCCCCATTTCGCACGTCCTTGATAAAAATTACCAAATAAAAATTACATGAAATTATACCTTTATCAATGTTAAGGTATGTGCAAAAATTGGTTACTGTGGTTTATAGGGTTCCAGAAATATTAAATAAAAACTACCTTTTTAGATGTACCCTTAGGAGGGCCCTAGCTCCCTTAGGGCTCATTTCCGGACCACCCTTTATAGGAACTTTTTTTCATAATTTTTAACGTAGAATCACCTCTTAAATTTCTGAATAACCCTGTATAGTATTCATATTCTTATTTGAAACAAAATATTGCTTTAAATATGAAAGAATAAGAATATGGTGTGCATCAACGGAGAATATATTCTCTTCGTTATATACAAATCAACAAATTCTTGATTTAAGAAACATTTTTGTGTGTGTGTGTAAATTTTTTTAATTAAATGATAAATTTTATTTCGAAATAAAGCTATCTAATTTGAATTTTTATACAGTCCAGAAATAAAACTTTATAAGAATGAGTACAATCATAGTTACAATAGTAATAAAAGAAAATGTGCAATAATGCATCGAATGATTCGATATTGCAGCTGCACAGTAAGCCCGGGTGCAATTTCGACGGATTTAAAAACAGAAGATTTGTCCGAGCTTTCAAACAATAAAAACGTCGAACATTTGAATAAAATAAGCCTTGAAGACATAAAATGCTTCGTATTTTATAATAGACTGTTCGTACTCTAGTTGATGATATCCGCGCCGATTCAGGCAGGGCTGACGGCTTGGACACGAATTTGTTAGATTATTTTTTTGTTAGAGAAAAACCTCCACGGATATTTTTCAAAAACGTCCCGTTTCGAAAATATCACATGTTTTTTATTTTTTTTATTTTGCTTTCCCATTTTGAAAATTTTCAAAATTTTGGAAAGCCTTGTATTCTTGCAAAAATTTTCAAAAAGTTTTTTTGTGTATTTTTGCGTTTTATGACGTTTTATGTCCATATAAATCAATTTCAAGCAAAAAAAAAATTGTCGATCGGTCGGTCGATTGGTCTGTCCGATAAATTTTGTGGGCACGATAACTTAAGAACGCTTTAAGCTAGAGACTTGAAATTTGACATACGGTTACCAAAAGTTCTAGTTCGGGATTTTTTTTGGTGAACATTGGGGTGCGGCAAGGGGGGCAAATGGGAAAAAATTTTTTTTAGAAAAATTTGAAAATTGCTATATGCTATATTTTTAAATATTTTCAATATTTTCGTCAAAATTGGTTTATAGGGGTTTTTGGGGTTGGCGAATATGAATCTGATAATATTTTTTTTTTAATTTTACCCCCTGAGGGGTGGGGGGTAGTTTTCGTGAAAACTGGTATATTGGGATTTTCTAGCTTGCTGAAATTGAATCTGATAATAAAAAAATCAAAATCCACCCCCTGAGGGGTGGGAGGTAGTTTTCGTTAAAATTGGTATATCGGGGTTTTTGAGGCTGCTGAAAGTAAATCTGATTATAAAAAAATTCTAACTCCACCCCCAAAGGGGCCGGGGGTAGTTTTCGTGAAAATTAGTGTATTGGGGTTTTTCGGGTTGCTGAAAGTGAATCTGATAATAAAAAAATTCTTACTCCACCCCCTAAGGGGTAGTGGGTAGTTTTCTTGAAAATTTATATATTGGGAGTTTTTAAGGTCGCTAAAAATGAATCTTTTAATAAAATTTTTCTAATTTCACCCCCTGGGGGGGTAGTTTTTGTGAAAATTGGTGTATTGGGTTTTTAAGGTTGCTGAAAAAGTTCTAACTGAACCCCCTAAGAGACGGGGGGTAGTTTTCGTAAAAATGGGAATATTTTTAAGGTTGCTAAAAGTAAATTCAATAATAAAAAAACCATTTTACGCGCGGAGGTGTAAAATGGGAAAGCTCTTTTACTGGACAGTATATTTATATTTTTCTAAAATGTGAAATTAGAGTCTAATAGCTGAAAACCTATTGAACCTATAGAACTGCGGTTTTCACCATTAGAAAAATTATATTTTTTTCTATAAAATCTTATTTAGTGTCGATACTTTTTTGTTTTTTCAAGATGGTGGCAAAAAAAATTTAAGCCCATTTTTCTCAAAAACTCCATATTTAATTTTTTTTGGAAACTTTAGGATCAACTACTAATTACGTGACTTTTGATTAAAAAATAAAAAAATAGCACTTTTTTGTTATTTCTTTGCTATACAAAAATATGGCAAAAAAGAACAGAATTTTAACATACTGATAGAAAAAAATTTATACAGTTGACACAGTCGACCTGAATTGACACGGAAAAAATGTGTATAATTGTATAAATTTTACGAAAAATGGTGTAAAAGTTACACATTTTTACACAATTAAACACGATTCTGTGTTAATTCAGGTCTACACGGTAAAAAGTTTTTCACCACTGTAATGTTTAAATTTTTAAAAGATATTAAGTAAAATATTCAACAACCTACAAGTTAATTATAAAATTTCTTGTTCTCTTTATATAAAATAATGAAAAAATCTTGCTATTAAGAACACTTTAATAAAAAACTAAATATATATGAACAGTTCCAACTTTTCGAAGGTAATTTGCCCCTTCTTCTTCAGGGTAAAAATTAAAAATAGAAATAAAAATTATATAAATTTAAAATCTAATTGTCAAAAAACTGATAGATGAAAATTAATAAAAATAGGTAAAGGTGTATAGATGTATAAGTGTATAAAGTATAGGTATAAGTGTTTAGTTAAGATATGTAAAAAAGTAAAAAATTAAGATATGTAAATAAGTAAAAAACCAATTGACAAAAAATAAATAAAAATATACAAAATTCATTATTTAATAATATTTAAGTTTATTTTACTGAGATATTGGGTGTTTGTCCTATAATTTACCGTATTATTATTAATTTTGATATTTAACATTTCCAAAATATTCCTTTTAAATCTATTTTTTTCCCTATCCAAAATTTCTACATTTTCAAAATCAAAAAAATGTCCTAAATTAAAATGGTGATTGCTTAAGGCAGTTTTATTATAAACAATACTATTACAACTATACTTACGCTGCGACAATCTTGTTTTAAGCCAATTACTTGTTTACTGTTCATTTATATTTAGTTTTTTATTAAAGTGTTCTTAATAGCAATATTTTTTCATTATTTCATTAACAACCTACAAGTAAAATGACAGTAAACTGTTATTTCACAACGTGGGTTAACATGTTATTACAAAAAAACATTCCAAATTATAATGAATTTAAACAATCCTAAATAAAATGAAAAAGTAATACGTGTCGAAGGCTATTCCTCACTCGAGGTCCGTCTCGTCCGTGACAAAATTTCACCTCTTATTTGCCTTCTTCTACACTACTTACAGAATATACTAATACTAGTTTTGGAAAGAACTATTTTAATTTAAAATTTTATGATTAACTTCACAAATATGAATATAAATTTTGCTTGATACTTCAGTTAGAAATAAAAAAGAAAAAATAAAAAACAAGTTTGGTAACCATTTTAAAGAAATTTCAGAATTCTTTTCTAGAGGAATGTCCACAAAGAGTGTAAAAACTGCACAACCTGCATGTTTAATAAATAAACCACAAACAATTGAATCACTGAGTTTTAAAAGGGAGTTATGTCACATTTTTGGCTAAACTGAGTTAATAACGGAATAAATATTATATCTCAAGACTGTCCCACACCACTCGTCAAGTACGGACTAATATTCGGTCAATTATTATAGTGGAGTCATATAACCGGAAATTTTTTTGAATAAGAAAAAATCTGGTAATAGCGCGATTTTTTTTTCTAATCTGTTTTAGACATCCAAAAGAGTCTGTAACTCGATTTTTTCCATTCTTTGCAGGGCGGAAGCCATTTTTTTTTTTTAATTAAAAAAATAATAATTTTTTCGTGTTTCTGTTTTAGTTTTTTTTATATTTTCTCGGCTCCTATGGGTCCAATCGCGACGATTTAAAAAGTATTATGTTCGTTATACATGCCCCTTTAAAACTGTTAAAAATGTTTTTCTGATACAATTTTATAACCTAAAAAAAAAATGAAAACCGTTGCTTTTGGAACTTTTTTTTATTTATTTTTTATAATTTTGTCCAGAATGTATATATTTAAGCGAAAATTTGTTAAAGTGTACTTCCAGTAGTTATAAATAAGTGAACCAAATTTGGTTTTAAAATATTGCTTAAATCGGTCCATGCGCTTAATAATGCGCAAAAGTGTTCTGGCAAACATATACAAATATATTATGCGCAGAAGTGTTTGGTGGAACATATTTATGCGCAGATGTGTTTAATAATATATACGAATTCGCAAAAGTATTTTGTCAACCATGTACAAATATTTTTATCTAATTTCACCCCTGAGGGGTGGGCGGTAGTTTTTGTGAAAACTGGTATAATGGGGTTTTTAAGGTGAATCTGATAATAAAAAATCTAAATCCACCCCCCAAGGGGCGGGGGTAGTTTTCTTGAAAATTGGTATATTGGGGTTTTTGAGGTTGCTGCGGGGGGTAGTTTTCGTGAAAACTGGTATATTTTTAAGTTTGCTAAAAGTGAATATGATAATAAAAAATCCATTATACGAGCGAAGGTGAAAAATGGAAAAGCTCTTTTACTGGGCAGTGTATTTTAAGTTTTTTGTTTGAACATTTTAATTTTTCGTCATTTGTTAAAAGAAAATTTAATAGAAAAATAAGTTTTTTTGAAAACTTTTTTCTTACATTTCTTTTTTCAATAATTTTTCGTTTTTCAAAAAAAAACTGTATTTTTTTTTGTAATTTTTTTTTAAGTAAGTATTTGGGAAATGCAATATACCATTTACTGAGAATAATATATAATGGAATGCGTAGCATTAAATATCTTCACGGCTTATCTTTTATATAAAATGTTTACTTACTACAAACTTGAAATTTGGAAAGTTTGTTCCTTTTATCATGTAACCCACTAAGAAGTGATTTTTTGAAATTCACCCTTAAGGGGTGAACGGGGGTTGAAAGGTTTTTTAAAAAGTGTACGTATCTCAGAGACCTTTTTCGATATTCGACCCCTTAAGTGGTAAAAATCGTCATATTTAAGTCGTAAGGGGTTAATTATTTTAATATTAGACCTTTTTAAAAAGAGTGCGTATCTCAGACACCTCTTAATCTAGAATCTTCTTGTTTTGCGAAAATGTTCCTTATCAAAATCGAAAAGATACGTGTTTCAGGACTTTTCGATATTCGACCCCTAAGGCGGTGAAACGGGGGTTAAAAGGGTTTCTAAGAAGTGTGCGTATCTCAGAGACCTCTTAATCTAGAACTTTCATATTTGGCAAAAATGTTCTTTATCGAAATCGAAAAGGTGCGTGATTCAGGATTTTTCGATATTCGACCCCTGAGATGGTAAAAATCGTCATATTTAAGGGATTAATTTTTTTAATATTAAAAGTTGTGTATGTCTAGAATTTTCTTTTTCCTATAATAAAAGAACAGTAAAAGTTTATGTTTTTTTAAGGTGTATAACTACTTTTTATGCGAAATGGTGTTACAACAACAAATTTTATTTGCTGTTTTCTAATTAACAACTCCTTTGGACCTAAAGCTGAGTTTACACTTGAATAACAATGTGGCGGCTACAATTCCCACTCCACACTAACAAGCTGTTGTCGCAATATTGATACATATACCGAAATAACGCACCGTGGGCCAGGACGAAATTCTGAATTTTTGCATGCGACTATTTTTGATACCGCTGATTTTAAATAAAACAACGAAAATTTTCAAGAAAAAATTTCGCGCCATTAGAGTGGTCCAAAATTTAGTTTTTGTTGCAATCTTTCTAAAAATGCGTCAAATGGCATTTAATATAATAAAAATATGATTAAACTTAACAATACATTTAATCTAATCCCCTGTTTTCATAAAAATCTTTATTTTAAGATCTTAAGCCATATATAAGATAAACTGAATATAAGGTTTTTGTGTTGATCAACATTTTAGCCAATTTTAGTTGTGCGTTAAGCCAAAGTTATTAAATTAACTTGTAAATATCTATGTAAAAAAATTAAGATATTATTTTAGAGACCCGAAAAAAAAAAGCTTCGGCCTACTATAGATAATTTATAAGTTAGTAGTTTTAAGTAATTTATTTGGGTCTGTTTCCAGAAAAGTGGGTCATCAAGTAAATTATAGGGGAAGTGAGGGTTAACTGGGCCACTTTTTTTCATATCGAATTTTTGAAAAACCTGTAAACAATTTTCAAATATTTTCTATAGCCAAAGGTAGATTAATACTATAGTTAGAACATATTAATACTTCAGACAAATATTATTTATATAAAAAAAGTTATTAACGATAAACCAGTTAACCCCGTTGGGCCAGTTAACCCCATAGGACAGGGTTAACTGGACCAGTACTCAAGCTTAACTGGTCCACTAACAAAAATTTATTGTATTGTAATTATTGTGAATAAAAACGATTTGAAATCAAATAAAATTAATTCTAACATAAAAATAGACAACATAATATGTTAAATATTAGACATATCTGTGGGTTAACTGGTCCGGGGTTAAATGGTCCGGGGTTAACTGGACATGGCCCAGTTAACCCCGAAATAATTATTATTGACATAAGTGGTCCAGTTAACCCCAAACCAGTTAACCCTAAGTGACACCACTGAATAAAATCATAAAATTTTATTACTTAATAAGATATTAGAAGGCGGAAATTAAGCAGAATAATTAATAAAATACTTATTATATTAGGTAAAATATTAGTCTAGATCCTCCTATTAATAAAAAAGTATTAATTAAAAAATAAAAGTTAAGGTAAATACCCACTTTTCATCGAATAAAATTAACTTTCTTTATTACAACTTACACGTGGACAACACGGTCCGTCATAATACTTTAAACAATACTACTAACTAAATATCAC
This sequence comes from Brachypterus glaber, assembly GCA_958510825.1. Taxonomy (NCBI): domain Eukaryota; kingdom Metazoa; phylum Arthropoda; class Insecta; order Coleoptera; family Kateretidae; genus Brachypterus; species Brachypterus glaber. The sequence continues at coordinate 19,783,898 of OY294045.1, forward strand.
TAGAATTTGCACTAATGCGCCAATACTAATAAAATAAGTTGATAAAATCCAGGTGGACCAGTTAACCCTGTAGCCCAGTTAACCCTGACTTCCCATATTATAAGAAGAAACTTTGCTCAAAGAACCACTTTTATTTTAGTTTAGATAAAAAAGTTAAAGTTGCTGTTCAATTTTTTCCAACCTTTACTAAATTCAACGTTTGGAATAATTGAATAATAAACTTAAAATAAATAACAAACCTAAAATATTTAACGAACTAACGGGGCCATAATCTGAACTCAGCAACAAGAAACTATTTAAAAGAACTTATGTCTATCAAACCAGACATATTAAATATTGTCTTACTACGTTAGTAGAGGAAAAACCAAATAAACAAAGGATACCTCTTAAATGAGAAACTTGATACAGAGTGACTGAGATATTACCTTACCAAGATTTTTTTTAGATATTTGACTTTTTTATTTAAAATAATATACCATTTCCTTGTATAAGCAAGTAGTAGTAGTAGTAAAAGGTGGGTAGGCTCCCTCGCCTAGGCACACTTGTTGTATAAACAAAATATTATAAGAAACTTTTCTTATATTTTATACAGTTTTCCCTAAAAATGTTGTACTTTTAAAAGGACGATGGGCATAACTAGGATAGTAAAAATATATTAAATGTATGAAAGAAAATATTTTATATTCTCAAGAACTAAAATTAAAAGTAATATCCAAAAATTTAAAAATTATGTAAAAAATATTAAACATTAAAAATTGTGATAGAAAATGAAACATCTAACATAAAGAGCTACATTGCACTTGCGGCATTTGGTAGAAACTTCCATGTGACATATTTTGCACATGGTCTGTTTATTCTCTTGTTCTGCCAGATGGTCTAATCTTTCGAAGCGTGATTCTACGTTTTCAAAAAGCGATGGTATTCTTCTTTTAAACCTTTACTATTATTTCCATGCTTCTCAATTGGCGATTTTACTAGTGTTCTTCTAAAAGGGAGATGAACCAATTTTCCTCTTTGATTTCTGTGCAGCTGTTGAAATGTCTTTCTTTGACTTATGTTGCAGCTCCCACTAACCTTATCTTCACAGTTCTCAATTTCTATGTCTAGCTAATTTTTTTCAAAAAGTTCTGCTCTTAGTTGACTTTACGGTAAATTATTTAAATTTACATTTTCTTCATCTTCAAAAACTTCAGATGAATCTAAATAATTTTCTGGAGACATAACTGCCGTAATCACAACATATTGTGACGGAAATGTTGCAACATTTCCTTTTGTAGGAAGGTTTTTTTCTTCTAATTCGCGTAGAAGCTCAAGAGTTAGCCCAATAAAAAAGAAAATCATTCCTGTTCTTTTAAAACAACAGTCATATTTACGACCATATATAAGCTCAATAAAAAATATTAAAATATTTATATAGTTAAATTATTTTATAGTTGAGCTATATTTATGGCTATATTAGGTTATTTTTTGTTTTAGTTTGAATAAAAAAAAATGGAATTGTTTGAAATGGATTTGTAGCAGATAAATTATTTGTATTATTGTCAGTCCAGTATGGTATAAAACACCTTCGATCGAAGGTCCCGAACGAGTTTAAATAAATAAATAAATAAAACTTACGCGACGAAGTTGAAGTCATACGGAAACGTCATTTTTAAAATTAGGAATTTTATCCCAAACACAACCTCAAACGAAAATAAATCTATTATTCTGTTTTAATAGTAAATAGTTTTCGATATATTTTATTTTAGTAAACAAGTACAGAAAATTTTAGATTTTAAGCTTTCACGGCCATTAAGATATAAAGAACTTTCACTTTCGGGTTTAGACCGTGTTAATGGATTTTCACTTTCCGACGTTTCGTCTCTTACTACTAGAGACATCTTCAGGAATTAATCTGAAACTAAGTTTCGAATCAACTTGTGTCACCATTTATGACGATTTGTGGTTATTCACCCGTGACGAGGTTTTTCCTATCAAAGACTTCCATATTGCAGGTAAGTGGTAACCAGTGTCCCGATTGATATTGTTAGGATGCTTGATGATTTCTATCGATTCCCGTATCTTCCTTGGCATTTTTCTGTTTTCTGTTAATATTTGTTTTGTTTCAGACAAGTTGATTTTATGACCTGTTTCATGTACATGTTCGGCTACTGGAAATTGAGAACAACGGATCACTTCCCTTTTTGGACGTTTTGGTTTACAAAACGGAAAATGGCTCAATAGGACACTCGGTATACAGGAAGAAAACCCACACTGACAGATACCTAAACGCATTTTCACATCACCATCCCTCTCAAAAACGCTCGGTAGTTAATTCACTTGTTCATAGGGCTTTCATGATTTCAGACAAGAATTCCCTAGACACAGAACTCCTTAAACTAACCAAAGCCTTGACCATGAACGGTTATACCAAAAAAGACATTAATAAGACCATATACAAATACAGAAATCCCAGACACAAACAACAGGACAATAGTGACAATGACAGACAGACACAAATTATACTTCCCTATGTAAGCGGTATCACGGATAAAATAGGTAAACTTTTGAAGAAGTCAAATATTAAGCCTATATTTCGGTCCAACCAAAAATTAGGTCAATGTTTGACTTCAACAAAAGACAAAATACCCCTGAGTTCAGAAGGCGTATATAAAATACCCTGCTCCTGTGGTACGGTTTACATAGGTGAAACTAAGAGAAAAATTTCTACAAGACTTCAAGAGCATGAGCGCAATATAAGAAAGAAACAAATTTCCTTATCGGCAGTAGCCGAACATGTACATGAAACAGGTCATAAAATCAATTTTTCTGAAACAAAACAAATATTAACAGAAAACAGAAAAATGCCAAGGAAGATACGGGAATCGATAGAAATCATCAAGCATCCTAACAATATCAATCGGGACACTGGTTACCACTTACCTGCAATATGGAAGTCTTTGATAGGAAAAACCTCGTCACGGGTGAATAACCACAACTCGTCATAAATAGTGACACAAGTTGATTCGAAACTTAGTTTCAGATTAATCCCTGAAGATGTCTCTAGTAGTAAGAGACGAAACGTCGGAAAGTGAAAATCCATTAACACGGTCTAAACCCGAAAGTGAAAGTTCTTTATAAGTACAGAAAATATAAATAGCAAATTGTAACAAGTGTCTTTGTAGAAGGATGATGGGAATATCTGGGTTAAAAAAAGAAAGGGGTAGCTAATTCTAAATAAAAAGTATCAAAAGCTTTCGAGAATTCAAACTCCTTTTACACTTTTTAAGGATTTTTTTTCTTTTAACCTGATAAAGGATATCGTTTTAAAGGCGAGTTTTAAGCTAAATAATAACAATATGTTTTTATTTCAAAAAGTACAAATTAATGAAAAGACATAATGAAAAACCATTAACTAAGTTTATTTGTTAAAAAAATAAACATTTTTTTTATTAAAAATTAGTCAACAATAGTAAATATGACAACAATAAACCATTTATTGTGATAAACTAAATGCTTTATCAACTTGAAAAAAAGTGAATTTTTTTCTTTAATCTGAACATCAAGAAACATTTGGAATGTAAAATAAAAATACTGTACAATATTAAATTAATGTATCTATAAAACTACAGCTTAAAAGTCTCTTAAAACTTTTTCATTGAAATGAAGTTATTTAACACGTTGAAACCCACATTAAATTACTAGTCTGGGGCCACACTGTCCCATGCGACTGCAGGCTTTAGGTTAATATACAATAAGGTTGGATTGAATTATTAGTATAAATACCTCAAAAACAAGTTGACAATCACTGAAAAACGAGTCTGATAAGTCCAACCTAATTACACATTGTGTATTTTATACCATGTTAAATCCGTAAAAATGAACAACATAAGAACAAAATATTTTAATTTATCAGTCAATCGCAGTAAACACAAACCTAAGTGCTGGGCACCAAAGTAATACTTAATGTGGAAAGTGATTATTTTGACATGACATGAGACTTGACATTTTAACTACAGCAATGTTGCCAGATTATGCATTGACATATGTTCCGGGATGTAGAAAGGGCTGAAATTTTGGCTAAGTAATAAATATTAGTAATAATATATTGTAATACATATTTTCTGTTTGACATATATAAGGTAGGTATGTTCGTTGGTTCCTGTACTTTTGCACTTTACAGTTGAACATTCTTTGTCATGTTTAGAAATTAAGGAACAAATTCAGTACTTATTTGGTTGGATCAAAAGTGCAAGAAAATGAAGTCCCAACGAACAAAACTATATATAAATTTGTATGCTATTTTGTGCTATGCTTTTCTCAAAAATTCTCGAAATAAATAATAAAAATTAGTAAATATTAAATTAAGAAACTTTACATTTTTTCGGGATCGTATGAAAAATAGTGTACATAACTCGTTGGAAAGTGTATTTCTTACACTCGTGGGGTTTGGACATTCCCAGTCGCGTAAAAAAGTCACTTTCCACACTAGTTATGTAATATAGTATAACCATGTCGTATAGTAAAGTTTAATTCAAATATATGATACTTAAGATAAAGACTGGGTTATCAAATCAAATAAGGTATTGTTAAATGAGGTAAATTTTGTATTGAACAGAATATGGTTCATTTGGAAATTTCGATAACACAATAATAATTTTTCGTTAGGTGATAGTTAAAATAAAATTTTGAGCACTCTTAATTTGGTTCGTGATTTACGGAACCATATGAAATACTTTCCCCGAGGAAAGTCTTGCGTTAGTAAAAAATACTTGAAATTTTTGTATTGCTTTTTTTACGTTTCTCAACGTTTTATATATAAAAAAAGATATCCGTAAAAAAAAAATCTTCTGTCGGTCTGTCGGTCTTTCTGTCGGTGCGTCTGTTCAAGAAATTTGTGATCTTGCTAATTCAAAAATTATTAACTTTAAATTTGGACCATAGCTGGGATTGTTTTTGGTAAAAATCGGAGAGGAGTAAAAAAAAATAAAAATATATTTTTCGGAACTTTTTTTTTATATTTAAAAAAAAAAATAATTTTTAATTTTTTTTCAATTCTTTTTTCGTTTTTTTTAATTTTAATGAACTAGGGCCTATACTACCCTGCTAAGAATTGTTTTGTTGGCAGCAGTTTTTTATAATGCCACAACTTAAATTTTGTTACTCTATTTCTAGATCACGCTGTATAGTTAGTTCTTTTCGGGAAATAGAGACGTATGTCTGTGTAATTTTAATAACAAGTCTACTCGTTGCAGTAGTAGTTATATTGGAACAAACCGTGAAAATATGTAATGCTTTACATTTTATTGTATACTTCCCACTGTTTTCATTCAATAAAAACTTTTATTCACGGCCGTGATTAATAGGCCTATTAATCACGGGTCTGTAAAAATAAACTGTTTAAAATTTAAAACGACCGTGGATAAAGTATAGAATTCTACTCGCGTATAATACCTATTAATCATTCGGGTGATTAGGTCAGTCGCCTTTCGGCTCGTGTCCCAAAATTTACCCTCACTGATTAATAGCAATTAATATACGCTCATTCAGTAATATACTATTAACAAAAAAAAAATTAACCGACTTCTATGTCTTTAAAAAGTAAAAAATTAAAAATAAGTTGGTGCCAATTTCACCATTCCCTAAATTAAAAAAATAATTTTATTGTTAAATTGTTTGCTGTGAAATTAGCACCGACTCATTTTTTATTTTTTACTTTTTAGAGACATAGAAGCCGGTTCATTTTTTTTTGCTAAAAGTTTTTATTTTTTACTTTTTAGAGATGCAGAATTTTTAGGTTTATCATCTAAGCTAAATTATAGTCGTTCTTCCATCTCGGCAAGCTGTTGACCTCACAACGCACTAAGATAAATTTGTAATAAATAAATTCAGTAATATTTTTATTTTAGCGCCCAAGAATCCAACCAACCTCATTTTAAACGAAATACTAAAGAAAATCTTTGCTAAACTTTAAGCGTTAAGTAATTTTTCTCTAAAAATTTGGTTGTTATTAGAAAATTGTTTAAAAATATTTGATTTATTTTAATTATCCGGCTTACCTGGCATTATCCGAGTATCAAATTGAACACCTCATGAATTCCCCTTTTAAGTTGCAAAAAGTTTCATCCAATTCGGTTTATCTGTTCCAAAGTTATGATGGATTAAACATAAAAACAAAAAGGAGACACGAGTCATTGATAACTTTCTTCTTTTTTGGAAGTCGGTTAAAAATTAGATTTATTTGGAAATGTTATAGATTTTTAAACGACTATAGTCGAAAGTATATTTGTTCGGTACACATTCTTTTAGAAAAATATGTAAATTTTGGTTCATGTATTGGTAGGTATACTGTACTGTACTGTATATATTAGGGGAAGTCGGGGTTAACTGGGCCGCTTTTTTTCATATCGAGTTTTTAAAAAACCTGTAAACAATTTTCAAATTTTTCTATAGCAAAAGGTAGATTATTACTATAGTTAGAACATATTAATACTTCAGACAAATATTATTTATATAAAAAAAGTTATTAACGATAAACCAGTTAACCCGCTAGACCAGTTAACCCCATAGGGCAGGGTTAACTGGACCACTACTCAGGGTTAACTGGTCCATTAACAAAAATTTATTGTATTGTAATTATTGTGAATAAAAACGATTTGAAATAAAATAAAATTTAATTCTAACAAAAAAATAGACAACATAATATGTTAAATATTAGATATATCTCAGGATTAACTGGTCAAGGCCCAGTTAACCCTGAACTAATTAATATTGACATAAGTGGTCCAGTTAACCCTGAACCAGTTAACCCTGAGTGACACCACTGAATAAAATCATAAAATTTTAATACCTAATAAGATATTAGAAGGCGGCAATTATGCAGAATAATTAACATAAATACTCAGTAGTGAATTATTAGTCTAGATTCTCTTATTAATAATTAATAAAAAGTATTAATTAAAAAATAAAAGTTAAGGTAAATACCTACTTTTCATCGAAAAAAATGAAATTTCTTAGATACAACTTACACGTGGACAATACTGTCTGTCATAATACTTTAAAAAATACTACTAACTATCACTAGAATTTGCCCTAGGGTGCCAATACTAATAAAAAAAGTTGATAAAATCCAGGTGGATCAGTTAACCCTGCGGCCCAGTTAACCCCAAATTCCCCTATACATGAAGTTATAACTTCATGTACAATACTTTACAGATAGTAATCATATAGAATCAATTTGAATTCTCAATTTTAACGCATTATTTATATATTAGTCGTCTAAAAAACTTCGTGTGTGCAGCGTATGAAACTATTTGTTTACTGAACTCGCCTTTTTGCAAATAACTTATTAACTTATTAAACAAAGAGTTCATTAACATATAAATAACTATTTTGTTTCTACTTTTTTCCTATTTACTTTCTTTTAAATTGGAGTAAATTTATTTTTAAAATTTGATGATGGAGCACTTTGATTTTCTATAAAACTACCTATAACATTTTTGTTTTTGAATGATTTTTTTTTTCAAAACCCTGCATGATTGCTTTTTGTAAGTTAACTTTGTCTGAAAATCTGAATTTAATCCAGCTTTATTTTCAACAACCTTTTTTTTTTGACGCCATCTAAGTGAATTAAAAGTTATTAAAGCGTTTTAATTTTTAAACGAACTTTTTTTATTGACTTGTCGTCACATAAAATCCTATAATAGATAGTTTTTGTCGAAATTGAGTTTTTTTTTGCGGACGAAACCGTCTATCAGCTTTTGGGCCATTTCTCGTCAACTGAAACCACAGAATCCAAAATTAAAAATTATGTATCACACGACCCCCTTTTCCATTAAAAATAATTACGCCACTGGCCTATCGGCTCGTATCGTAAAATTTATCATCATTGATTAATAGAAATTATTATACGATCGTTGAATAATATACTATTTTTACTGGTATCTTTAGATCATAATTGACCTATTTTAACCTTTTTACGAAGTAAAAAAACAGTCTACTAGACCGTTTCTGCCACTTTTGAGAACGGAATCGTGTTCAGGGTGCCCAAACCTATCTCAGAATCGACCTAATTTTACCTTTTACTGCAAATATGAAACACTGTATGGCTTTTAACTGCGGCTCGAACTGCGGGCAAGGTTAAAAACAATGTTTTTGGTGACTCGACATTGTAAATGCAACAAAAAAAATATTTTTAAACAAAGCAATTAATGTTATTTAATAATTTTATCAAATCAGTACTTAAAAAAGATTTTTATTTAATTTTAGCACATTGAAAATTGTTATGTCAGATTGTTGTGACAGATATTAGGTGTGCTTATTCTAACACTTGATACGGAATATTCTTACCGTATGTAGAGCTAGAATGGATTCATTCTGTGTTTGAAAGGTGTGTGTATTTGCTTACATTTTAAAACAGTCGTAGAAAAAACAGTCTTCCACACCGTTTCTGTAATTTTAAAGGCCAGAATCGTGTTTAGCATGTCCTCATCTCGTCGGCTTAGAAGTAAAGAGCACTAAGTCCAAAAACATGGTTTTGAGATATTGACAAATTTAACTTTCACTGTTGTTTTTTAATTTTTGTAATAATTGTTACAAAAATGCACGTTTCGCCAAACAAACACTAAGTCGCTTAGTGTAGAAACATTTGAAATAATCTACAAGTAAAACGCACGAATTGCACTAAGTGACTTAGTGCCTATTGCCAGATAAAATTTTAACCAAAATCAAATTGGTGCGTTTTGTATAGTGTGTAACTCTCTTGGCAGTCCACCTAGAAGTTAGTTCGGTTTACCAGTACATAGATCATCAAAAATTAATTACAGTACCATAAAAATCCCATTTTTGCAAAAAAGCGACTTAGTGCCTTTTACTTGTAAGCCGACGATCTATACGAATTAATTTGTTTCATACGTTTGCATAAATGGGCCAAAAACGGTCTATTTTTAACATTTTTCAAAAGAAAATTTGGCTTTTTGAATTTTTTTAATGGGCCTATACTTAGGTATCGGTATAGTATTAGTACTCTTTCAACTGTAATACTACGAAGCATATAATAATATAAGGTGCATCGCTTCCTGCGCATATTTATTAAACAGCAGGAAACTAATTCCGTCTTTGTACATGCTCGTGTGAACGGTGCAGAAACATGTCATAGTTTTGATGCTTTTGACATAAAGACGATTTTATTTTCAACTGGCTACAGGAACGCGAAATCAGGATTGTAACATCGGCACTTATTACTACTAAGGGTGCCGATGTGTTTATCGCCGACAAGACAAACATTTTGAGAATGTTTTTTTTTTTCAAATTTCTCGATGTTTTAGAATATCCTAAATCGAAATCAGTATAAATAAATTTGCGTCCGTCTATAAACTCGATAACTACATTTATAGAAAAGATATCGACAAGAATTTTTTTGCTTTTTTTGCTTATTGTTTCTTATCATGTTTCGAAGGTCTTATTAGATTTTGGGGGTAAATGATTAGAGGTAAAGGGTAACAATAGAGTTAAACGCCATTTAATTATTATTGTATTTTATTAATCTTAAATAACATATTTGTTTAAACTGCTAAAAAGATATTATTGATCGTGAGACAACAATTCTTGAACAACTAACAATAATTTTAAATTTCTTTGAAAAACATTATAAACATTAGTAACACATAAAATATTTAAATAATCGACTTACAAACCTATTTTACCAAATTCGAGATATTCTCAGCGTGCTTCATATGGTGTATTGTGCCTTGGCCGAATCTTTGATGAGGTATGGTATTTTAATATGGGGTGGGCTGCTTAATAATGTGTTAGATGGGCTTGGGTCACTAGAAAATTCTTTAATAAAAATATTGTTTAAAATGGATTTTAGATACACTACAAATGATTTATGCAGATAATTAGAAATCTTTAATATTAAACAAATTAATAATTACCAACTAGCGTTATGGACAATAAATATATAATTTCCAAATCATCAGAAACTCATGAGCTCAATTTACAAGATCCTTGGCAAATTTATTGTCAATTCCCCTTTACACAAAAATGTACACTCAAAAATTTGCAGTGCACTTCGCTCCAAAAATCTACAATAAAATTCCAATTAATATATATACTAAGGTAAGCAAATTATGTATTATCTTAGCAATAATATATATTTTTAACTGAAGTATAGTCACTCCATATAGCATCAGCTCACCTCACCTCACCTCAGAAATGTGTAACTCTTGACTTTCCTCAATTGACCTTCTAATAAGCTTAAGCCATTTTACTCTCTTTATTTTGTTTCTATTTCTTAAAGTAAAATAAAGCCAAGTCCAAAAACCGAAGAACGAAAAAACAAAGTAAGACTAAGAGGAAGTGGCCCTAATTAAAAATAGAGATAAATTAAAAAAAAAAGTTTAAAATTATTAGTACAAACACATTACACCACTATTTAAAAAGAAGTATACAACATAATATTTAATAAGTTTTTAATTAAACGTTTTAAAGCCTTTTTAAATTTAAAATTTTAAATATAATTTTGAATCTTTACCTTCTAAGTTTAGTTTTTATAAAATTTACTTGACTATTTTATACTTTCCTATCTTTTTTGATTATTTACTTGTCTATTTTTTAATAATAATTAAATGAAACAAAATTATAATCATATAATTTCATATAAGACATCGCTCACTTATTGTCAATTATTTATTAACCCCTTCCCCTCCAGCCGGTTTTTCAAACAGGTCCCTATACCAGATTAAAATTTATATAGAAAAACCGGTATACGAATATCCAATTGTGGATATTGTGTTAAATTTTCTATTACCTAAAAATATCCATACGTGGATACAATGGGGCGGAAGGGGTTAATGTAAAATAAATGAATTAAAAAATTAATTGAAAAATTGAAAACTGTAATACTATTAGTTTCTAAGATATATAAAAATATTGCAACCGTCTAGAAAGAGTTTTAACTCAATTAGTCCAGTCAAATAACGAGAAATTCATATGTTAAATTCCAATAAATGTACACTGGCTGATATTTTAAAGGGTAGTAGTGGATAGTAACAGAACACTCAAGGAGTGTTTTGTGTTCTGTGTTCTGTGCATCTTACGATAAACACGTATATAACCAATTTTGTTAAGGAGAAAATTACCAATAATTTTAGTTTGAATCATTTCTTTAATAAATTTATAACAATCGAGTTATAAATATTCAAAAATGGCCATGTTGGGGGTGAAATTTGTTTTTCGATTTTTCAGCCAAATTATTCATCGGAGGATAAAAGTGGTTATGAGCAAACTTGCTCTTGAAATTCTCTATAAGTTTTATATATAATACATTTTCATAAGTATTTTGTTACGGTTACAGTGGGCGCTGAAAGTCAAATTGCGCCCTCTTAACCGTTCTAACCGTAATATATGAAACTTATAGAGAATTTCAAGAGCTACAAGTTAACTTAAAACTACTTTTATCGTCCGATGAATAATTTAGCTTAAACATGGAAAAAACCAATTTTACTTCCAACATGGCTATTTTTAAATTAACTCGATTGTCATAAATATATTTAAAAAATGATTCAAACAAAAATTGTTGAAAATTTCCTCCTTAACAAATTTGGTTATATGCATTTTTATCCTAAAATTCATATTAAGCAACTAACCCCTAAAATTCAAGATAGCAGACACCACTAAAGCAAATCACCAGGTAAAAAACTAAAAGAAGTGTTCTGTTACCATTTGGTTTGGACTACCACCCTTTAAAATATCAGCCCGTGTATATTTATTGCAATTTACATTTGTTATTTGACTGGACTAGATGTTTTGTGCCAGAAAATATTAAAATTTGACCGGTTCTTTTCATGAAGCTGAAACTTTATTTTTACTGTATAATGCTTTTTTAATATCTAAATTAAATTATGCATCTATCATCTGGTCACCGGGCTACAAAACAACCATAATTGAAATTGAAAATATTCAAAGGAAATTTTTAAAGTACGTTTGCTTTAAACTAGATGGAGTATATCCTGATATAGGTACATCTAACGAGGTTTTTTACAATAGATTTTCTGTGATGAGCTTGGAAAACCGCCGAATTACGACTTATTTATGTTTTTTACATAGTATAATTCATGGATCATTGGACTGTTCTGAAATACTAAATTTAATTAATTTTTCTGTTCCACGTTTACCAATAAGATCTCAAACGACTTTTTATCTACCAAACATTCGAACAAATGCCTTTAGCCACTCTCCATTACATCAGATGTGTAAGTATGCAAATCAGTTTTGTGAAATATTCGATATATTCGGCTGTAACATCACTACCATAAAAAATCTTTTTTTTATAACTTAAATTTCTATTTTCTTCTTTTTAAAATCTCATTTTTTATGTATTTTTAAGTAATATTTTTATATTCTTTTTTATTCCCTATTTGTAATTGGGCTATCCTGTAAATAGTGGTAAATAAATAAATAAATAAATAATATTGATTTCCAATTGCCATGACATTAGAGGGAGAAATAAATATAAAAATAAGATTTCACTCTTTCTTACCCTTAAAATAAAAGTTGAAAAAAATTGAGTGGTCCAATTAGAATATTAAATTTTAAATGCGCGATAAAGTCAATTTTATATCCCGATTGGTATTCCATGCGTAAATCACAGTGAGACACTATAAAATTTATGCACTAAATTATTATTCAAGATTAGTATATACCTGAAGAGCCAAACTTTCATAAGGGGCTGCTCAACAATTGAATAGTACTAGCCCAAAATTGTTGTTTTGAGATAAACACAAAAACCTTTTATTTAAACCTTTTACAGGGTGTATTTGAAATAGCGTAGGAAATTTTAACAGGTGATTCTACATGATAAAATATGACAAAAAGTTCCTATAACATATGTCTAAAAATGCGTCATAAGGGAGCTACGCCCCTTTGAAATTGGCTAAAAAAATCGGTTTTTATTTAATAACTTAGGAACCCTTTGAGATATGTTAACGAGGTTTTTCACGTGAATTAATCCTAATAAGGCCCATCTTTGTATGTCATTTTCACGTACTTATTTAAACCAGGGGTGTGCGAAACGGGGGGGCCTTATCAGTTTTTTGTCCCAAACTTTTTTCTGTGTAACTTTTTTGCGAGAAAAGTTCATTTGAAGGTGAAATTCCACGGTTCGAGGACGAAAAATTAAATACTAAAATGTCGAAAACCAAAATTTTAATGATGCAATGTTATTAATCAAAAACTAAGAAAAAAAGTTTCCATACATATAGGTCAAAAAAACGCTTTTAAAGCTACCATAGCCCTTTAAAAATGGTTTGGACTTTTTGGAAGTACCTGTCTGTGAGGTTTTTTTCTTAGTTTTTAATGTACATTCGCCCTGCATCATTAGAATTTTGGTTTTCAACATTTTAGTATTTAATTTTTCGTCCTCGAACCGTGGAATTTCACCTTCAAATGAATTTTTCTCGAAAACGGTTAATCCTACAGTATTACATCAAGAGTACCTTTTTTATGTATTTTGACCTTAGGAATCATATTTCGAAAATAAAATTGCAAAAAAGTTACACAGAAAAAAGTTTGGGACAAAAAACTGATAAGCCCTCCCTCCCCGTTTCGCACACTCCTGGTTGAAATAAGTACATGAAAATAACACATAAAAACGAGCCTTGGTAGGATTAGTTGACGTGCAAAACCTCGTTGATATATCTAAAAGGGTTCCTGAGTTAATAAATAAAAACCGATTTTTTTAGCCACTTTTAAAGGGGCGTAGCTCCCTTATGATGCATTTTTAGACATATGTTTATAGGAACTTTTTGCCATATTTTATAATGTAGAATTTCCGACGCTATTTCAAATACACCGTGTAGTGTTTGAACTTTTTTACTTTTTTACTAAGTTGTAGTGTTTAACTAGACCGATACATAAGAAGCGCAATTAGTCGGAAAAAAAAGAAGAATGAATTAAAATAATAATAATAATAAAACCGCGGACATGTACTGTTCTCGAAATTATTTTTTTAGTGTTTTCTTTTTTTAGAAAATTTCTTTTATTTTAATTTACAGGATAGTTAATAACAAGCCGTGAAGATATGTAATGCTACACATACACATTCCATTATACATACATATTATTCACAGTAAATGGTATATTGCATTTTCCCAAGAACTTAAAAAAAATATTTAAAAAAAAAAAAAAAAATGATGAAAAATAACGTTAAAAAAAATCTTAAAGATTTTATTTTTTTTCCAAAAAAATTTTATCAAAATCAAAATTTTTCATTTTTTTTTATTTTCTTTTTGCGAAAAACGAAAAAAATATAAAAAAAAATTTGAAAATGATATTTTTTTATTTTTTTAAAAAGTTTAACCACCATAACTTTTTTGTTTTTAGGGGGATTAATTTAAAAAACAAAAGGGAGTTACCCTTATAGAACTTGATTTTTCTTGAAAATTTCGAGTCGATAGAATAATTCGTTCTGGAGTTACCGTGTCTAAAAAAATCGTGACATCGGACGGACAGACGGTCGAACATTTTCAAAGTTCCTTATTTTTCATTTGTATCCAAGAATATTTAGGACGTTTTTGGGCGATTTTGGGAAATTCGAAACTACCGTATATTATTTTAGCGCAGGCGCTGTGAATAATATAATAGGAAACATTGCAAACAACACGTTATATTACGTACTCCTACATACATAGAACAATAAAGATAAATGTTTTAGATATCTTCTTTAGCATTTGTCTGTTTGCATGTTTTCGCAAAAATATAAATGAAATATATGTTTCTCCTGAAAAACCAAGTCATTGGATTTAATTCCTTATGAAAGTTTAACTTTTATCTTATAGGTCCGTAAAGCTTTACGTAAAATAAAAGAAAAAATATCGTTTTTATGTTTAGCTGAATAAAAGCTCTTAATATTCTTATTAAAGATGGATCCTTTGGATAAAGGTATAAAAATAACATTATCTATAATTTATTATACTCCTTATAGCTTTCGCGCTAAAGCTATAGAATAGTATTTTACATTGCCGTCCTAAAGTCACCCACTCATAACTTGTGAACGAGTTGTTATATCAACTTTAAATTTGTAACACGTAAATAAGACAAATCAACCAATTTTTTTGATATATTTAATATAATCAGCTTTTAAAACGTTGTCAGGGGACATAGGTGACCCACGAAAATTTCAAATTGAAAAATTTGGCGGTCTCACCCCTTAAATTTGTTCATTGGGGTAAGAGTATCATTCCTATATTTTGTTTAGAATTTTTGAAAAAATCTAGAGGCCACTCACAGCCATTTTTTTAAAAGATATATTTCCTTACCTTTTTTATTTTTTTAAGTCAGAAGGATTTTTTATTTAAATCTTTTTAACACGGCCTGGTATAAAGGGACAGTAAATGGATAACCTTAGAAAAAATCAGAATGTTTTCTTTAAAAATGGCGGAGCTGTGCCCTTTTAATTTCGAAAATGCACTATATAAAAATAACATTTTAGATTATATTTTAAATTACATGAAGGTAACATATTTGTTTTTTTTTTTGTAAAAAACTATTTTTTTTTAAATAAAAACTATTTTTTTTAATTTTTATAACACAGCTATGTGTACACTAGGTCTAAAGTTTCCTAGGGAACCTATGACCTACTCCATAATTTGACTGATAATACCCCGTTGTGTGTAAAGATTTTGTACTTGTTTTTGTGTTTAATAATCTGTTTTATGTATTCTTATAATAATATTTTTAGGGAATTTTCTTTTTGGGTTGGTATTGAAGACCTAAATTTATGTTGCCTAACGTATTGGACTGCTGTCCATTATGGGGGAAAGAATGTTGAAGATTTTATGAAGAAATGATTTATTGTAGTATTTGTTGGACAACAGGTTAATGTACAGTTAGTAGTGATAGTAGTATTTTTGATAGTTTATGTCATGAGAAGACGGTGGAAGTCAGTTCTTGATTTTTTGATTAAATATTTATAGAAAAAATAGTTTTATTCTTTGCATCGGCTAAAAAATTTAGTGGTTTTTATGTGGGGACATATTGGGCTACACGCTCAATACTTTAAGACAATGAAAAAAAAATTTTATGTGCCTGTCATTACGCCTAAAATGAAGTCATGTAGTGCATTTTCGAACTTCAAAGGGCACAGCTCCGCCAATTCGAAAGAAAACTTTCTGATTTTTTTGAGGTTATCCATTTACTATTTCTTTATACCGTGTCTTGTTGAAAAGATTTAAATAAAAATTCCTTCAGCTTCTTAAGATAAAATCTTAAGGATCATACTTTTTAAAAAATGTCTGTGAGCGACCTCAGGGAGGATACTCCTACCCCAATTAAAAAATTTCCTTAAATTGGTGAGACCTTAAAATTTTTCAATTTGAAATATTGGTGGGTCACCCTAATAGGGAAACTAGATCTAGGTCTTAAGTTACAGGTAGTAGGTCTGTTGCCCTGCTAATTTAAGACCTAGATCTAGACAGGGGCATTTTTTTTATGGGAAGGTACATCATATGATACATAGTTTTAAAGCATAAAAAAAATCCTTACTGGGTCACATGTAATTTATTTTTGTTTTATAAATTTTTCTGGATGTTTAAAATAGGGTAAAAAATGGGAATTTGTTTCAAAAAAAGTAATCAAACAACAAACAAAGAATAATTGCATTATGCAAAAACGCAAATTATACTTTTAAACTAATTTTAAATAATACAAAATTTACAAAAAAATATGGCTATATAACATAATTATATTTGCTTTATATCTTAGTGTTTTTTACCCCGGTTTTTTCTATTCGTTGATGTTTTTTTGGGAAGAGGGTTGAAATTAATAATACTCAAACTATTTCCTTAAATCGTAACGTTTCGAGGGTGGTTTCCCTCGTCCTCAGACCTTTAATATGAGAGAAAAAAACAATATTAAAATTATATATGTATTTGCTTTATAATGATATGATACACCTGGGAGATTTAGCTCAGCGGTCAATGCCATCGATATAGCCTGACACTGATCTAATGATCGTGAGTTCAAACCTCACTGGCGCCGATTGCCCTTTTCAGTTAATTAATAATTGAAATTTGGCGAAGGCGTACTCCCTAGATATATTGGTTCGAAAGTCAATTAAAGCCGGTGGTTCCCTCTACTACTAGCCCACACAAGTCCTGGACTTAGGGGATGCTTAATTAAGTAGAATAGTACGAGGTTAAAAACAAACAAACAAACAAAACCTCCCATCTATAAAAGCTAAAAATAATCAATACATGTCAAAAGATAGCTTTAGTTGTCTTATTAAAGTGTTACTATTTTGAAGTTATTATCTTAATTTATTCAAAAGTGACTTTTAAACTGCACCGTATGGCTTTAACATTTTTAAAATTTTTTTTTCTGACGTGATGGATAAATTCTGCATTTAGATTCGGTTTTAAAATCCAAAACTTTTAGGAAGCGATATATCACAACCCTTTTGGATAGCAAATATATTTTTTAGTATAGCTGTGTAATTAAAGCCTTACACAAAACCCTGTTGGAAGCAAATATTTTTTTTTGTGGAGCTGTGTAAATAAAGCGTCAAAACTTAAAGACACATTTTTGCGAGGAAGTAACAGCGGCGAAATTGTATCAGTTTAATCGTATTTTTCATGTTTTGATATTTGTCATCTTAAATTATTTATTATATTATATTATTATAATATACCCTATTTCATTTCATTATTAGTAACTAAAAAAGTTACTAGGTTTAATTGAGCTTTGTAAGTAGATCTTCTGGTGGAAAATGGCATTTTGCGTATCGATTAAATATGTCTTAAAAAATAGGTTATATTTTTATGTCATATCAATGATATGATATCATTTTACTTACATATAAATTTTTGCATTTTTTTATAATAAAAATATAATTACATTTATGTTTTAAGTCTTTGTACAAATGTAACCCAGAAATGTGGAAAACTTTTTACAACAGTATATTAAAGCATGATTGGAAAATAGCTTGGAAGTCTATTAGGTATCACTGATTTATCACTTCTTTAACATATACTTGTTTATTACACCACGTAATTATATCACTTTGTTTGATTATATAACATTTTTGAAGGCATTTTTTAAATAAATGTACAGATGGACCCACAAAAAGTGCAAGTTTTAAATATGCCAAAATGTCAATTTTATTAATTATTTTATAGTTTAAGTAAGATTTTAAAAAAGAGGTTATAATAATTAGATATATTATCAGTTTTCTTTAAGTTTATTAGTAGTCTATAATAAGTTATTACAGATAATGCGTGAATGCGAATAATGTTAAATAACAGTAACTGCTGTTATATGAAGCTGGAAGAAATAGAAAACTAGCAAATATAGAGGTTCCAGATCAAGAAGTTTTCCTAAGATAGTTATTTTTATGTTAATATTCCTTCTTTTTTACAAAATTAATGGAGAGCCCCTAGAACATGCATTTAATGAATCGAAAACTTGCTCTCCTGAAAAATTATGTTTTTGTGACATGGTGTCGTTTACCTCCGGGGTCCAGATATAGTAAATAATAAACTGAAAAAACATTTAGAATATTTAATCATATAAAACATTTAAGTAAACACAATATTTAGTAAATCTTATGGGAAATAAAACTTTGAACTCCTTAGTAATGAAATATATAATTTATGAAAATTATGATTTTCGTTTAAAAAAGGTTTTTTTTGCTGCATAAAAATTTCTTGGAATTATAAATGCGGCGGCGGGCGTTGGTTTTCGACCCAGCAAAATTTTTATCGTTTATGTGCACCGCGTCTCGTAAAGGGTGTTCCCTTAAATATTTAACTAAATTTTTACTTCATTCTTCCTGAGCCTGCGCTCCTTTTAACCGTTTCCTCCTGTATCCATTTTTTCTTCAATCAAAACAAAACTCTCTGAATTATTAAACTTTGCCGAGTCCACTTGCTCACATCCGGATGCATCCTGCTTCCAATAACCCAATAGTTTGAGCTTTTTGAATCATTTAATTGATGCATTTCTAATTATGTACTTAATTAAATTAAATCCTTTATTGATTATGTACTTTATAATAATTATAAATAATTTTGACAAATATTGTCAACATTGATATCTGAATTGTTTGTAAACAATTATTCAATTTACACAACTAGATTTTCTATCTTGTTTTTTTTCGGATCCAACTGCACGAAATTATATTTCTGACAGTGACAAGAGAAAAATCATTTTGAAAAACATCAAAATTGGTACCAAGATTGCAACCTAAGTTAGAACAACTAATATTAGCACCAATTATTAAAATCAAAAGTACTTAATAGTTACTAATAACGAAATGAAATAGGGTATATTTCAGCTTTCTTAAAGAGGCATAAGTTGGGGTTAGTTAACACCTTAAGTGCGTCTTAATCATTATGATTTATATTCGCAAGAGAAACAAGGGTTTACTTATGACAAATGACTGTCGTCCTGAAGCAATTATCTTTGATAATGTAAATGAACCATAACCCATACTTGACTACTGTCGGGATAATAACCTAGAATGTAAGTTTGAATTCGGTCAACATAAACTAGTTTAGATAAATTGGAGTTTCTGGTTGTTTGCTTTACACTAGTTGTTTATGCAAAAAGTGCTTCGTGCTAATCATTTTTCTTTTAATGAGGAATACCATTAAAAACATTAGTTAATATATAATGCATCAGTACAACAGCACGAAAAAAAAATACTGCTGCCAAGAAAATAATGCTTTCCCCTATAGGCTAAGGTTCATTAAAATCAAAAACAAAAAAAAAAAAACATAAAAAATCTTAAAAAAAAATTTTTTTTCAAAAAAAGTTTCTTTGTTCGTAAAATGAAAAATTAATTGAAAAATATATGTTTTTGAAAAAAAAAATGTTTTTACCCCATTTTACCCCATTTTACTCCATTTTACCCCAACCCGATTTTTAACAAAAAACTATAACTGGATAATCAACCTGTGGTCCAAATTTGAATTTTTAGCCCGAAGCGTTCTTGAGTTATCGTGGTCACAAATTTCCCGGACACAGAACGACAGACTTTTTTTTGACGGAAATCATTTTTTTTAAATAAAACGTCCAGAAACGTAAAAAAATCAATCAAAAATTTTCGAATTTTTTTATTAACGCAAGGGGTAAAGTAAAATGATGGCGATCGTAACTAACGCCATAATTCTACCCCCACACCTCCCCTGAACAAAATTTTAGATCTCTTCCATATTATTTTTAAACTAAAGATTTTTTTTCACTGAAAATGTACCCAAGGCTATTATAATATAATATATTATATCGTTATGATACTGCAATTCCGCGTATCGTCATTTGACAGAAATGAAAAAAACTGTCATGTTTATTGAATTACAATGACACATGACTGATTTTTGCAATAGTGTTAAATAACGTTACGCTGAATTGCAGTATCATAACGATATCTCACCTTGACAATTCCGAAACATCGTATATCGTCATCTAAAGGCTCTAACGGTCTAACTCCAAAACGTCATATTTTTCAGGAGACGTAAAAAACGATTTAAAACTTAATTATAGCAATTTAGAACTTTAAAACTAGCTTGTTCACAGGTAAAAATGTTTGAAATGTGTTAATGTATTTAAAACTTTTCATTGTTATCTATTTTATATAAATTATTTGAAAATTAAATTTTAACCACAGAATCTAAATTCACTAATGGTCTAACTCCAAGGGAAGATAAAAGAGGATACCTATCGTATTATATCGCGTAATATTATTACAAAAAATATATATTTTTATATTTAATATATAATATTACTACTAGGTAGGCATAATATATATACCTAGATAATATTAATATTATAAAATTATACATTATAAAACCTTCATAAAAATAATTAAATCCCATGAGAAAAAAATATATTTTATTTTGTAACGTTATGTTATAATAAAAATATAATAATTATTAAGCGACATTCAAAACTTAAATACCTTATTTACATTTTTGTGGTCAACAAATTCTAATGTATATTATTATACATAATTATGTATGTATCATAAATGTAACGAATCTTTAACAGTTTGCTGCATATTTTTTTATGTTTTTTGGATTTAGTTAAGTATTTATTATTATAAAAAAGATTTAAGTTATAATTATTTTAGTTTTTTTTCTGAAATAGAAACTTAAACATAGGGTATATTATCATAATATTCGTGATACTTCCATTCTAAGGTGGACTTTAATTCTTGTAAATGTTCATATTTTCGTTTCTTTATGGCTAGCCGTTCATAATAAAGTTGTGGTTTGAGGTTTGAGGTTCTATAATATCTTTTGGTTTTTTCCCACACTCTTTTAAATCCTTCCAATTATCGGAATGTCTTAATTTAAAGTTTATGGTGCCATCCGGACAGTACTGCAGGGCTCGGATATTGGTTACGCATGGATCTGCTTTTATTTTACCAGGTCTTATTGATTTATAAAATTTAATAGACGTAAAATTCTTGAAAAAAGTGTGGTCCAAGTAGTTGACTTTAAATGGATTTGGTTTACTCCGCGCATTTTTAAAAATTTCAATGTAGTCTGTGGGAACATTAATTTCTCTGTCTCTTAATCCTTGATAATTTTATTAAATTCATTTGTACACTTTTTTTTCCAATTATGTACGGTTGTTGACGAAAGCGCTAAAGTATTTAAGAACAAACCGGCACTACTTTGTTATCTTTTTTGAGATGATATTGAAAGGTAATATTTCGTCTGGAAACGTTCATATTTTTTCTATCTCTCTTTCTTTTAACTGAACTGGTTTGCATTAAAGTGTCCACTAAAACCTTTTTCTCCTTCCATGACTTAGACCAAAAATCTTCAAAAACGTTACTTCTTGTATTGTTGTCAAATTCTTTGCATTGTAAAATAGAGTTTCCTTCATGTACGCACTGACAACTTTTTAGCTTTTTTTCTTCTCGATCAATGACAATCCATTTTCCATTAATTAATGTTTTTCCTTGGAATGGAAGGCCCTTTTCCCGATCTATTTTTTGCTTTTTTTTCTCCATTCATTTTCATCGACGTCCATCTTTTTACATCTTTTCCTTTTTTGACGCACTTTGAAAACTTTTTCACTTTCACTTTCACTTTCTGTATCGGAATATGGGACCAACATTATTAATGGCAATAATTATAATTATCATCAAACAGTAAATTAACAAATATTTGAAACGGGATCCCCTGTTGTCGAGAAATAGTTTGACATTAGTGACAGTTCTCATTTAATTGTTTTCTCACAATCATATGATGGAGTTAGACACTTAGCGACTTAAAATATTTACATTTTTGCATTTTTTGAGGCTGATATTGGTTTAATGCAACTTTTTTTTTTTTTTTAAGTATGTTGGTAATCAGATAATGAAGCAAATTTGATAAAAATCTCATTTTTGAAAATTTTGGAGTTAGACAACTAGAGCCTTTAGTGGACGATATAAAAAATTTCCACTTGACATGTTACATGTCACATGTATAACGAATTATCCTGTTTTAAACAGTTAATAAAGAATGGGTTCTTATTCATAAAATGTAGTCAATTATTAAATTACTACCGTACTAATCATATAAAAAAAATAAAGTCTCTGGCAAGTTCTTATTTTTCAGATACGATGTTTCGGAGTTTACTAGCCGACATTATATTATGTTAAAATAATTTAAGGTTACAACCTTAAGCTATTATAGCTATAATAGATATTGCTTGACTTACAAGCAGATTTATAATACCAATACTTTCATTTATAAATTGTAATCACATTGCTAGCTATAATAATATCATAACTAGGTATGCCAAATCAGGGGCGGATTTATTCATTTTAAGGGGGGGCATCCATAAGGAAAAAAATTGCGCTTTCAATAAAAATATCATTTTGAAGGTATTTTTATGCTAATATATCCCGCTGAGGGGGGCATGGCCCCCCCTAAATCCGCCCATGTGCCAAATTATAATTTGTACTTATAACTACCCTACCCCTACCCTACCTGTAATTACGTTTAATACACTATAACAAATATAGCAACATAAATAATAAATATGGGTATTTATTTTAATATTCCATTTTTTTTTATACACACCTACCTATTATAATAAGATATTATTGTCATTTTAGTCGTTGTTGGATAATACAAAACACAGCATTAGAATTTATGATTAATTGTGCACACATAAGCGAATATACCATAAATAAATGTCGAATAACTCGAGGAACCCTGGCCCGATTTAAAAAAAAACTGCTGAAAACTGAATAAAAAAAAAAACTTTTTAAATAAGGTAACATTTGATATCCTTTCTTATTTAAACTTCCAAAAAAGGAGTAGGTTATCAATTCGACGTGTGGCTTTTTGATCCCGCATAACTTTGGAACGAATTAACGGAATTAGATAAAGCTTTTTGCAACTTAATGAGGGCATTCACGAGGTGGCTCGTTTTAATTTGATGCTTGGATAATGCCGGATAAGATAATTAAGATAAAATAATTTTAACGTAATTTCACTTAAAATCGGCATAATTTGGTTTTAATATTAACCAATTTTTAAAATAAATGTCGGATAAGCCGGATAACTTGACTAATGGGTCACCCACATATTACGGCAGGCTAAAAATCTTTTAAATGCCGCTAAACTTGATTCTGTGGACCTTTAATAATAAAATACCAAGAGAAAATGATAAAATTTCTCATTACTCCATAAGGCGTTATTTGATTATTACTTAACGCTTAAAGTTTAACTAAGATTTTCTTTGGTATTTCGTTTAAAATAGGGTTGGTTTGATATTTGGGCATTGAAATATAAATATTACTAGATTTATTTAAATTAAAAAAATTATCTTGATGCGTTGTGAAGTCAGCAGCTTGCCGATATGGAAGGACAACTATAATTTAGCTTAGATCACGTTACAAATCTACTAGTTCTGTATCTCTAAAAAGTAAAAAATAAAATCTTTTAACAACAAAACCGACTTCTACATCTCTAAAAAGTAAAAAATAAAAAATGAATCGGTGCCAATTTCACAGCCAACAATTTAACAACATAAATAATTTTTAGTATTTAATTTAGGGAATGGTGAAATTCGCACTGACTTATTTTTTACTTTTTAGAGATATAGAAGTCGGTCCATTTTTTTTTTGTTAAAAGATTTTATTTTAGTTTTAGGTTGTACTACTAGCAAACTGTACTACTCAACTTCATCGATAAAAATATTTTACTATTATCTCACAAAATTTAATAATTAAAGTAATTCTATTTCAAAAAAGAGATTTTTTTACTGACCAAATTTATAATATCGCTCTGCTTCCGTGAATTATAGGCTTATTAATCACGGGTCTGTAAAAATAAACCGTTTACAATTTAAAACGACCGTGGATAAAGCATAGAATTCTAATAGCTATAATTGCTAAATAGCTATTAATCATTCGGGTGATTAGGTCACTCGCCTTTCGGCTCGTGTCCCAAAATTCAACCTCACTGATTAATAGCAATTATTATACGCATATAATAATAATATAATATACTATTATCATGTTCGTAACTAACCAGACTAGAAGGCAGGACAGAAATATAGTCGAACTACCGTTATTTCGCTCTGCTTAACTGCAAAAAAGTATGCTTTTCTTTGGATCTAGATGCCTTAATCTTATACCTACAAATATTAAAAATTTAAATAAAAACAAAAGTAAAAATCAGTTGAAACAATATATTTTTGAATGCAATATATGTGATTTTTACAGTATTCTACAATAAATAACTTAAGTATAAAACTTAAACTAAAATTTTAAGTACGACTCTGTTACAATTTAAATGTCTTCACATAACTTTGACTTTTTTAATCTTTTATAAATTTTTATAAAAAAAAACCGTTGTACTAAAAGCTATATTAATAAGATATGTATTAATATACTTCAGTGTTTTTGTTACAATATACATTTAATTTTTTTTTTTAATTCAATTCATTTGATTTTTTTTTGTTAATAATTTATTAATATAAATATATAACTTTTTTATGCTCCGCAACACAAACCTATGGTTTAGGTGAAGAAACTAATAATCTAAAATTGTAAAATGTAAATATTGAATAAATAAATAAATAAAAAAAATATAATATTTTTTTCGAGATTTTTTTAAAATAACAATTAAAACAACTGTAACTTTTTTCCACAAAAACAAAAGCGAGCTAACTTTAATAATAACGTTAAAAAAAATAGTAATTTGAGTTATATTCGGAAAAAAAATAGATATGTAGTCCGTCCAATTATGCAAAATAGTAGTTTAAAATTTCCGCGATTTTTAAGCTACATCATTGGTTGGTACATATAAAACATTTTTTGTCTAAAATGATTGACGGTCGTTAAAGCTAATAAAAGAAGAGAAAGTTACATAAAAAAATGGTTCTACTTAATGTTATTTTGTATTGTATTAAAAAAGGTACTTTTTTTGGTTTATGCTTCATACACTCACCCTAAATTAGCATATTCTACATATTGTACAAACGTAAATTATATTGAACAAAAGGAAAACCTCAAATTTTTAGGTTACAATTACAACTTAAGGCGTATCCAGAGGCTCGCATAAAAACCATTACAAGATACATGACGACACATCAAGCCAATCCTGGCATCGCATTCTTATGTACTATGCTTGTTATGCGAGTCTTTGGATAGGCCCTTTCCAGAAAAACAGTACCGAAATCTGTTAAATTTTTGATACACTACGATTTATGCATAATTATGCTATTTATACGCTCTGTGGTGTAAAACGGGCCGCGTCCCTTACAATCTTGCATAACTGGACGGAGTATAGTAATTATTTTATTTTATGTTATTTTATTTTATTTTTATTTTTTCACTAACAATTTTAGTTTTATGATAATTTTTATGTATTGCGATTTATTCTTACTACTTGCCAAAAGTAAAACGATGTCTGCATTAATGCAGTTATACATTTTTTATTAAAGAAATATTCAAATTATCCAAATTTAAATTTTTATTCGTGTAATCAGACCGAATGAGTGAATCGAACGTGAACACAACTGAATCAAATAAAAACCAAACAAGCCGTAAAGATATGTAATGCTTCGCATTCCATTGTATACCATCCACAGCGGATAATATATTGCGTTTTCTCTCGATATACTTCCCTAAATATAATTTCTTTAAGCTCGTGCGCCAACAATAAGTTTAATACTGTAAGAAAAAGTGTCGTCCACCTATAATTTTTGTTAATGAATGGATTTTCTTTTTAAAAATTGGTATTGGTGTTTATAAGGCTTTTTCTTTTATTTTTACAAGCTTTTATTTAACTTACAATGTTTGTCTATTTATTTGTTTGTTTAGGACAAATCTGCCAAAGTCTTTTTTGACGGCTGACAATACAATTTTATATAAAACTTACCCCCCAACCCCCACCCCTAAAATTAAAAAAATCCATTTTTTACCCACACAAGATAAATTAAAACTAAAATTAAGTTACATAATCATTTAGTAATAATAAAATTTTACATAAATTTTACATCCCCCAACAACCACAAAAAACATTTTTTGATATCTTACAAGGCACCATTTATAACATTTATTATCCTTCTCAGTCTCAAAAGTAAAAAACATTGACTAAAACTGTACATTTAAGTTTTTTAAACGAAATGTATTAGATTATATTCGTGTTTATTATGACAACAGCAATTCAGCCATCTTGCTTTAAGCATTAATAATGATATTTTAATCGGTGGTGCCATCTAGCGGAAATTAATGATTTAAAATTCACACCTGTAATAACTAGTTTACCGGTCTCTATTTTTCATTACAGGTCAAGTCCAGGCGTTGAAAACAGTGGGACAAGGAATCACGTATACTCGGCGCATTATCTATCTGAGTAACAAATTGGATCAAAGAAGCTATGATTAGTGGTTTAAAAATGACTTTTAGTAATATTTTTGTAGCCCATTGTGCTTTTGATAATTTTTAACATTTAGGCTAAATTTACTGTCATTTTACGTCTTACAAATAATAACAAAATCTGTTTAAAAAGTAAAACTTTGTTCAAAATTATAATAAAAGTAAGTTTTTATTCATAAAGTGCTATTATAAACTTAAATTTAACATTACCTGAATAAAATTACGGACCAGTATTATTTTAACCAAAAAATTCTCTGTTATAGTGTTTACTTCAAAAAATTATAGAGCACTGCATTATATTACTTCATTTAAACAAAATTTTTATAGATTGATGCTTTAGTTTTCTTTTTATGCACTTTTCTTGTTATTTCTTCTTGCTAAAGCAAATTATTTGGATTTTTTTATAAATGTCAAAATAATGTCTTGATTGACAATAAATTTTAAACAAGATGAAAACCTTACACAAGGAACTAAATATATTCTGCCAACCAAATAACAAGAAACAAATGACCATCAACTCAGATAGATAATGCGCGGAGTTTACTTTCCAAACTTTATTAATTCATATAATGTATGTATTACGTATACAGTTGCGAATAATAATAATAATAATAATAATAATAATAATAATAATAATGCGAATAATAGTATATTATTTACCAAGTGAGAGAAGTTTAACATTTTTGACCTGCGTCAAATTGCGGGATGAGCGCGCTAGCGCGAAGCCCGCAAGACGCGGTCTAAAATGTTAAATCTTCACTCCCGTGGAAAATATAGTATTTTTTTCACTACCAGTACAATTAATTAGCTATTTATTTATTTTTTAACTAAAATTTAATGAAAAAGCTTATAAATTTAAAATATCACGCTGGCCGTTCGCGGCCATTAAAAAAACAAATGAATAACTTGACATTTCTGGCAGAAATTTTCTGGTGATCTGCTAAAATTATTAAGTTAGAAAGTGTTTCCGTGTTAAGTGTAATAAAATATATAAAAATGGAAAGTGAAATTTAAAGTGATGATTCTGGTACTCCCCCAGAAATAAGGGGACAGGCGAAAACTGTGAGGGAGAATCTATTGTCTCAAAAATCAATATATGGGGGTTGTACCTCTAGTAATCTATGATCCTTACGATAATATATGGGTTGTATAATCTATGGTTGAATATGATGGGCCAATGATTTTCACTTGTCAAAGTGTTTTTTGTAAAACATGTTTTATAGGTACTAATTTAGTTAATATTTTTTAATTTATCATGCAATAAATAAATTTGGTGTCTAAAGACACTTGTAAATAGCAATGTGATTTAATAATTAAGTGAAACGTCAGATGCCAAAACAGCTGAATAAATAGTATATTATTTACCAAGTGAGAGAAGTTTAACATTTTTGACCTGCGTCAAATTGCGGGATGAGCGCGCTAGCGCGAAGCCCGCAATACGCGGTCTAAAATGTTAAATCTTCACTCACGTGGAAAATATAGTATTTTTTTCACTACCAGTACAATTAATTAGCTATTTATTTATTTTTTTACTAAAATTTAATGAAAAAGCTTATAAATTTAATTAATATTTTTTAATTTATCATGCAATAAATAAATTTGGTGCCTAAAGACACTTGTAAATAGCAATATGATTTAATAATTAAGTGAAACGTCAGATGCCAAAACAGCTGAATAAAAATTCATTATTAACCATGGTGCAATGTTATTATTTTTAGAACCTCTGACGTCATAGGTAGAGAAATAATATTTCTACCAATGAAAAGAACAGTAATAAAGATGTGGTTTTAGGCTGGTAGCAAAAAAAATACTTAATAGGTCCGAGGATGAATTTAAACTATAAACTAAATTAAACTAAACTAAACTAAACTTGTGAGGGGTGGGAAGGTAGGTAGGGACACTAGATCTAGGTTGCTAACTTACGACCTAGATCCAGTGTCCCTAGAGGTAGTGCTTAGCGTTACGATGCGTTACGAGGGAGGGTTGTTGTAGCGTTAAGTTAAGCTCTTTATAATTTTTAAAGAAATAAACGGTTTGTTTTTTTACCCAAATTAAATTTTAGGGGAGTTTTGGCTACTAACGTTACGTATTTTTAGGGGGGAGTCTAAGCATTACGAATCATTATATGGAGAAAGGGGGACGTCCAAAATAGAAAAATTTCTCGTTACGTATTTAAAGTATGACCGGTTAGGCTCGTGCTTAACTGCGAAATCGCGATAGGATCGAACGATTTTGGGGGTTTCATCTACATTACATTTTTAAATTGGATCAAAAGTATTTTAATCGTTTTCTACACTTTTTCTTACCCAGAAACCGCTTTTATTTTTTTTAGTTAGTCCTTGGTTTGGTTTATGGGCTTTTTTGAAGTTAGGTCGCACGGAAAAAGCCGAATTTCGTTTTTCTTGAATAAAAAATTTATTTGAAATTCAATTAATATTTGGACACACACTTTTTTTATTTTTACAATTAAATCATGTAAAAAAATATTATAATTTTTACCAGTAGAGGGCGCTATTGTCAATTTTTGGCTAAAAATTGCACTTTTTTAAACTAAAAAAACTCGAATAAGCATGGCTACCTAGAAAAAGTGAATACGGTGCAGGATAGCCCAAAATTTCCCCTTTATGGGCTATTTAGATCTCGCTCGGAACGCGAGTCGTTTTTCAAAAAAATGCAATTTAAGTAAGGTCTGCAGCTACGGTCACAGGGCACTAAAATTAAAATATTTCTTGAAATAAGACATTTCATGAAAATTTTTAATGGGTATGTTATCTTTACCGAAGTTTTTCAATCAAAACTTAAGAAAATAAATAAGAGGTTATATAGAGGTCATAAAGAGTACATTTAAAGGTTTATAAAGCTACCCTGTAGTTTAATTATGTTTTCTCATTTCATTTTACTTAAACCAACTAAAAAACTTTATTTTACCTTAGATACATAAAAAATGTTTAATTTAATAAAAACGCACGTTGTCATTTTTTGTAAAAATAAAAGCAAAAAGATTTTTTTTAATATTTAGCGTTTTTTTTTAATTATTTTTTTTAAAGTTCGTTACTTGTAAATACTTTAAAAATTATAATAAAAATAAATTTTGTTAAATCAAGTAGCCTTGCAGTTGACATTTATTTACACAACATATATTAAAATATTGTGTTTTGCGATTGCCTTTTAGAAAGTTACGTTTAAAAAGTTAAGTTTAACTCAGTTTTCTAGTAATTAAGTAGTGGTTTGTTTTATAGTGTATTTATCGGTGATTTTAATTTAAAATTATAAATTTTTAAAAAAGTTCAAACCAAATGCCAGATTCACGATGAAACATGTGGACCATATAAACCAAGAAACATACAGGGAGTATTTCTTTTGAACTCTCTTACTGAAGATGTCAGTAATATTATAAAATCTAAAGATACCAAACGACCCAACTAAATAATAAGTGTTTCTTTTTTTTAATTTATATTTTAACAAGGAAACGTTCAAGTATTACGTAACGCAAATTTTGAAAATAAAGTTTTTTAGTTGGTTTAAGTAAAATTAAATGGTAAAACACAGTTTAACTACAGGGTAACTTTATGACCTTTAAATGTACTCTTTATGACCTCTATATAACCTCTTATTTATTTTCTTAAGGTTTTATTGAAAAACTTCGGTAAAGATAACATACCCATTAAATATTTGCATGAAAAGTCTTATATTTCAAGAAATATTTTAATTTTAGTGCCCTGTGACTGTAGCTGCAGACCTTACTTAAATTGCATTTTTTTGAAAAATGACTCTCGTTCCGAGTGATATCTAAATAGCCCATAAAGGGGAAGTTTGGGGCTATCCTGCACCGTATTTACTTTTTCTAGGTAGCCATGCTTATTCCAGTTTTTTTAGTTTAAAAAAGGCCGAAAATCGACAATTGCGCCCTCTACTGGTAAAACTATTATTTATTTTTTACAAGTTTTGTAAAAATAGGAAGAAGTTTGTGTCCAAATATAAAATTAATTGAATTTCAAATAAATTTTTTATTTAAGAAAAACGAAATTTGGCTTTTTTCGTCCGACTTAACTTCAAAAATGCCCATGAACCAAACTAAAAAAAAAATAAAATTGGTTTCGGGGTAAGAAAAGGTGTAGAAAACGAATAAAATACTTTTGATCCAATTTAAAAATGTGATGTAGACCGATCGTTCGATTCTATCGCGATTTCGTAGTTAAAACTTACTTAATACTTTTCTAGGAATGCTATGAAGAGTAGAATAGCGAACATTTTCATATGAAGTTGGAGGTTTTCCGGGCCACTTACCATATTGTTGTGTAAACAGAATCTTCAGAACCTTTTCTACGTAGGTAACAAACGAAAAAAAAAAATGTGGCAACATACAAAGACGAACAAAAAAAAGGAAAAATCTTAGTCAATATACAGAGCGGTCCAAAAGTCACCCCCCCCCCTTTTAACTTTTGAACGAGTTGAGATATCGACTTCAAATTTAGAACTCTTAAATAAGACAACTTAAACTATCTTTTAGCATATATTTGATATTTTCAGCTCTTAAAATGTGGGCAGGGCATGGGCGGACATTTTTTTTAATAGAAAGGGGGGTCGTGTGATACATTATTTTAAAGCTTATAAAATTCTCTATTTAAACTAACATTTTAAAATTTTTTAAAAATGATTTTTAAGGTTTTGATTTTTCAATTTTTTGTGCTAAAACATTCGATTTTTTAAGTTTTTTTTTTATAGATTTTTATTTATGTCAACTAAAATTAGTTTAAAAGTATAATTATCATTTTTTTATGATGAAATTAGGCATTTTTAAAAAATTATTGTTATTTTTAGAGGAATTTTGACATTAATACCCATTTTCAACCCCATTTTAAACCCAAAAAATTTGGACTTTTTAAATTTAAAAATATGTAGTTAAATGGAGAATTTTATAAGCTTTAAAATGATGTATTACACGACCCCCCTTTCCATTTAAAAAAATGTGCCCCCATGCCCCCTGACCACATTTTAAGAGCTGAAAGTATTAAATATATGCTAAAAGATAGTTTAAGTTGTCTTATTTAAAAGTTCCAAATTTGAAGTCGATATCTCAACTGGTTCAAAGTTGAGAGGGGGGGGGTTTACTTTTGGACCGCTCTGTATAATTTTTCAGCTGTATTTTAAATACCTATACTATACTTGAGGCATGTATGATCAAAAGCTGATAAGTCCAACTTATCTAACTTTTTGGTGAAAAACAGCAAAAAACTATCATTCTCTTTGTATGAGACTTATAAATTTTAAAACCTGTAGCCTTTAATTTAGCTGAATGGGAGTTATCATTGGTACAAAAATTAGAAGACAAAAAATTCTTCTATACATGTCATGTTTATCCGTCTGTCCGTTGTCGTGTTTTTTGTAGACACGATAACTCGAGGACAAATTATCCGATCGACTTGACTAAAACGAGTTAAAAGTTAAAAATTCTGCGTTCTGATTCGTCGACCGTCAATTTAATCCAAGTTTAAAGTTAAACCACCATTGGTTCAAGTGGTCCCAAAACAACAAGGGTAGTTAATTAAAAAAAAATAAGAAAATTGTGAAATGTTATATCTACGTAGTTCAAAAAAAACATTTATTTTTTTCTGTGTATTATATGATTATATACCAAAGTTGATTAGTCAACTTTCAAACTAGCTGCTAAATTTTATCACAAAGAAAAATATACGTTTTGTTATCATAAGTTTTATTGATTTAGAATGGAAATATTACATTATGGAAGAAAACTTCAACAAACTTCAACTTTTTGATTGAATTAATTTTAACTTTCATATCGATGTCTTTTTGATTTTATAAAACTGAATAGATAATATAGGAGTTTAGGAGAGTCATTTATGTGGGGTAGAAGGGAGGCGTTTCCCACGTTGTATTTTAAATAGGGTCTGAAATTTTAAGAGATGATTCTACATCAGAAAATATGACAAAAAGTTCCTATAAACAAATGTCGAAAAATGCGTCCTTAGGGAGCTACGCCCCTTTGAAAGTGGCTAAAAAATTCGGTTTTTATTTAATAACTCAGGAATCCTTTGAGATATAGCAATGAGGTTTTGCACATGAACTAATCTTATTAAGGCCCATCTTCGTATGTTATTTCCATGTACTTGTTTTAACCAGGAGCGTGCGAACCGGGGGGGCCGTATGAGTTTTTTGTCTCATTTTTTTTCTGTGTAACTTTTTTGTGATTTTATTTTTGGTATATGATTCCTCAGGTCAAAATACATCAACGAACTAATAACTCTTCTCACTAGAATAGGCATTTCATTTGTAAAAACTGACAAAAACGTAGCCAACATATACAAATATCTGTCTTACTCGCACAGCTTTGTTCTTACAGAGACAACAATAACAGTTACTGGTAATTGTTATTGTTCAGGCCTGAATATACATACTATTTGTTTACGAACAAACTGAGATGTTGATGATACTTTATATTAACGGTATGCGCATTCTAGAGAGAATAGTTGTTAGTTCGTTAAAATGCATAAAAAGGTACTCTTATTGTAATACTGTAGGACTAACCGTTTTCGAGAAAAATTAATTTTAATAAATAACTTTTGTGCTATCAGGCGTTTTGAAACTCTCAAATTAGTTTTTTGCTCCACCCTAATATTACACAGCCCCATAAAAAAATAAAATCAATTACTCTTTTAACAGTAATTAATTAGATAAAACCAAAATATATTTTTCTTACGTATTTTTGTGTGCTGAAAAGAAATTTTAGAGTAAAAAATCTCCGTGACCCCATAGCTTTTTCAAAAAAATGTAAAAAACAATAACGGACGAGATCTTTAAAGTTCTCTAGTACGTAAACTGCAGTTTACGTTTCCCATGGGAGTTGTACGGTACAATTTGTACCCGAAGACACTCTTGACGATGGTCGATAACAGCGGACTGTGTACGTAGGTTCCGCTCCTCAAAGACCCTTCAGGGGAAGGCGAAATCATCTCTTAACTAAAATATATTTTTCTTACGTATTTTTGTGTTCTGAAAACAAATTTTACAGTCAAAAAGCTCCGTGACTCTATAATTTTTTTCAAAAAACTGTAAAAAACAATACCGGTTAAAATCTTCAAAGTTCTCTAGCACGTAAACTGCAGTTGACGTTTCCCATGTATGTTTGTGCCCAAAGACACTCTTAACGATGATCGATAACAGTGGCGGACTGTGTACTTAGGTCACACTACGCAAAGACCCCCGAAACGATCAAAGGGGGCTCGTGGAACGGCAAAGGGGGCCCGCAGAGAAAATAATTTTTAAATTGTTCTGTTTCTCTCTTTTATAGAACTCATTTTACAAGTTTGTTTACATGTTTGTTAACCTCGTACTATTCTACTTAATTAATCATCTTCTAAGTCCAGCACTTGTGTGGGCTAGTAGTAGAGGGAACCACCGCGGTGGTGCACTGGTGCACCGGCTTTGACTTTTTATAGGGAGTGTCTCGGTTTCGCCTGTCGCCTTCACCAAATTTCAATTATTAATTAACTGAAAAAGGCAAACGGCTCGAGTGAGAATCGAACGCACGCTAGACGGTATGTCAAATATTTGAATTAGACGCCCTAACCCACCCAAATATATTCTCCTATGAACTATAAAAAGCATGTAATTCACATGATGTGACTAAAAAATGGTTAATTTTCTACTGCAATCAATTGCTAGAAAATTAAAGGACCTACACTTTAACGATTGAAAAAATAATTACTAGCGAGGGCCCCTGGGGCGGGTGGGGCCCGGGCCCCTATTGCGACCCAGCAGTCCATGCCAGTCCACCGCTGGTCGATAACACTGATATACAATTTTTGTTTTCTTTTCCAAGGACTAAACCTATTATGCGTTAAGTATTTTTGTGTGCTTAAACTGAATTTTCAATTTAAAAAACTTTCTACCGCGAAGAGTTAATCCCGGTTTTTATTAGATGAGGGTTATACGAGCCCCAAAAAGTAAACTTTTTCAGATTTATCTGAAGACAAATTTAAGTCGTGGGCCAGGGTGTGGGGATTACGTAAATGCAATTTTTTTGAAAATCGGTTATGTTTTCAAGGGGCACCGAACAAAATAGTAGGGCGCCTTGGTTTTAATTAAATGCTTTTCGTTATCGTTTATAACTTGTGCATTTTTTAAGATAGATAGGTTCAGTCCTTGGGTAACAGCAAAAAAGGTATAATTTATTACGCTTGTTATACTTAAAGGAAAAGTAACTCTTTCATCTTATTTGTTGTTGCCGTTCTCGCTTTGCTTCCCTCAGCTCGTCAATCCAAGAACAAAATGGGCAGGGAAAGCCTTTTTTTTCTCCCAAAATGTTTCATAAAGTTTAAGTTTACGTTCCAGTACTAGGGGAACGTACAAGTATCACGTAACGCATAATGTACCAAAATTCATACACTTCATACCTCGGTTCTCGCGTTATTCAAGGCTGTAGAGATTTCATATTTGGCTACCCCCCCTAACACACCCCCTATTAGGGGGGTTGCCAAAATTTGAAATTTCTATAATCTATAATAACGCGAGAACCGGGGTATGAAGTGTATGAATTTTGGTACTATTTGCGTTACGTAATAGTTGAACGTTACCCAGGCTACTAAACTATCTAGAATTTAAAATAAATCAATTTTTATAAACTTTCCTAAATTTACATAAAATACTTCTCATAGAGATATTTTTGAATGAAAACTTTAAACATTTGTCTAAGGTAGGCTGATTTTCAAGCTACTAAAGCATATAATCGTAAGATATATAAGCTAGCTAAAATCACATACCAGCAAAAAGTAATTTTGCGTGACAGTTTATGGTTGAAACTTGCACACTTTATAACTTAACTTGCTATTTAATAATAATAGCGGGTATATTATTTACTTTAAAGATTAGTTATTCGTGATTCATGAATAATAAGCTATAATTTTTGACTTCACTGAACTTTTCTTATATTATAATATATGGTCTGTTTTTTCAAGCAAGATAGTAAATTAAAAATCGCACAGTAAATATTTTTACAACATGTTTGAATAGTATATGTTTGTGTATAGAATATAGTTATGTTTTATAACATAAACTACGCAGTATATTCGCATATTCGAATCTGTTTTGAAAATATTCACTGTGCGGTTTTTAATTTGCTATCTTGCTTGAAGAAGCAGACCACAATAATTACACTATGCGACAGCAAAGACTTTGCGGAGTAGTAGTGGAAAAAGTGCCCCAGCTCAGAATGAGCTTATATTTATAAAAAAGGTAGCTAATCTAAAGGTTAATCATTTTCCAGAGTCTTAGCCCCAAACAACTCCCAGGGGGGTAAGAAAATATTTTTTTACCCCAAAACGTTTTATTGTTTTTCTCCGGTTTTTGTGATCCGATCAATTTGAAATTTAGAATACGAATAAAGGGCAATAAGAACATTTTGCAAAAAAATTATCATACATTTGCGATCATTCTAACCTATGAAAAAAAAAATACTTCTTTTTTTTGAAGTGGTCAAAAGGGCCATTTTTGGAATATCATCCCCGCCATTTTTTTATATGTTATGTATTCGTAACTAATCTTAATCATATCCAAAATTCAATTTTTTTCATGTGGTAAAACAGTGTCAAAAACACTAAAAACTGCGTCAGATGCGCATTTGGTTGAATTTAAATTCAATTTGATTTTTTTGAAAATATCTTATTACTTTTTTAAGTTTAAGCTGTAATAAAGCAACAAAAATAAATAACAAAAAATATATATTCTAAGTAAACAAATAAAAATAAAAATTGGATTCAGTTTATAATCTTAAACAACTAACTAATGCACTTCGTTTTGAGGAGTGATTCTACATAAAAAATATAAAAAAAGTTCCTAAAAATGTATATCCAAAAACTGTTTCTAAGGGATCTTCGCCCCTTCAAAAGTTGCTCCAAAAATTCGGTTTTTATTTTATAACTTAACCTTGGAAACCGTTTGGACTTTTTGGTCTTTTTTAAAAAAAAGTTTTAAACCGACCCAACAAACAATGTCCCGGCGGCCGACGGGCGATAAAGTGATGGCAAATGATCATCGGCGGCGGCGGCCGCAGAAGCATTATTTATTGGGCATTCACCTTTTTTTTTAAAGGCATAAACATCTCTGCTCCAGAACATCTCTAGTCCAGAACAGCTTTACTTCTTAGCATCTTTACAAAAAAATAACTATACTCAAAAACATAACAATAATAAAAACATAACATAACATAACATAATAAGATAATATAATAATAAATAAGATATTATGTTTTTTTTATAAGTTTTAAGATTTTAAGTTAAATCTAATGCCGTTATTTGGTTAGTAAGTAGAAAATATGTATTTTTATTTCTATTATTTTATATTATACCTATTTATGTAATAATTAAAACATAACATAACATAAAATGTTATATATTAATATATAACATATTATGTTTTATTTAATTTTTAACTTTGTAAGTTAAATCTAATTTCGTTATTTAAGATTACAAATTTATTCCAATTTTTATTTATTTATTTAGAATATATATTTTTGAATATTTATTTATTGATAATTGTAATTTATTTACTATAGTTTAAACTTAAAAATAATAATAATTAAAAAAAAAACAAATTGAATTTAAATGCAACCAAATGCGCATCTGACGCAGTTTTTAGTGTTTTTGACACTGTTTTACCACATGAAAAAAATTGAATTTTGGATATGATTAAGATCAGTTACGAATACATAACATATAAAAAAATGGCGGGGATGATATTCCAAAAATGGCCCTTTTGACCACTTCGAAAAAAAGAAGTATTTTTTTTCATAGGTTATAATGATCGCAAATGTATGATATTTTTTTTGCAAGATGTTCTTATTGCCCTTTATTCGTATTCTAAATTTCAAATTGATCGGATCACAAAAACCGGAGAAAAACAATAAAACGTTTTGGAGTAAAAAAATATTTTCCCACCCCCCTGGGGGTTGTTTGGGGCTAAGACTCTGGGAAATAATTAGTCTTTATGTTAGCTACCTTTTGCATAAATATAAGCTCATTCCGAGCTGGGGCACTTTTTCCACTACTACTCCGCTAAGCTCTTTAGGCAAGAGATCTGTCAACGTCAGGCGTTAATTTAGGACCACTATAGTCGAATCCCCAAGGGGTTTCACTACTTTAGGTCATTTAAGCGATTTTTTTTTAATTTAAAATTTCCAATGCACCCTAATACGCAAGACTCATTTTCAAGTTAGCTTTTCATAACATTGGGAGGCGAATTCCTATCAGAAGACATGAAAAAAAGTTTATATAAACTTATGTCCAAAAATGCTTCTTAAGGAAGCTACGGTCCTTCAGTGACAGGCCCGCAAATTATATTTTCGTTTAATATCTCAGGAACCCTTTGAGCTACAAAAATGAGTTTATGCACGTGTTTTTATATCAACAAGGCCTATTAATGTATACTATTTTCATGTTTTAGTTTTAGCCAAGGGCGGGCCAAACGGGAAGGCCCAAGTACTTTTTTGCCCAATTCTTTTTTCAGCGTTACTTTTTTGCTGTTTTTTAGTATGAATATGATCCTATACATAAAAAAGGTCATATGATGTAATCATCAAAGATTCGCAGTTTCCGAGAAAAATGCAATTAAAATAATATATTAGGCTTTAGTGACTAAAAATAAAAAAAAAACAATCCGTAAAGATATGTAATGCTTCGCATTCCATAGTCTAATCTTTACTCTAAATCGTATATTGCTATTTTTCTCGATATACTTTTTTACTTTACTTTTTTAAGATATTACTTTTAATTGCATTTTTCTCGTAAACAGTAAATCTTAGATGATTACATCATATAACCTTTTTATGTATTTTTATATATAGTATTATATTCAAACTAAAAAACAGCAAAAAAGTTAGGCTGAAAAAATAATTGGGCAAAAATGTGCTTGGGCCTTCCCGTTTGGCTCGCCCTTCGCTAAAATTAAAACATGAAAATAGTAGAAATTGATAGGCCTTGTTGATGTAAAAGCACATGCATAAACTCATTTCTGTAGCTCAAAGGGTTCCTGAGATATAAAACGAAAATCTAATTTTCGGGAATGCCACTAAATGACCGTAGCTCCCTTAAGAAGCATTTTTGGACATAAGTTTATATGAACTTTCTTTCATGTCTTTTGATAGAAAATCACCTCTCAAAGTTATGAAACGCCAACTTGAAAAATGGGTCTTGTATATTAGCGTGAGCTGAAAACTTTAAATTCAAAACATTTGCTCAAATGACCTAAAGTAGCAAAACCCCTTAGGGACTCGACTATATTTTACCTATATTTTCGAATGACGTTGACAGATCTCTTTCCTAAAAAATCAACCTCGGTTTTGGCACAGTGTTATTAGATACCTAAAGTAAAAAACGTATTACTTAACACTTTTTTAACATTAATATGTTTAAGATGGGGGGTAGAGGGCTAAAACCATTACGAAAAAAAAAACCGTTACGAAAAAAACCTATAAGAAAAAAACCTATACGAAAAAAACCGTTACGAAAACACAGTTACGAAAAAACATGTAACGCTCGCATTGAGTTCTCGGATGGGATCATTGAGTTCTCGGCTGGGATCACTGTTAAATAAGTTTTACTGTACAAGTAAAGCAAGACCGTGATAATATTAATATGTGATGCTTACGATATTAACAAAGTTCTCGGATGGGATCATTATTGTTATGAGACGCAAAAATGTCCCAAAATTATGTGACGCAAAAGTGTTCCAAAATTATGTGACGACCCCAGCAGAGAACTTTAAATTTATGTGACGTTTACGATATTAAGAAATATGCAAGTAAAGAAAACCGTGTCTCGTAACTGGAGGCTTAAAACATATTAATTGTATCACGGTTTTGCTTTACTTGTACACTAGAACGTTTTTAACATTGATCCCAGCCGAGAACTTAATGATCCCAGCTGAGAACTCTGATATATATTTATAATCTATAAATTGTTTTCCTTTGGCCTAGATGTTGCCAGTTTTGACCAATAGTTGTACCTCCAGACAAGGTGTACTACACTATTTTTTTTTAATTACGTCGATTGGAAAAAACTACATAAGTAAGTAATTAAATTTTACGTTTTAAATAACCACCTACTTAATTTTTCCCTAACCTCCAAAAACATATCCTAAAATTTTTAAGGTCATATTATCTCGATTCGATAGCCCAATAGCTCAAGGTGGGAGAAAAATTTTAAAACAGTATTTTTTTGAAAAGTAATATTACATAATTATTTAAGTTATTACATGTTTAAATTAAGCTGGGTGTTTCAGAAAAAAAATCACAAAATAATTTTATGAACGGTACCTTGTACACTGCCGCACGCTAGGCCTGAGGTTAACTTAAGTTTGAAACAGTGGTCAAAGCAAACAACCAGTGGATATGTGTAGAATGAGGTCTAGGCTATTCATAACCATCAACAGCAAAATCGCAGCAGATGGTTTGCAGAAGATACTGTTAAAAGTTGTTGGTGATGGCCTTGTTGTACCTTAAAATTTTAAAAATTGGGGATTTGAGTAATAATTGTAGCTAAGTTTCGTCCGTAGAATCCGAATCCGTTCACAGAATTGATCTATCTGTTTTAGTTTTCGAAAAAATTAAAATAAAAAATATGTTTTAGTAAACTTTCATCGCCTGTAAAAAAATAACTACACATGATATTAGATAAAGAATGTGTATAAATGACAGCAAATAAATTAGTATTTAAAAATACCATAGAATAATTCGTAAAATTGTGTTGTGTGACTATTTTAATATGGATTCTTTTTAAGAATTTTTTAGAAAAAAAAAGTTAGGTTGAGCAGTGTTTAGAAATACTTACACTTATACTTAAACCTATACACAAAATTTGACTTAAGTAATTACATGACAGTCTGTCAGATTATTTTTAATTTCCAACATGAGTCACGAAATAAATAGAAAAAAAATTTGCGTCGGGTGTGGTAATAAAATTATATTTAAAAAAAACAAAAGTTCGGAACATATTATAACGAAAAAATTAGAAGTATTAATACAAAAATTTTTATGCGGCCAGTTTAATGTGGAAGACTCAAAATTTCCGTCATCAATATGTGGTAATTGTCGGCTAACACTTCAGCAGTGGGAAAAAAATATATTTAAAAAAAAACTGCCAGTTATGCCTAATTTTGGTACCGAAGAAGATATGCTTACTAGAAACAGAAAATGTGAATGTTCATTATGTGAAAAAAGCCGGTATAAAGGACATAAAAAGGATACTCTACAAACCTCAACCTCAGATAAAAATGAAGTACTGTGTAAAATATGTTTTAGTAAAATAGGAAAAGGAAAACGGCATTCCTGTTCTTTGAATAATGCACGCGATAACATTCAAGAAATTGTTCAAACATTGCCTAAAAAACAGAAAGAACAGGTGGTTTCTGAAGCTTTGAAAACATGTATGGAGACGGACAACAAGAATGAAGACTTAAGTTTGTGTACAAAGGGAAGAAAATTGAGGGTGGCATTAAACCCAGAGGCTCCAAAGCCGATGGTATTTTCCCATCAAGCTTTACACAACTATAGAGTTAATACTGGATCATCTACCAATGAAATGAAGAAAATGACAAATTTTATTAGAACCCATGCTGGAAGAAATTCTATACCAGCATACTTTAGGGAACAAAATGCGGTTCAGTCAAGTTTGCTTGAAGATATATACAATGAGAGTTGCTTTTGTTTTGATGTTGAAAAAAAAAATGATAAAGAAGAGCGACCAGTAATTTGGGCCGATGCTGAGAAACTTCTGGAGAGGGTGATGGAAAAAAGAAATCAATATGGAGAAACATCAATTAAATTATTGGCTGATGGAGGGCAGGGATTTTTTAAATTGTCTCTCTCGTTTATTGTTGAGGACGATGAGCTAAACGAAAAAAAAAGAAGTCTTTATAAAGATGGGGGAACTGTGGGTAAGGAGGGAAAATTAAGTGGAGTTCATAAAATAATATTATTGGCAATTGTACCGTCTATAACAGAAACATATGAAAACATAAAAATTTTATTTGAACTTACAAAAGTTAATAATATCCCATTTAAATTGGTGGCAGATTTTAAATTAATACTAACAATAAATGGACTACAAACTGCAGCTTCCACCTACCCAAGTCCGTATTGTTTTGCTACTCTGCAAAAACTAAGATCAAAAACTATCATTGATGATAATGAAACATCTTCTGAAGAGATATCTTCAGAAGAATTAGTAACTGATCATGACTGTTTGCATTTAAAAACTTACGGAGATCTAAAAGTCCAATACCAAAAATACTGCGAACACGGTCATTCTAAAAAGTTTGCCAAAGACTGTGGCAGTACAGTGAATCCTTCGCTTATATGTGAGGAAGACCATGTCTTTATAATAGACAAATGTATATTTCCGGAGCTTCACGTTATGCAAGGTTTTGTTAACCGTATGTTTTGGCAGGGTCTGGTTCCCCTTTTAGGAAAAGAAAAAGCATTGCTTTGGCCAAAAAAATTACATATAGAACCAAAAGAATACCACGGTTTTCATTTTGATGGTAACGATTGCAGAAAACTGCTAAAAAATATCGATAAATTAAACGATCCCGATATTGTTTTAAATAATCCACTACAAGTGGTTCCCTATATAGGGGTTTTTAAAGCTATGGACAAAGTTGTCAGTGATTCTTTTGGCAATAAAACTGTTGCCAAAGAACTGGATGAGCACATTGCTGAATTGAAAAAAAGTTTTCAGGCAACTGGGGTTTCACAAAGTCTGAAAATGCACGTTTTAATATATCATGCAAAACATTCTTTGTATTTTCTTAATGGTAACGGGTTTGGTTTATGGTCAGAGCAACCTGGTGAAACCATTCACAAGGAGTTTTTAAAATATTGGAACAAATATAAAGTAATAGCAATAGACCATCCAAATTATAGCAAACGGTTAAAAAAAAGTGTAGTGGAATTTTCATCTGTAAACCTGTAAATTTTTAGTACTTATACAGTGTAATATAATATACACAGTTCTATTTAGGAAATTATACGATTTATAAAATCACTTTCATTTAAATTGGATCCGATCGTAGGTGATAACAAATTGGAAAAGTTAGTTTACAGTTGGTTTATAATCTACAAACAGCACTATTAATTGATTTGATTTTAATTTGAATTAGTTATTTATTTAGTTATTGTAAAATTTACAATAAATCATGGGGTTTGTGTTACCAAAACTACAAATATATTATAAAATACGAACTTTAACTAAAATGTTATTATTATGTTAATAAATAATTTTATAAACTTATAACAATAAATCGTTTTTCATTTATTATAAATTGATGATTTTAATTATTATTATTATTACTTATTATAACATAATATTATAATATGATAATATAATATTACCCATTATAATATGATATAATATTATTACATATTATTATTATTACCTATTACACACTGTGTAATACACAGCATTTGCCCATTTGGCTTTTTGTTTGGTCTTCCCAAAAAGCCAAAGGTCCATTTATTATATTATTATATTAGGTATTTATTTCAATTACCTACGTTACCTACATAGCTATAAATAGGTATATTTATTATAATATAATATTATTATACTATATTATAGGTAATGGAAAATTAAAGTATTACCTTAAAAGTTAGACTTATAGATAACTACCTATATCTCTACTTAGATAACTTACAGTTCGAAAAATTTGTGACATTAAAATGTCTAATAATTTTTGACAAAACAAATAGACTGCTCAACTTAGTATTTATTTTTTCAGAATGTGACCACAAGGAGGTCTTGCTTATTAATAATTATACTCATATTTTATGAATTATTCGATTGCATTTTTTAATACTAAGCCTTTCTCTGTCGTTTGGGCATAATGGAAAGTTAATATCTTTTATTGTTATTTTTTTACAGATTAACAAAGTTTGTAAAAACCGATTTTTGATTTGCATTTTTTTCGAAAACGAAAACAGATAGATCAATTCTGTGAACGGATTCGGATTCTACGGACGAAAATTAGTTACAATTATTACTCAAATCCCCAATTTTTAAAATTTTAAGGTACAACAAGGCCATCACCAACAACTTTTAACAGTATCTTCTGCAAACCATCTGCTGCGATTTTGCTGTTGATGGTTATGAATAGCCTAGACCTCATTCTACACATATCCACTGGTTGTTTGCTTTGACCACTGTTTCAAACTTAAGTTAACCTCAGGCCTAGCGTGTGCCGCACATTAAATTCTGGACACCTAAAAAATTGAAATTTTTTAAATTCAAATATTTCGAAAACTAATTAATGGATTTGACTGATTCTTTTTTTGTTTTAAAGCTTAAAAATTCTCTACTTTTGTTTGTTTTAAGAATGATTAATTTTTTTTCGCATTAACAGCAACAAATAATGTACAACTATGTTTTTTTACCCCATCTTCTAGGACTTGCATGGTACGCCACTGTAACTGTTTATAAAATTATTAAAGTCTATCTTATTGCCGCAGTTTTAATTAATATTTTCTTTTTTATTTTTTTACATCTGGTTTAGGAGATATCAGGATTTTCCTGGAAGTTGTCATTTTTTCAGTTAAAAAAGTACTACATGAATTTGATTAATGCTGTGCTTTAAATTTGAAGCTTAACCGAGTT
Source organism: Brachypterus glaber (assembly GCA_958510825.1). Classification (NCBI taxonomy): domain Eukaryota; kingdom Metazoa; phylum Arthropoda; class Insecta; order Coleoptera; family Kateretidae; genus Brachypterus; species Brachypterus glaber. The sequence continues at coordinate 19,828,424 of OY294045.1, forward strand.
ACATTTTTCTTCTAATCAAGTTTATCAAAAACATAAATTGGGTTTGAAAAACTTGAGTAGAAGAAAAATAGGGTCACTCCGTCCGGCGGCAGTTCTGCGAAACCACCGTTAAGCCTCCGTCAGACGGTAATAATAAGTTGCCCCGGGATGAAGAAACTAAAGAAGAAGAAGTAAAGGACATGAGCGTAGAAGAAGAAGTAAAAGACATGAGCTTCAAATAAAAAACTCTGCTGATTAAGTACTTTTTGAGTTGATTGAAAAAATGACAACTTTCAGGAAAATCCTGATATCTCCTAAACCAGAAGGAAAAAAGTAAAGTCCAAACGAAAATCCTGATATCTCCTAAACCAGAAGGAAAAAAGTATAAAAATAAAAAAGAAAATAATCCTTAAAACTGCGGCAATAAGAAAGACTCTAATAATTTGATAAACAGGTGCATTTAAATTTAAAAAATGTCAATTTTTTAGGTGTCCGGAATTTAATGTGTATATTTCTAAAAAGTTAAAAAGAGCATGAAAAAATTAGTAAAAAAATAAAATTTCAGATTTTTAAAATTCAAAAATTATAAGTCAAATATTAAATGTTAAATATTAAATTTTAACTACAGAGTCAGTATTTACTATACTATAGCAAATATAATAATAAATACTGTTCGAAATTTGACGAATGCTTTGATGGATGAAGCACAATTTTGTCGTGTTCGAAGCCGGTAATATTGACAGTATTCAGGTTTAGCCCAAAAGTGTAGAGTTGTAATAAACATTTCACATAAAGTGCTCTTTCACATTATTTGGTTATATAACTGGAAATGCTTGTATGCGGCTTCACGAGCTCACATAGTATTCGATATGCGAAATGCACCGCACACTTTAGGATTGGGAAATATTTGCAGTCCTGATATTCACTTCTACATGCATTTATCCATAAACCGTAGACAAAAGGGGATAATATTGTCAAGAGTTGGCTAGGTAGCCATACAGGCTTTACCTAAATTTCATAAAACAACTTTATTATTTATAAATTAGTACCTTGTATTGCATACAGATGTTTTGCACGCCAAGCATTCTTGTGTTATTGAACTTAAATAAACTAGGTTTGTTTGTAAAACATTTTGGTATAAATACGGTACGTAGAATTAGAATTAAATTATTAGATTATCAGATTGAATACCGTAGAGTCGATAGTTGGGTAGTCCCAAAGTGGGCAGTGCCCATTGGGCAAAGTGACTCTGACATCTCTGAAACCTAAAGTGGTACGAACGTGTTTTATAAATAAGAGTTTAATTACACCAAACCCGTATCCAGCAAAAATGGAGAGGAAGACCATTATTCGTGACACGAAGAACCCCATCATTCGTGACAATATTACAAAATAAAAAAAAACAACTCCTAAAATTAGTATGTTACAGAAGTAGAAGAAGAATGATGCATATTCCAAACGAGTAGATGTTTGTCACCCGAGCCGCGAAAGCGGAGAGGGAGACGGTCTACGAGTAAGGAATAGCCATTCTACACGTGTTCCAGACTTTACTTTTTCTACGACTGAAGTTTTATACGTTAATTTTTTTTATAAATTACATAATAACCAAAAGTTTTAATAAAAAACAAAAATTTACATCCAATAATTTAATTTTCATCTACACTGATAAAAATGATTTATTTGGATATGGCGAATTAAATTATTTGGTGTAACAAATATTATTTGAGTCAAATAAATATTTGGTTCAAAATCCAAACAAATATTAAGTTCACACAAATAAACTGTTTTATCAGTGTAGTAATTTAATTTTTATTTTGTATTTCGTTAATCCTGCTAAAGATATGAAACCCGTTACGGTATATGATATCACGGAATATGCCATTAAACGTGCTAGATTTCATATACTGCAATATTGTTTTGTTTAACCTCGTACTATTCTACTTAATTAAGTATCCCCTAAGTCCAGGACTTGTGTGGGCTAGTAGTAGAGGGAACCACCGGCTTATACTGACTTTCGAACCAGTTTCTAGGGAGTGTCCGTTTCACTTATCGCCTTCGCCAAATTTCAATTATTAATTAACTGAAAAAGGCAAATCGGCGCCAGTGAGAATCGAACTCACGATAGTAGACTTGCTATGCATACGCGCTAGCCACTACGCTATGCCTCCCAAAATAAAAAATATATTTCATACGCTTACGGAATGTGCTATATAGCACGTAAAGTTTTCTGTGCGAATTGAGTCCTATTATAGGACTATAATAGTGCAAATTAAGGTACTTTAAACTAGTAAAATTTTAGAAAAATTAATTATTCATTTAATTTCTCGAAATCAAACTATACTTATATCCCATTTAACCTTCCATTTATACACACGTAATGTACAGAATTTCAATCGTTGCTAAAGTATACATAATATGAACTTTACATCTATTTGTTTTCGTGTTCATTTTATTCTATAAAAATTTTGCTGTAGAAATCGGATTTGGAATATTCTACCACATCCAAATAATATACACTTACCAACCTTTTTATCAAATCTAAGAAGGAATATCTAATACAAACAAAAAAATGCTTAGTAAACACCAAAAGATGGTGTTGGCAATTAAAAAATACATATAGTTATGTATATATAAAATGACCGAATTCGAATATTTGTTCTGTACTACTCACATATGACTGAAATTAACAATTAGCAAATATGTGGGTTCAATTCTACATATTATTGAAATTTTTATCACTTAAGGTTATTTTCATGGAATAAGTACACGGCCAGGTATTACATTAAAAAAAAATTATCAATAAATTTTTATTGAAAAAAATTATAGTCGTCACAAAATATGAGAAAAAAAGATATCAATAACCAGTATGTCCTTCTCTCTTAAGCAAAACATTAACACGTCTGTGTATGCCAGTAAAAAGGTTGTTAATGGCTTCCTGCGATATGTTGTTCCATTCTTCTTGAGCAGTAACAATTAGCTCCTGAAGGTTGAACGGGGGGTTATCTCTATTTAAAATGGCCCTTTTTAGCATATTCCACACGTTATCACAAGGATTCATGTCAGCTGAGTTTGCTGGCCAGTTCATTCTTTGAACATTCCATTGCTGTAGTAAATTGGTAACACTTCTTGTGCAGTAGGGAGTGGCGTTATCGTTCTTAAAAATTAAATTATCTCCAAGTTCGTTTCCCAATGGAAGGACGAATAATGTTTTGGACATAAATGTTTTGCTTCAGAACAGAGAAGGACATACTTGTTATTTAATTTAAATCTTTGTTTCTCACATTTTGTGAAGACTTTTTCAATAAAAATTAATTAGTAAATTTTTTTAACTTTGTTGCCGTGTACCCCATGAAAATAACCTTACATGCAGGGTTGTAGCTATGGGGGGGGGGGAGAAGTGTCACCCCCACCTATTTTTTTAATTATAAATGGTAGAACGTCTTCCGTTGTTTTTGAAGGGAGAGATTACTTTCAAAAACAATAGGGATCTTCCCCTCGTAGAACTTGATTTTCCTGAAAATTTCAAGTCGATCGGATTATTTGTTCTTGAGTTATCGTGCTCCTAAAAATCGTGATATCGGACGGACGGACAGATGGGCAGACGGACGGACGGACATTTAAAAAAAAGTTGCTTAATTTTTCGTGAAACAAATTCATATCCAAGAATATTTGGTCTAGGACGATTTTTAACATTTTTTGAAAATTCGAAACTACCGTATAATATTATTCCAGCGGATGCGCCGTGAATAATATAATAACGAAACTTTGTGTTATAACACGTTTTATTTTGAAACGGGGATCTTCCCATCGTAGAACTTGATTTTTCCTGAAAATTTCAAGTCGATTGGATTATTTGTTCTTGAGTTATCGCGCTCCTTAAAATCGTGACATCGGACGGACGGACAGACTGTCGGACGAACATTTCAAAAAAAAGTTGCTTATTTTTTCATGAATTAAATTTATATCCAAGAATATTTTGCCAGGATGATTTTTAAATTTTTTTGGAAATTCGAAACTACCGTATAATATTATTCCAGCGCAGGCGCCGTGAATAATATAATAACGAAACTTTCTGTTATAAAACGTTTTATTGAAATAACTACCCTAAATTATAATCAATTTGTTTATTTGTGAAACATTTTAGCAAAGAGATATTAATTAAAGAGTTAATGAGAATTTTAATTAAAAATAAAACGAAATTTATTTATTTTAAATATGTATAAAAGAAAAAACAGCTAAACCTGCTCTATTTTCAATAAATGCGAAATGGTAGAAAGCCTTCTGTTCTTTTTGAAGGGAGGGATTACTTCCAAAAACAGGGATCTTCCCCTCGTAGAACTTGATTTTTCCTGAAAATTTCAAGTCGATCGGATTATTTGTTCTTAAGTTATCGTGCTCCTAAAAATCGTGACATCGGACGGACGGACGGACATTTAAAAAAAAAGTTGCTTATTTTTTCATGAGTCAAATTTATATCCAAGAATATTTTGTCTAGGAAGATTTTTAATTTTTTTTTGAAAATTTGAAACTACCGTATAATATTATTCCAGCGCAGGCGTGAATAATACAATAACGAAAATTTGTGATATAAAACGTTTTATTTTGAACTAACTACCCTAAATTATAATTAATTTGTTTATTTGTGAAACATTTTAGCAAAGAGTATTAATTAAAGAGGTAATGAGAATTTTAATTAAAAATAAAACGAAATTTATTTATTTTAAATATGTATAAAAGAAAAAATAGCTAAACCTGCTCTATTTTCAATTAATGTGAAATGGTAGAAAGCCTTCCATTCTTTTTGAAGCCAATTATTATATTGAATTTAAATTTAAATACAGGTGTCATAAGGTTAAAAAGCTTAATTTTACCCAGAAAATTATGGACTTCTGTCAAAAAAAGCACTATGTTCTTGTTTTCAGTTTACGAGATATAAATATTTTTATAAATTAATGTCAAAATTTTTGCGTTTTATGTTGCCTATTGCCTATTCAGCTTTAAAACTTTATCAACAAGTTTTTGTTAAACTCTCAAAAAGGGTCAGTATTTTTTCGTGCGGGTGAGTTAATAAAAAACAGGTTGAGTGGCATCATCAATAAAGCATTTAGCGCTGCAGGCAAATTTTTTTAGAAATCCTAAAGTATCGTATTTTTCAGAATTTCATATAGAATAATTATTATATTATAAAATCTATTAAATAATATCCTGATACCAAATTAAGAACCGCATTTTTCAAACATCTCAGAAATTATTTAAAATATATTATAATTATTTATAAGATATTTTAAATAATTTCTTATGGATTTGCGTTCCGAAACCATTTCCAGAGCCGCAAGCAATTTTCTTTTGAAATCTGAGGCACCAAACACTTTAAAATTATTAAAAACAAAACAAAATAATATATATGGGACTTTTCATGTCAAGCGGATCACCTGCGTATCCAAACTTTGGGTTGATGGATTTTTATGATCGAGATTTCAAAATGTTCGTCTGCGCAAGAACTTTCAAAAAAATGGTGGCGTATTGAAAAATTTAATATGGCGGATTAAATATGGCGGCTGGAAACCAGAGAAAAATCGAGAGTTCGAATCAAAAAGCTTATAAGAAAAAAACATGGCTTTCGATTCGATTGGTTTAGGGCTCAAATTGGGTATTTTACGTCCCCAAAAAGTTTGTAAGGAAGGTTGCAGAGATGTAACATGGCGGATCTAAGATCGCGCTAAAATCTCGAAATCGTCGAAATTAAAAAAAAAATATCTGATTAATCCCAAATTTAGTTTGTGGGGGTTTTCGAGGTCTTTGATCACAAATCAGAAGTCATAATTTCAAAATTCAAGATGGTCCAATATGGCGGTCCCAATTTTCTAAAATCAACCTATTTAGGCTAAATTTCGTTTACGGGGGTTTTTGAGGTCGTTGACCACGAATCCGAAGTCAAATTTCCAAAATTCAAAAATTTGGTCTGCCATCTTGAATTTTGCAAATCTCGGATTTGTGATCAGCGATCTCGAAAACCCCGTAAACGAAATTTGGCCTAAATCGGTGCATTTTCAAAAATTTGGAGCACCATATTGGATCCGCCATCTTGAATTTTGCAAATCTGACTTCGGATTTGTAATCAGCGACCTTGAAAACCCACACAAAACAAATTTGGCATAAATCGGATGACTTTTTCTTTAACTTTTGACGATTTAGCGCCATCTTGGACTTTTTGCATTTCTCCTACCTACATTACAATTTTTTTGGGGACGTCAAGTACCAATACCACTAGGCAACAAATCGCAACTTTTTTTTTTGCCCCGATCGGAAAGTAAATTTTTCTTACTAATTCGAGGGCGTAGAATCCGAATCTGACCTTAGAAAAATTCTAGCACCTAAAATTTTTGAGATATAAGTTCAGGTAATAAAGACGTTTTTTTTCAAAATATTTAAAAAAAGAGTAGAATTTTGAAAATTTTAGTGTATATTAAAAAAAATACGAGGAATTCAAAAATCTATATGTCAAGAACCTACTGTCAGAGTAAGTACGCAAAAAAAATAAAAAGGTTAAAATGAAAGTGCAGAGTTTACTTAATTGCTCATTTGTGGCAAAACTATCATTTTTTTTTAAAACTTTATAGAACTTAATTTGTAGATTATAAAATTCTCTACAAAAATATTTATACAAATATTTTTTTATTTTGCTTAGTTTGTTCCTAAAAAGTAAATAAATGAAAAAGATATAAAATTAAAGTACACAGTGTAAACTTTTTTCCCGAGCCCAAAAAATATATTTTTCTTATCAATTTAAAGGCGCAGAATCCAAATTTGACCTTAAAAAAAATTCAGCACGTTTTATTTTTTAAATTTTAGTACATGCAATTATGCGAATTTAAAAATAATTTATAAAACAAAATATTGTGTATTTTTGTTTTGTTTTTTTAATGGTTCTACATCATAAAAATGTTACTTTATTACATAAGAACCATAATACGTAACATTTTTTTAGTTCATTTTTGACCCCCTAGTAATGATTTTTGACGATTTTTAGCATGAGTACGTGGCGATAAGCTTGTCCCCTTTTGCACTCTTCTTCTTACCCTCCACCCCTACTTAGTTTTGTCACATTATCCATTTTTTTTATATTTTTTTTTTCATAATATCCCTATTTATTCTACCTATGAATTTAAAGTTTCTATGTTTTAAGTTGGGTATTTTTTAACTAATATTGAGTCGCCGAATCCAAATTTGACCTTGGAATATTTTTGTCTCCCATGATTTTAGGACAAAAGAGGGAAAAAATAATGATTTTTTAACATTTTTATCTTATTTTTCTCAGAAAACTTAGGTAATAGAAATATTCTGAGGCCAGATTCGGTTTCAGCGACCCAAAATTAGTTAAAAAACATATGACTCCAATCGGGGCAAGAAACCGTGTTGCCTAGTGTAATTTAAGCCCAAAACTAATCAAATCGAACGCCATTTTTTTTACAAGCTTTTTGATTCGAACTCTCGATTTTTCTCTGGTTTTCAGTCGCCATATTTAATCCTCCATATTGAATGTTTTAATACGCCACCAATTTTTTGAAAGCTCTTGTCCAGACGAACTTTTTGACACCTCGATCATAAAAATCAATCAACCCAAATTTTGGGTACGCAGGTGATCCGGTTGACATGAAAAGTCCCGCAATTTGATTTTTTTTGCATGAATACAAGGGTTTCCCTAAATCTTCATTTTCAAAATGGGAAAGCAAAAAAAAATAAAATGATTTATGTATTATAATTTATCCACGTTTGTTTTTTTATTTTAAATTCACTAATTTTAAAATATAATTCATTAGTAAATTACGTTATAAGAGTTACATAAGTTTAAAATATTCATTAAAACTGACATTTAAGGATCAGTTTTAAATCAAATATTAATATGATTAGGAAAACCTTTTAAAACAAAAAAGAAAAATCAAAATACTATTATAAATTCATAAAGACTGCAATATATACAGTATAAAACTTTTCAGATATTGGTATGAACAATGTAGGAGCCTCGAATTTTACTATGGTGTCCTAGCTATAAGTAATGGGACATCATATTATTATGAGTGCATACTTGATCAACCCAAACATTTACACGCAAGCACAACCAAAATTGAATTTTGCCCGCTGGGGAAAATATTTCAGGCAATAAAAATGAAAATTTAATTAATAAAAATTATTATATGCAAAAATTTATTAAATATTCCATCTATCTATTTTCTAGTCATCGTACAGAATTGACTCTTAGTACTGAAGTGGGCCCAGTAGCCCGAAACTGCAGTCTACAAGTATGACTACGATTCTTAGAAAACAGATTAATGAAATATTTAATTAATATTTTTATAATTTTGGGTTCAAAGTTAAAAAATTCTGGTCTAAAAAATGTACAGCATTTTAATTTTTTATAAATAAAAGTAAAAAAAAAGTTGTGGAAAATATTTTTACAGCGCGCCGGCTTGAAACCTTACTACAAGTAATGTCTTCTAAAGAACGCTTTAAATTCTTCTTCTTCTTCTTCAAAAAAAAAAATTCTAAACAAAAAATTAAAAAAGTTAAAAAAATAAACATTTAGGTTATTTTTTTATTTTTCTGATAAATTAATTTTAACTCGATCTGATAAATGGTCTGACAGTATTTGTGAAGGATTAAAGACTCACAGATATTCTGAAAATGGTTTTAATCGTTTTAGAGGACCTCAAAATGGATATTTCGTCACTTTTTCGATTTTATTTTCTTTAATTGATTACAAAATGCCCCAAAATCGTTATTAATAATATTTTTTAATATTTTTTTACTAGTTTTTACAAAGAATAACTTAGATACAATAATTAAAATTTAATTTTTATTGACCGCAGGAAGTGCACCGAAAACACTAACTACTATGGGTTGATGCAAGTATAAATCCATAATAACACGTTTAGCGCTGATTGTCACATATGTGTGACATACTAAACACTAATTTAAACCAGTCACATATGTGTGACATGCACCATGTATTTTGAAAGACTGTATTATTCGTCGGTTTAATAGTAGAGAATTCTGTTATGGCCTTGGTTTGTGGGAACAGTTGACACATATGCGTGTCATTTTGGTTTGAGATTTGCCCTTTCTGTCAGTGAGGTTAAAATATTAAGTTCATCAAATAAATTAAGCGGTTTGTTGTGATCAAAAAAAAGCTCTTATGGCGGTGCTCAACGTGATAATATTCTAAGGGACCCACTCGGTGTCGGACTGGGCAGTGGGCTAGTGAGATTTGTAATTTAATATAAACAAGTAAATTTGCGACTGATTTTCTTTTTTTTCCTTCAAAAAATTTTGATGACTAAAAAAAAACAAAGCTCATCACCCCCAATTTTTTTTACCCCTGGCAGAAATTTGTATGAATAAAAAAAGCTTATCACCCTCTAAAGAGTTCCTTGCCTCCGGTGGAGGGCCTTCAAAGTATGAAGGGCCTTTAAAGGTGGGGGGAGGGCTGAGGTTTTTCTCATCATCTCACCTGTCCAATCCGACGCTGGTCCCATTACTTATGACCGGCATATTATTACTTTTCTGGGTCGCCGTTACTACGAATAAAACTTCTTATTGCTTTGTCTCATTTTTATTTATGTTACATTAAAAATTTTGCTTTTTGAAACTCAAAGTTTTGTCTCTATTTTGCATAAAGAATAATGTCTTCATATTTAATCTGGTCATGTATGTATTTTCCTTGTAATTTATTCTATAATATTTATTATTTACTCTGAAATGTACTCAAGTATATTGGAAGTTTTAAAATAAAAGTTTTTTTCTTAAAGTAACGGAGGCACCTTAATATTTTTTGCGAACTAGAATCATTAAAATAAAAGAAAATTCTATCCGATCTATAAGAAATGAAGTAGGTAAACAAAGTAAAAAATACATAATATATAAATTATATATACACGGTGGATTTGAAATAGGGTCCGAAATTTTAAGAGGTGTTTCTAGATCAGATAATATGACAAAAAGTTCCTATAAAAATATGTCGTAAGGGAGCTACGCCCCTTTGAAACTGGCTAAAAAATTCGTTTTTTATTTAATAACTCAGGAACCCTTTGCACTTGCACTTGAACTAATTTTAGTAAGGCCTATCGTCGTATGTTATTTTCATGTACTTATTTTAACCAGGGACGTGCGAAACGGGGGGGGCCTTATCAGCTTTTTGTTCCAAACTTTTTTCTGTGTAACTTTTTGGTTATTTTATTTTTGAAATATAATTCCTCAGGTCAAAATGCATAAAAAAGGTACTTTTGATGTAACACTGTAGGACTAACCGTTTTCGAGAAAAATTAATTTAAAGATGAAATTTCACGGTACGAGGACGAAAAATTAGATACTGAAAACTGAAATTTCAATGATGCAGGGTAAATTTACATTAAAAACCTCAGAGACAGAGATTTCCAAACATCAATCCTAAGGGAGCTATGGTCTCCTAAAAATGAACCATTTTTAAAGGGCCTAGCTTTAAAAGCGATTTTTCGACATACATGTATAGAAACTTTTTTTCTTAGTTTTCAATATTGAATAATTCTGCGTCATTAAAATTTTGGTTTTCAACATTTTAGTATTTAATTTTTCGTCCACAAACCGTGATATATCACCTTCCAATAATTTTTCTCGAAAACGGTTAGTCCTACAGTGTTACAACAAGAGTACCTTTTTATGTATTTTGACCTGAGCAATTATATACCAAAAATAGAATTACAAAAAAATTACACAGAAAAAAGTTTGGGACAAAAAACTGATAAGGGCGTTTCGAACGCCCCTGGTTAAAATAAGTACATGAAAATAACATACGAAGATAAGCCTTATTAAAATTAGTTCAAGCGCAAAACCTTGTTGCTATATCTTAAAGGGTTCCTGAGTTATTAAATATTTTCTGGCCACTTTCAAAGGGGCGTAGCTCTCTTACGACGCATTTTTATAAGAACTTTTTGTCATATTTTCTGATAAAGAATTATCCCTTAAAATTTCGGACCCTATTTCAAATACACTGTGTATAATAATACTATTAAACAAAAATTTATATTTATAGTAAAAAAAGTTTATTTTAATTGCGGAATTCGGCCGATCGGATATTTTGACGTGCTGAAACACAATGTTATTTTTTAATTAAATTTTACCTTTTTTAAACCTTATATTTTCTGTTATTACTTATAATGAAAAATCTGTAATTTATTGACAAAAAAAAGAACAGTACATTAAAACAATAAGAGCCTGGCGCCATATTTTACGCCCTATTTTAATTCCATATAGCACAATTTTTTGTATTTTGGAAAAATTTGATTTTTTTTGTATTTTTTACATTTTAGGTGGTTTTTAAGGTTTTCTTATATTGAAAATAATAAAAAAATTAGGACCAGAACAAAAATATAACCCTCCTTTTACCCCTTCCCCTAACCGATTTATTAGCGTAATATATTTTTACTATTAGTTATGTAAAAATAAGTACTAAGTTATTTTCTGAAATTACAAAACATTTGTTAAAATTATCACAATAGTATTGATAATATTACAGAAGAATACTTAAAATTCACAAGAGACGAGTAAAATTACCATAATATATTTCCTATCGTTGTTTATATTTGTTGCATTTAAAATAGCAGTTTTAATTTCTTTTATAGTATATTTACAAAAATATTGTAAATTTATTGCTTAAATAAAGAACCTGTAATTTTACACATTATTATTACAAATATTTCACATATTTACAATAAGTATTAGTGTTTTTACAAGTTGCAATCAAGAAATTTACATATTTTTTTTTAAATGCAGTGTAATTTCACGTTATTTTTGCGAAATTTTTATCGAAAATATTTTGCAAAATTAATAATGAAATTCAATTTTTTTTTCTAAAATTAAAACCAAATTTTATAATTTTACTGCTCTGTATAGAAAAGAAAATGGGAAAAATGTTGTGGATATGAAGTTGAAACTACAAATAAAACACATTATAAACTGAAAGATGTTTTTATTACATAAATATTTTAACAAACTATACTACTATAATACTACTAAACTAAAATAATTGTCTCTCTGTACAGAGTGTTTCATATGTTCATGCATTTTATCTCGTAAACGGTTAAAGAATTTAACCTACACCTACAAAAACTACAAAATAACATCTAAATAACAAGGATAACTTACCGATTCTAAATATAACAAAACACAGCTAAATTATAAAACATTTTTCGGCATCTCACTACAACGTGATACCATCTTGGTTCTTGGCATCAACTGGCGCAAGGAGCCGCACCCATCAGGCGGTTCCACTTCGTTGCTAGTCTTATTAAGGTAAATTCACAATAACTGTAGTAATAACGCAATTTTTTTTATAAAATTAATAAGGTTTTGTTAATTTACATTAAAAGATAAAAAGTTCTTTTGTACTTGTACAATGCCTATAGTAAAATTCTTAATTGGTAAAGTAAAAATACTGATTATTGTATAAAACTAACAACAGTTTGCTAAATAACATTAATAAAATAACATTTTGTAAAAATATATATTTTTTTTATTTTCACTAAGATAATTGCATTATTATTGCTATTTAAATTTACTAATTATTGTGTAATTTTACCCCTAATTTTTTCAGTGTAATACGAAAAGCCTTCAAGTCGATGGGATTGTTCGTTCTTGAGTTCGGGATCGCAAAAATCGTGATATTGGACGGACAGACGGACGTAAAGACGGATATTTTCAGTTTCTTATTTTTAAATGAAACACATTTCTATCCAAGAATTTTTTTTCTAGGTCGTTTTTTGGTGATTTTGGGAGATTCAAAACTACCGTTTAATTCTAGAGCTGTGCTCTGTGAATAGTATAATAACATGATTTAGGAAAAAAAAATGATCACAATACTAGTTCTATGTGGAAGTAAAAAAAAATCAATAAATATATTCGTGTTATAAACTGTGTTGCAATAACAATATGAAAATCCACAACACTAATTAAACTGAATAATGTGAAAACCATTAAAATCGTTAAGCTTTGCCATGGCAAGTTTCACCAGTTGGATGTAATTGGGAAACACGCGATCAAACTTATTTATTATTCTAACTAATTATAATTATTTACGACAATTAGCACGATTTTTTACATCTTTTCCAAGTATTTTCCATAAATTTACATCAACACTACTAGAGTGCTAACGTACGTAAGAACTATACAGATACAAAATTCGATGCTAAACTGTCAAAAATAGTTCAATGTTTTTCTTAACCCTAGGAGGGTAACATCGGTGTCATAGACTACGAATCCAAACCAAGCGACGACTTCGTAGTTGTTGGAATACCATCGTTAATTTTAGTGGTGGATTACTGTCATGTTTTGTACCTTTCGGTAACAAGTTAATACAAATTACACTAGGCAACACGGTTTCTTGCCCCGGTTGGAGTCATATGTTTTTTAACTAATTTTGGGTCGCTGAAACCGAATCTGGCCTCAGAATATTTATATTATCTAAGTTTTCTGAGAAAAATAAGATAAAAATGTTAAAAAATCATTATTTTATCTCTCTTTTGTTCTAAAATCATTGGAGACAAAAATATTCCAAGGACAAATTTGGATTCGGCGACTCAATATTAGTTAAAAAATACCCAACTTAAAACATAGAAACTTTAAATTCATAGGTAGAATAAATAGGGATATTATAAAAATTTTTTTTTAAAAAAAATGGATATTGTGACAAAACTAAGTAGGGGTGGAGGGTAAAAAGAAGGGTGCATAAGGGGACAAGCTTATCGCCACGTACTCATGTTAAAAATTGTCAAAAATCATTACTAGGGGGTCAAAAATGAACTAAAAAAATGTTACGTATTATGGTTCTTATGTAATAAAGTAACATTTTTATGATGTAGAACCATTAAAAAAACAAAACAAAAATACAAAATATTTTGTTTTATAACTTATTTTTAAATTGGCATAATTGAATGTACTCAAATTTAAAAAATAAGACGTGCTGAATTTTTTTTAAGGTCAAATTTGGATTCTGCGCCTTTAAATTGATAAGAAAAATATATTTTTTGGGCTCGGGAAAAAAGTTTACACTGTGTACTTCAATTTTATATCTTTTTCATTTATTTACTTTTTAGGAACAAACTAAGCAAAATAAAAAAATATTTGTATAAATATTTTTGTAGAGAATTTTATAATCTACAAATTAAGTTCTATAAAGCTTTAAAAAAAATTTGATAGTTTTGCCACAAATGAGCAATTAAGTAAACTCTGCACTTTCATTTTAACCTTTTTATTTTTTTTTCGCGTACTTACTCTGACAGTAGGTTCTTGACATATAGATTTTTGAATTCCTCGCAAGGGGTGAAAATTCTAATAACATTGATGTAAACCAAAATTTGAAAAATTAAAAACAAAAACCGACCTGTCTGAGCATTTTTTTAAAACTTCCCAGTAACAAGTTAAAGAAAAAATGTTCATACGTTGATTTTTATTTTTAATTTTGAAAATTTTGATTTACACACCCCTTTGCATTCAATTTTTTTTTTTTAATAGCCACCCATTTTTTATAAGCCCTTTGCCAAATAAGGCTTTATCATACACCGTTTGGACCGTTAAAAGTTAAAAAGCTTATTCAATAACCTTTTCAACAAAGTATCACAAGGGGTTGCTATTTGAAAAACAAAAATTGTGTTAGGAGGGTGCAAGGGGATGAATATTTTTATACATTTTTGGCATCAAAATTTGCAAAATTAAAAATAAAAATCGACCTGTCCGAGCATTTTTTTAAAAGACATAACTGAAAGGTTAATATAATGTACGTATGACCCATGAACAGTTTTCGCCAGTTTTAGGATTTTTATTTTCTTTTTTTTTTGGGATTACGCTGTACAAGTTTTATGCTAATATCTCAAAATTGGATGACATGGATTTATAGGTTTTTGCATGTTTGCTCCACAAATGTTGGTTTATTACCAAAAATATTACCATCGATTGAAATGGCTGTAATAATAAAATAAAGTGTTAGTTTCAAAACTGAGAGTTTACTATCGATTGAAATAAAGGCCGTTAATGTAAGTTTTGGTCTGATACACCGGTATTGCCGTTAATGTAACTATTTGAGCAATATGTCTATATTTATATTTGTTAATTTATTTATATTACCTAATATATCCAAAAAGATAGTTTGGTTTGTCTTATGTACCTGTTCTTAATTTGAAGTCGATGTCCCTACTCGTTCAAACATTAAGAGGCAACTGTAATAGCGCGTTGGTCCCAATTAAAGCCAAAAATATTAATTATCTAGGACATTAATTTAGAACCACACAATATTATTTGGAGACGTGTCAAATACAAATTACATTACATTACATTACATTACATGTTTGTTTAACCTCGTACTTTTCTACTTAATTAAGCATCCCCTAAGTCCAGGACTTGTGTGGGCTAGTAGTAGAGGGAACCACCGGCTTATACTGACTTTCGAACCAGTTTCTAGGGAGTGTCCGTTTCACTTATCGCCTTCGCCAAATTTCAATTATTAATTAACTGAAAAAGGCAAATCGGCGCCAGTGAGAATCGAACTCACGATAGTAGACTTGCTATGCATACGCGCTAGCCACTACGCTATGCCTCCCAAATAGCTGTATAGTTGCTATTTGGGTAGCGAGCCACCAAACATATGCTTACATATGTTAATATAAGAATCTAATTACTACTTAATACTTATCTGTATTTCTTATTTCAGCGAAGACTTCTTTTTATAACACAAACTGTAGATATGCGAAAGGTAAAAAACTTCAAGTATATAACGAAAGGATTAAACAACAGTTAAATGAATTTAATGAAAGAAAAATGAAAAGTTAAAAACAAATAAAAAACAACAAAATATTTTAATTTGAAATGAAAAAAATATGAATAAATGGCATTTTTACCCTTCAAATATATCTATACTCGTGACTCTAAAGATTAACATTTTTTAGTTATGTCTTTTAAAAAAACGCTCGGACAGGTCGATTTTTATTTTAAATCTTGCAAATTTTGGTGTAAAAAAAGTTATCAAAATTTTCATCCCCTTGCACCCTCCTAATACAACTTTTATTTTTCAAATAGCAACCTGAAAAGTTAATATAATGTACGTATGACCCATAAACAGTTTTCGCCAGTTTTAGGATTTTTATTTTCTTTTTTTTTTTTTGGGATTACGCTGTACAAGTTTTATGCTAATATCTGAAAATCTCAAAATTGGATGACATGGATTTATCGGTTTTTGCATGTTTGCTCCACAAATGTTGGTTTATTACCAAAAATATTACCATCGACTGAAAAAATGGCTATAATAATAAAATAAAGTGTTAGTTTCAAAACTGAGAGTTTACTATCGATTGAAATAAAGGTCGTTAATGTAAGTTTTGGTCTCATACACCGGTGTTACCCTTAATGTAACTATTTGAGCAATAAGTCTATATTTATATTTGTTAATTTATTTCTAATATCTAATATATCCAAAAAGATAGTTTTAGTTGTCTTATGTACCTGTTCTTAATTTGAAGTCGATGTCTTAACTCCTTCAAACATTAAGAGGTAACAAAAGAAGGGATGACTTTTGGACCTCACTGTATAATAAAATTCTTGTGGTTCTTTTTTGAACTTACTTCGTATAGGATAAGGAAACGAATGCTGTATAAAATACCTATTAGGTAGTTACTCTAATACTATTAGAGTATCATAATAAAAATAATACTCTAAGGAATTATGGTTTTTAAAGGCATTACTTTATATATCTATAGTTTAATTATTAAAAACTCTTATAGAAACTAAATACTGTAATATCAAGGTATTATAGTTTTAACCCTTTGTCACAGACACGGCGTAGAATTTAAGTCTGGATAGTATGCAATTTGTGCTTTCTCCCAACTCCGACTATACAGGGTGTATTTGAAATAGGGTAGGAAATTTTAACAGGTGATTCTACATGATAAAATATGACAAAAAGTTCCTATAAACATATGTCTAAAAATGCGTCATAAGGGAGCTACGCCCCTTTGAAATTGGCTAAAAAAATCGGTTTTTATTTAATAAGTCAGGAACCCTTTGAGATATGTTAACGAGGTTTTGCACGTGAATTAATCCTAATAAGGCCCATCTTTGTATGTCATTTTCACGTACTTATTTAAACCAGTGGTGTGTTAAACGGGGGGGCCTTATCAGTTTTTTGTCCCAAACTTTTTTCTGTGTAACTTTTTTGAAATTTTATTTTTGAAATATGATTCCTCAGGTCAAAATACATAAAAAAGGTACTCTTGTTGTAATACTGTAGGATTAACCGTTTTCGAGAAAAGTTCATTTGAAGGTGAAATTTCACGGTTCGAGGACGAAAAATTAAATACTAAAATGTTGAAAACCAAAATTTTAATGATGCAATGTTATTCTACATCAAAAACTAAGAAAAAAAGTTTCCATACATGTAGATCGAAAAAACGCTTTTAAAGCTACCATAGCCCTTTAAAAATGGTGCATATTTAGGAGACCATAGCTCCATTAGGATTGATTTTTGGAAGTACCAGTATATGAGGTTTTTTTTCTTAGTTTTTAATGTACATTCGCCCTGCATCATTAAAATTTTGGTTTTCAACATTTTAGTATTTAATTTTTCGTCCTTGAACCGTGGAATTTCACCTTCAAATGAATTTTTCTCGAAAACGGTTAATCCTACAGTATTACAACAAGAGTACCTTTTTTATGTATTTTGATCTGAGAAATCATATTTCAAAAATAAAATTGCAAAAAAGTTACACAGAAAAAAGTTTGGGACAAAAAAACTGATAAGCCCCCCCCGTTTCGCACACCTCTGGTTGAAATAAGTACATGAAAATAACACATAAAAACAGGCCTTGGTAGGATTAGTTGACGTGCAAAACCTCGTTGATATATCTCAAAGGGTTCCTGAGTTATTAAATAAAAAACGATTTTTTTAGCCACTTTCAAAGGGACGTAGCTCCCTTATGACGCATTTTTAGGAACTTTTTGTCATATTTTATCATGTAGAATCACCTGTTAAAATTTACTACCCTATTTCAAATACACCGTGTATAGGGCTTTCTGAGTCTCTATATTCGATCGGAAAAGTTGGTATGTTGCACAGTGATTTTTCACGTGTCATTTAAAATTTGGCGGCGTAATAGTATATTCTATAACTAGACAATATTCCGCGCGAGCGGAAAGTTTGTCATACGAGCCGGCAGGCGAGTATGACGGTCCCGCGAGCGCGGAATGACTATTGCATACGTGTTGTAGACTATACTTTTTCTTCGACTGCAAATATAAAACACACTATGACTTTAAACTGCGGACAAGGTTAAAAACAATGTTTTTTGTGACTCGACATTGTCAATGCAACATAACATATATTTTTAAATAAAGCAATTAATGCTATTTAATAATTTTATCAAATCAGTACTTAAAAAAGATTTTTATTTAATTTAACATATTTACAAATTATAATGCAAAAATTGAAGGTTATGTCAGATTGTTATGACAGATATCAGGTTTAAATATTTAACAATAGATATAGCAGTTTTAATTTTTTGAACTAAATTGATAAAAAACTGGTCAAATATTATGAAAAACTAATAAACTTTATCTTATTTTAACGCAAAACTTTAAATTGCATTAAAATATTCAATATTTCATGGTAAAATATATATATTTTTACTAATTTTGCCACAGTTTTCTTTACTTTTATAAACAAGAGATGGCACTACATGTGCTCATTCTAACACTTGATAAATTGTTTAAAAAGTGTGTGTATTTGCTTACATTCTAAAGCAGTTGTAGAACAAAAATATACCATGTCTGTAAGTACGAAATAATAAAAACAATAGGGTTTATTCTTTGCAAAAAAATATATTATTTTTTTTTTAATTTTATGTTTATGTTGCTTATTTATAATTAAGTTTTTAATTTTATCTTATAAATATTTTTTTCTTTCTTCTACCAAGTTATTTAAATAAATTTCCCTACCAAGTCAAAATTAAGAAAAAAAAAACATTACAGTACAAATCATATTATAAAAATAACTAATTTTAATATTATGTTCTAATGCGTTTATAATTAAATAACTAAAGCTATAAAGAGCACGTTTAACGATAAATATGTCAAAATTTTAAAAATTTTGTTCGACTTTTTAATTATTTAAAGGGAGGCGTAATTTTTACGCCATGTCTGTTCCATAAATAAGGTGTCTGTGGTAGAGGGCTAAAAATAATATGGAATTAAGTGTTAGAGCTTTTAAATAATAAACATATAATTTTTAAAAGCTCGTATATAAGCCTTATTAATATTATCTAATACATTAACATCTTTCTTAAAAAGGTAAGTTAGTTGAACAAAAATAAAATATATAAAGTAATTATATATTTATCATTAAAATTACACAGGAACCCGTGTTTGGTTATTTCTTCGTGGAATCCAACATGTGTATCCTGCATGTTCTTAAATTTAAATATTTATATATATATATATATATATGGTACAATCCGTGAAAAAATTAAAGAGAATAGACACGTATCTATTAGACGGCAGCCGTAGCCGTAGCCATAGGGCGGCTATACTTGCGATTATGTCCTTACGGTTTTGTCTAGTAGTAGAATCAGACACGTTCTAGCTACATTTTTATTTTAATAAATTTTTTAATGAAATATTTCGCGAAAAAAAAAAACCGCGTACCTGAAACCGCGTAAAAAAAACCGCGTAAAAAAATTATGAAATTTTCAGTATTTTTGAAAAATTTATTTTGAAAATTTTGCGCAAAAGGTCCAAATGTTAATATATGGTGTATTATCATGTTAAGACTAATTTATCAGTTTCATGTAAAAATTTTAATATTCATGCAAAAAATATTAAAAATTTTAATAATTTTAAAGAAAAATAATCTTCAAAAAAAAATATTAAAAAATAAATAGTTACATAGTTAAATATAGAATTTTAAGCTCTTTAAAATGAAGTATCACAAGACCTAGGGTGCCATATTGTTCCCCATTGCCCGGACATGGCCCCCTGGTGCCACCTTACCGAATAAAAAAATTCAAAAATATGGCAAATGATAATTTTTATGATACTCCAAATTTAAAGTTCATATCTCATTTTGTTTAAAAGTTACGGGTGGTGTACCATTTAAAAGAATAACCCTGTATTTATCAAGATATTAAAGATGCAGATTTTTGTTACTATCCCATGAAACACAAAGGTCAATTATACGTTTATAGGTAAATCTACGTAAGATAAACATTTAATAAGCGGAAATTTAACTAAAAATAAACTTTTGTGTTTACTGTGTTGTCTTCTTATTCAGCTATAGGTATATTTTTTTATATACATAAAATAAAGTAGTGCCTAATTGTCTTGGTCTTTTGGTTTTTAAACAAACAGATAATAGAAAAAAAAATCTAGCGGGCTTTATACTATATTGGAAAAACGGTTGGCATTGAAAATGTCTTATGGAAAATTCATTGAAGATTGTGATATCAACAAGTAATTTTTTATTTTATTCTTACATAATGGTAACGCCTATGGCCTACGACCTATGGCCCATGGTCTACGGCCTATGGCCTACGTGAGAAAAATCCCAACAAAAATCGTGAGAAAATCGTGAAAAATCGTGAGAAATATCCCAACAAAAACCGCGAAAATTGTGACAAAATCGTGATAAATCGTGAGGAAAATCTCAACAACAATGTTGACTATTGTGACAAAATCGTGATAAATCGTGAGGAAAATCTCAACAACAATGTTGACTATTGTGACAAAATCGTGAGAAATCGTGAGGAAAATCCCAACCAAAAATCTTGATAATAGTGATAAAATCGCGAGAAATAGTGACTAGAATCCCAAAAAAAATCGTGATAACTGTGATGAAATCGTGAGAAATCATGAAGAAAATCCCACCAAAAATTTTGACAATTGTGATAAAATCGTGAGGAAAATCCCAACAAAAATCGTGACAATTTTGACAAAATTGTGAGAAATCGTCAGGAAAATCCAAACAAAAATCGTTACAATTGTGACAAAAATTCATGGGTTTCGAGCCATAAGACATTTCCAATGTCAATATAGGAAGGGGCTATTTTCACGTCCGATTTCGACGAAGCTATTTCCACGTACAGTATTTTTTTTGTCGATTTTTATGGTTTTTAAAGCTTTTAAAGTATATTTTACGTCAGAATTATATTCTCCTTGTTTAAATGTGGGGGCACTGTTTTTTTTTCACAAGAATTTTGTAAACCGCGGTAAAAAAAAAATTGTTTGCTCAAAAAATTCTGCGCGTTTTTTTTTGCGGCGCAGTTCTTTTTTGCGCGAGAATCACCGCAAATTATTTTACGGCAAATTATCACCATATGCTTTTTACATTCTCGTATAGAATATAATATGCCTTTTTGTTTAATTAAAATATTAATTTATTAACATTTAAAGCTATATTCTGACAAACATAAAACCAATTCAATAACATTGCTCTGCATAAAAAGATTTTTTTTTATTTGCCTGGGACGTTTTATTGCGTCTGGCTATATTTGATGAGCTAATTTCGGAACCCTTTTCCGTTTATCTCCAACAGCTCGTTTTTTTGAGATATAGCGCATAGTGTTTTTTTGCCTATAGTTGTAGTATAAAAAAAATAAGGTCTATTTTTTTTGCTGTAGATTGTTTCCTTATTAATGGGGCACTAAGCCAAAAAAGCGAATTTAAAATGTCTTTATTCGTTTATTTTTTAAGGCTCCTAAATTCAAAAAATGAGATTTTTTCGCATTATTTCGATATATTTTGATAAAAATTTTATATAAATACTAAAGATACGACTCTTATTTTAATATGTAATATATATATGCGGTTTATAAACATAAAAAAGGTTTTAGATTTAATCCAGTGACGGAGATTTTACCGGGGGGTATTAAAATAACTAAATAAACATTAAATAATTTAAAATATTGTTCTTTTGAATTCAATCTAAAACTTTTTTAATTTTTACAAACCTCACATGTGTTTTAGTGTTCCTTATAAAAATCAGAGCCATATCTATTTATATATTGCGAAAAAATGCAAAAAATGTAATTTTTTAATTTAGAAGCCTATAAAAAACAAACGAATAAAGATATTTTAAATCCAATTTTTTTTAGCTGAAAGCCCTATTAACAGAAAACTAATCCATTGTAAAAAAAATTAATTAGAACTTAATTATTGTTTTTACTTTAACCATAGGCAAAAAAACCCTGTGCGCTATATCCCAAAAAAACGAGCTGATCGAGAAAAACGAAGCAAGGTCCAAAAACAGCGCATTAAATAAGTCTAGAATCAACTAAAATGGTGTTGGCAAAGAACAATGTTAAAAATAGGCCGTTTCTATAGATTTGAACATGCTGAACAAGATTCCGGCCTTTAAAATTACAGAAACGGTGTTGAAGATTGTTTTTTTTTTGGTAAAAGGTTAAAATTAGGTCGATTTTGAGCTAAGGATGCCCGGTGTAAAAAAATATATTTTTTCTAGATTTAAGTACGCTGAACACGATTCCGTTCTCAGAAGTGACAGAAACGGCGTGGAAGACTGTTTTTTATCGTAAAAAGGTTAAAATGAGTCAATTCTGAGCTAACGAGGCAAGTAAAAATAGTATATAGCGTATAATATTTGATATTAATCAACGAGGGTGAATTTTGCGACACGAGCCAATAGTCCAAATCTGGCATCGTTAACTCAAAATCGACCCAAGTTTACCTTTTTACCAAAAAAAAAAAAAACAGTCTTGCACACCGTTTCTGTAATGTTAAAGGCCGGCATCGTGTTCAGCATTTCCAAATCTATAAGAATTGATATGTTTCATACGTTTGTACGGAGGGGCCAAAAACAGCCTATTTTAACATTGTTCTTTTGAGTGCAGACCAGTGTAATTAATTTCACCAAATTAGATACAAAATCAATTATTACATTTCATTACCTGATTAAATTACAATTATGCATAAGATTTATAGTGGGACATGAATCAAGTAACATTTGAATGATTTTGTATATATGATATGCTTCATGGGTTTGACCCATTGACCATTAACATAAATTAAACCACTGGAGCATCTGAATTTAGGGTGGTTGGAAAATAGCAAATTTTATATTAATTAATTAATTTACTGTTAATGATATAAAAATTTTGGAAAATGGATTGCCAGAATAAAATATAAGGAAGGAGCTAGATATAAAAATTGAGAAAGAGTACTTTAGAAAACTCTCGCAAGCGGCTTGTTTTCTAAACTTGTACTCGTGCGATAATAACGAATGTTATGAAATTAGTAATTTAATATACTATAAAGAATTTAAAATATATTATTTCAGGCATAAGGAAAAAAAAATATAAGACTTCTTTCTTCCTTTTAAGACATTGTAAGATTTTCGACAACCTTATCCCTCCTAAAAATGTTACGTAATTTGTGCAATTATTCAAAATATGCAAAACAAATATGATATTTATATTACGAAGCCCAATTCGGGAGTGTGACGCACATATTAATGGTATAGGAAAATAGCGTTACAGAGGGGGAGGGGGTCCAAAATGATTAAAATTTGCGTTACTTAATACTTGAAAGTTTCCTAAGCAATTGAATATACAGTGCGTGCATTAAGTCTGGAATCACCCGAATAACTTTTTAGTTACAAGTAAAATACAAAAATCCTCAGACAGGTCGATTTACATTTTTAATTCTGCAAATTTTGGTCTAAAAAAAGTTATCAAAATTGGCACCCCCTTGCACCCTCACCCCCCAACTTTTTTTTTCAAATAGCAACCTACCCCTTGTGAGACATCATTGGAAAGGTAATTTAATAAGCTTTATGTATGATAAAGCCTAATTTGTTAAAGGGTCTATGAAAAAACGCATGTTTTATGTTTACTATTTAATCGATTTTAATCCCGTTTTTTTTACTGTCCACTGTCAAAGAGCTGAAGGACATCAATTTGAACATTTATAGTGAACTAAAGTTATACTTTACATGTCTTTATAATAAACTAAATTGTGCATTTTATCATTAGCCCTTTACCAAATTAGGCTTTATTATACACCGTTGGAAAGCTTATTAAATTACCTTTCCAACGAAGTGTCACAAGGGGTAGGTTGCTATTTGAAAAAAAAAAGTTGGGGGGTGAGGGTGCAAGGGGGTGCAAATTTTAATAACTTTTATTAAACCATAATTTGCAAAATTAAAAATAAAAATCGACCTATCCGAGGGTTTTTGTGTTTTACTTGTAACTAAAAAGTTAATCGGGTGATTCCAGACTTAATGCACGCACTGTATATTTGTATAACTTCATTATCATTTAGGAATATAGGTATTTCTCACAAATGGTAAAAAATTGTGTCCCCAGTTAATTATTTAAAAATATATAATTTTTGTTTTCATAACATAAAATCTTAAAACAGATTTATTTATTATAATAAATATTTCGTTATGCTCTTTTAAATACACCAAATCACAGTCCCCTGGCTTGTCCCAATCCCAAACCATAGTCAAAGATAAAATTTTCATAATAACCCTATTCAAAATGACGGGTCTGCGGGTATAAATGGTGCACAAACCGGACTTGAGCGGATGAAGTTCACCCACTAAAGTACGGTTTGTGCACCGTTTATACCCGCAAAAACTCGTCATTGTAAATAGGGAAGCAATTAACATTTTAAATCATAATGTAATTTGTAGAAGTCTCTGATCATAGAAGTTTGTGATTTACATGCACATTTATTTTTATTTATTTGTAAATACTAGAAATTTTATTCTTAATATTGTCCGTCAATTTTGGATACATTTTTTAGTACTAAGTTTGAATTATAATTTTTTTTCACTACTAGCTTTAGAACATACCATTATTTATCATATTTTCAGACTGTGAAATCAATTTTCTTCACCTATAGCAATAATAGTTTTTCTCTCCTAGTAGGAGTAAATTTTATAAACAATTGAATTCTGTCACTTTAGAATTTTCAGTTCTTTGTGCAATGTTTACTAATTAAACCCAAGAAAATAGCTTTAAATAACTTTTTATTTATTAAATATAATTAATTATAATCATTACCAGTTAATACAATCAATAATTAGCTAAATATTATGAAACAAATTAAAAAAAAAAATAGAAGTCAGTTCAAAGTATTTATTTGAGCATATGTCATTGATCAAGGCTACTTGATTTTTATGAAAATTTCAAGAAATATCATTTCTGTTAATAATTTATTTAATTATTTGAATAAAAATAGTTAAATAGTGCTAGTAGTAAAAAAACTAATATATAATCTACGGTAGAAAAAACTATTATAGCCTCGCACTCCTAAATCCCTCGCTGCTACGCAACTTGGGATTTAAAACGCTCGGCTATAAAAAAAGTCTTCTTTACCTTGGTATATAATTAGTAATAAACTATAGGAGAATACTTACCCGAAAAATAAGGTTAGCCAAACGCACTTATTGCAAAGTTCATGCAATTTGGAAACATCTTAACCCTGTGCCATTTTTTTAGCAGTAATTTGCCGTGTCTCTACAATTCAGATTAGACGCATTACAGTCCCCTGGAAAGAAAATAAATACTTTTATTTTTATATTAAATTTATTTATATTAGGAATTGTTTATGTGTTAGATAATTTTGTATCAAGCTATTAGCATATCGTTCGTGATACTGCAATACCGCTTAACGTCCAACTGCAAAACCGCGTAAAACCGGGTAAAACCGCGCAAAATTTCTAAATAAAATTAATTTGTATAAACTCAACAGTAGGATGGAAGAATCCTTAAAATAAAAATTAGGAGTTAATTTCATATTATTACGCTTAAAAATATTTGATAGATAGAGCCAGTTTGACATAATCTGTATGACTTAAGTTATTCAGTTAGTTATTGAAATAATAATTATAATATGTATTATATATCATATAAAATAATAATTTTAATCGAAAGAGTGGTAGCTTAATAATATTTATATTTTCATTAAAAATTTAAAATTAAAAAAAAAATTAAAAACTACTTATTACATGATTTTTAATTTATGTTTAATTAACATAGGGTACCTGATCAAAATTAGTTTACAAAATATTGTATTAAACTGTTTAAAATATACTAATTATACAAAAATCTTCATATATTCAGTAAAAGCAAAATTAATTAGTTTTTCTCTTCTTCTGTAAAATTTTGTTTTCAAACCTTACTCGGTTTTGCAGTTAGACGTTACGCGGTTTGCAGATGGACGTTAAGCGGTATTGCAGTATCACGGACGATATGTATATCAAATAATTAAATAAAAAAAAATAAATATAATATTTTCATGTTTTGAAGACATCCTGGAATCCCAGGGGACTGAAAAAATATTTTATATTGTTACTTAAATAAGAGCCACGTCATTTAAAAATAAAATACAATAAAAAAAGAAATCTTACAAAAAATAAGAACAACAAGTGAGCGGTTAAGGTATCACCTCATCAAACCTGACTTAAAAAGATTGTAACATATGAAAGAAAAAGTATCAACAAAAAAAATTAAGAAACTTGTAAAAGGAATGAATCCAAGACGACACGGGCATGTCTATGCACCAAAAAAAAAAATTTAAAGAATATTCTTCTTATGATTTATCACAAAATTTTCAATATACCTAATATAATTTAAAGATAAAATCATGCGGCCCTCTACATCATTTAGTATATTTAACCCTTACCCTCATCCCTAATCACTCATATTATTTGTTTAAAGAAAAAGGTCTTTGGGACACTTTTGCTATCTCTTAATTAAGGGGTTGTTCTGATTTATGATTTCAAAAAATTGATTTTTTTTTTATTTTTTATACTTCTCAATATGTGTAGAATACGCTCCTAAAATATTTTGACGAAATTTGTCTTGTTTAAGAAGTTATAAAATTATAAAATTTTAAGGGGTGATATGTCTAAAAATACGTCGTAAGGAAGATACGCCCCTTTGAAAGTGGCTAAAAAATTCGATTTTTATTTAATAACTCAGGAACCCTTTGAGATACAGCAAGGAGGTTTTGCAAGTAAACTAGTTTGAATAAGGCCCATCTTCGAATTTTATTTTTATTTACTTGTTTTAACCAGGGGCGTGCGAAACGGGGGGGGGGCTTATCAGTTTTTTGCCCCAAACTTTTTTATGCGTATCTTTTTTTGATTTTTTGTAAAAAATATAGATTTCTTGGGTAAAAATCATTAAAAATGTCAAATAGTGTAACACTGTATAGTTCTCCGCATGAAAGAAAGTCTCCGACGTAAGGGGGAGGAATCATTCGAGCACTCTTCATTCCGTCAAGAGCGTTATAAGGCGTGCGTGCCTACATCGGGCCTCTCACTTGCACACACATTCCAAACATATTTCCCGTAGCCACAGATCCGTGCTTCAAACTATAGGAACAACCGTTAAAAAAAAAAAAGAAATGCAATTAAGAGGAAATTACATTCTGTGCCACCAAATATGTTACTTTTTAACATAGCCTTTAATATTAAATTTAGTTGTTTCGGTAAAGAATACATTTTTGCTTAGTTTTTATTGTAGAATCGCCCTGCAGAATTAAAATTTTATTGCTGCTTTTTTTGTATACTATAAAAAAACTTTAAATGCCATTTTTCAAAACGGTTCCAGCGATTAAAAAAAGAAACTATTTAACATATTGACTTAAATCTTTCAGAATTTTGTCGAAAATCATGTTGGCGAGTTCGCTAGTGTAATTTTTTTTTCAAAGGCTTGTCATTTATTTTTTATTCTCCCTTTTTTACCCGTTTTTGGTCGGAAAAATGGCATTTTTGTTTTTTTTTACTAAAATACGCATGGAATTTTTGTTTTTTGGAATTTTCACATGTCTACATTAGCGAACTAAAGAACGTAATTTTTAACAAGACTGTTTTTGATTTTTATGTTTCGGACCATTGGGGGCGGAGCTATTGCTGGAACCGTTTGCCATGTTATTTTTGAGGTGTCTAACTTCGGCGATTGCTGCACATTTACTTATGACGGCAAAAAAAAAAAACAATTTTTTTTTGTGAACTTTAAGAGTTGCCTAATACTTTATAAAAAGTTTTGTACATAAAAATAATACAGGTCGTCTGAAAAAAAAATCCAAAGATCTTCAATTTTTTGCCTCAAAAATCAGAACAGTCCCTTAAGAATACCCATATGTAGGTACCAAAAAACTTTTTTTTTCGGAATTTATTTTGTTTAGGAAATAGGCAAATTAATACATTTAAGACCAACTTTGCAAAAACTAATATTATGCTGAAATCACCTATTTATGTTATGTGTTCAAATTGACAATGTTGATGTTAATTTTTCTAGTCTCAAACAAATTTTGTATGATAAAAATACTTAATTATTTCTATATATTGGTCTATATTAATATTAAATTTAGTTGTTTCGGTAAAGAATACATTTTTACTCAGTTTTTATTGTAGAATCGCCCTGCAGAATTATAATTTTATTGCTGCTTTTTTTGTGTCCTGTAATTGGTATTAACTGCTGGACAATAAAGTCATTATTTATTTATTTATTTATTTATTTATTTATATTGTTTGTTTTTTATGAAAGGCTGTTTAAATTCGCTTTTGTACTTTTGCCAAAAAATAGTTAATGTAAATTTTAAGTTTTTTAAAAATGAAAAATACAGAAGTAGCTACTTAGGTATGGCTTATTTACATAATAAAAAATTCTTTAGACGGCGCTTATCACCTTTTCTTTTAGGTTTTTCTCAAGTACCACTTAAACCGACTGCCCCTTTCCATCTGCATGTTCAGAGGATTTAACATTTTCACTTTTATAAGATAAGTACCTGCTATATATGAGACATATTTCACAGCTTTTCACCCTTTTATATATATAAAAACAAAACATATACTCATATTTTATTAAAATACGTTAAAATAAATGTCAAATTTTACAAAAAAAAAACTAAAAAAAGAAAAAGTTAAAGGATACCTAATTAGTATTTAGATTTAATTAGCAGCGTATTATCACTTTAAATGACGCAAAATTTAAGGTTAAGTTATGTGATATAATCAGATGTAATACACCGACACACACACAGGCGGAATTTTCTAAATTCATGGCCAAAACCCTCAAAAGCGAAATTGCTTCAAATAGTTGCCTTTATCGTTTTTTATCTTCTCTATGAACTGTACCAATAGATGGTGTCAAATTTGTTTTTCTATCAAAACAAATGAACCGAAAATGTCGGGTTTCAAGAAACTAATTTTGAAACGTTATTTTTTCCGAAAAATCAAGTTTTTTTAATATAAATATCAAAGTTGTTGCTTTTTTAAGCAGTTTTTTAAAATGGATTTAAATTCCGTATTTATTTTTTACAAAAAAGTATTGTTTTTGATTATTGAGTTTAAAAGGGGAAGTCATAAGTTTTAGTCTGTAAATTTGGTTGTTTTTTTTTAAACTTGTATTACGACTTGGCAAAAAGTTTCAGATTAATCAGCATTAAGCAACTTTTTACACTTGGTTAAGAAGATTAATGTGTTTGCTAATTATTAAAACAAGAATTTGCTGCTAATATCCCCCGATCCTCCCTTCCCAAACCAAAAAAATGTCTTAGACAGGCAGATTTAGTTTTAGGTATTTTTGCAGTAAAAAAATACTACTGCCAACAAAATAGTACTTTCCCCTGTAGGTCTAGGTTTATTAATAAACTAATAAAAAAAATTGAAAAACCAAAAATTTTTCAAAAAATATTTCAAATATTTTTTTTTTAAAAAAATTAAAAAAATTTTTTTTTTCGAAAAAAATTTCTTTTTTTGAAAAACGAAAAAAAAAATGTTTAAAAAAATATTTTTATCACATTTTACCTCCTTACCCCATCTCGATATTCACCATCTGCAAATTTTGATATAGGCGGCAGCCATATTGGATATAAAAATTAAAATAAGTATTACATTCGTAATCAGCGACCTCAAAAACCCCTGTACAATGGTTTTTAGTAAAAAATCTGAAAATTTTGATATAGGCGGCGGCCATATTGGATCCGCCATTTTGTAAAAATTAATTTGAATGTTAAATTTGTATTCAGCAGCCCCAAAAACCCCTAAATACAAATTTTGGTATAAATTGGAGCTTATTAAGGGTTTTGGCCATGAATTTAGAAAATTCCGCCTGTGTGCGACAGTGAGGTATATTTCAGATGTTTCGAAAATATATCGAATCTGGAGGTGTATTTGTAGGACTATTTTTTATTTTTTAACAATTTGAATCTTCAAAAGTAATTGAAATAAATAATAAATAATAATTAATTTAATGTTAAGTAATTTATTTTGACACAATAAATTCATGTTTGACATTTCTAATTTTTGGAATAAAAAAGATCTAAATTCGTTAAATTTTATTTATATTGAATAAAAATAAGCTAATAAGACATAACAATTGCCTTATTTTGCATTTTAGTTGATATTTTGTTATATTACATCATCAAGCTTATTATATCAAAGAACTAGAAAACTGGTATATATTCGATTTTCTGGTATATATTCGAGACGAAAATATCCCGTCGTTATGGTAATGCCTTGTTTTTTTATTGGCTGAAACCGATATTATGATAGTTGAAAAAAAAGTCAACATAATCTTATAAAATATAAAAGCTGATTTGAAATTAAAGGCATCAATTTAAAAATCTAAAAGTTTTTCTTTTGCATTTTGATAAGTGATCTAGGTAATGATAATTCAAATAATAATAAGTGCTTTCAGTTTCCTCCCATCACTTAACGTTTTTATACGGAAAGGAGGCCTTTTCGCGGCCAAAACTCGCATTTTAGACGTATTTTCATGAATACTGCTATTTAGGTTTTTGAGGTTGCTAAAACCGAACACGTTCTTAAAAATTAAAAACTTAAAGTGATCGTTTGACAAATCGAACCAAACCGAAAATATTACTGAAAATTAAAAACTTAGTGACAACAATTTGACAACAATGAAAAAATCGATCGATAAAAAAAAATTATGTGATGAAAATAATTCATAGACAAAAAGTTATTGACATGCTAGCACGATAATCTTGAATACAAATTCAATTTTACTGACTTGCCAACGCAAACCAATAGTTGATCCTGTTACTAGGAAGTGTACACATTATAAAATCATTGACAGTTAAATCTAAGGTGCTCGGTTTGGAAAATGGACTTTTTTCATCAGAAATAACCACAGTCGACTTAATAGTTCTTCATTTTATACTGTTTTAGCTTATTCTATATAAATTTTGATCAGAGAATTTAAATCCATTCACAGAAACGGTCTATTGATTTCCATTTCGAAAAAAGGTGTCATTTTCTCAAAAAATATGCATAATAGTGTATCGATTAATGACCAATTATTTGTCAAACACTTATTACTAAATTATTATCTGACATATTAGGACAGATATTTAATACACTACTACATTTTTTTTTAGAAAATAACCTACCAAATACATCTGCAACTATTTTTTTTCTGAATTAAGAACACAAAAAATAAAGGTCATATACCTTTTTCGTTTGGACACAAAAAAAAAGAATTTCTTTGGATACCATTATATTCCTATGTATTTTAAGGTGCTAAACCCGAATTTGAAGTCAAAACAGCACCTTATCCATGTAGTTTTGGAGATCACCTCAAAAAACGTTATTTTCGATTATAAGTGTATAAGATTTTTTGAGGTTATCCCGAAAACTAATAGTATGAGGTGCTATTCAGATTCAGCACCTTAAAATACGTATGAATACAATGGTTTCAAAAAAGGTATATTACCTTCATTTTTTTTGTGTGACTGTTTACATAAATAGTCTATTTATATGAACGGATTTTAAATCTCTGACCAAAATTTTTATATAATAATCTAAACCAGTATAAAATAAAGTTTTATTAAGTCAGCTATGGTCATTTCGAAGGTAAAAAGTCCATTATATTCCGAAACCGAGCACCTTAGATTATACTGTTAATGGTTTTATAACGTGTAGACCTCCTACTAGCAGGATTAACTCTTGCTTAGCATTGGCAAGTCACTAAAACTTAATTTGTATTCAAGATTAGCGTGCAAGGAAAGTATAAACTTTCAAAAAGCTAATTTGTTGTAGGCTAGTGAAATTCATAAAATACAACTAATTTGTATTTGTATTTTGATATTTTTCTTTTTGAATTTTTATAATTTATTCTTCTTTGAACATAAACATTTTAAAAATTAATTTAATTTAATTAACCTTTGATGATGTTATATTCTTACTGTTGAGAGATTCAAATAGTATATTAAAGTACTAGTTTCATAACATACGTTTTTAGCGCACGAGTACAAGTTTAGAAAACGAGCCACTTGCGGTGATATTTCTAAAGTACTAGTGCGCTAAAAACGTGTTATGAAAGGAGTCCTTTATACATTTTTTTCTATTTTGCTCTAAAATTTAAAAAAAACTTACATTTAAATTGATGACTGATTTAGGGATTTTTGTTTTGGATTGGTATTACAGTTTACACCATGTTTAAAATTCTAAGAACAAGAACAAATGATATTTTGATATATTTTATAGTAATCTCTTCTCTTTTTTACTGCAATTAACCAAGCCACAATTTTAACATGGTAAAAATAACCTAGACATAAAATTTTGTATAAAATTCAACTTTAAAGCGACATTGACATTTGCACGGAAAACGTCAAGCGATAGGCCAGGTCTGTTGCCAACCCAAAAGAACAGAAAGTACAGACCTCTTATGGGCCTATAAGAACACGCAAAATGCGTGTGATTATGAGCTTATAAGAGTCGCAAAATAGAAAAATAATATTAGTATATTAGTCACCTAGTACGGGAACCTAGTTTTCATTGCACGAGAGTGCTTATTTTTTTACAAGGGGAGGCGAGTAAAAAAAGCACTTGAACTGCACTGAAATAGTTTTTGCGTCTAGTTGCGTGTACCTACTATTTTTCCGACTACCTAAACATAAAAAAACACAAAAATTGTCTTAAAATTAATTTTATTAATTTGACATTTTGTGTTCGACATTCACTTGTTTTCTGACAGCAGATATGTAAAATAAGCTGACTGTCACTTTCCGACCGCTGTCATGGCAACGGGTGAAAAATAAGCACTAACTACTAACTAGGTTGTAGGAAAAAATTCTTTTGCCTTTTCAAAGTCTTATTGTACATTCTTTTTTGTTTCAATTTTTGACTTAAAATTAAACTTATATAAGTATACTAAAAATTGGATAGTTAAACCTAGTTCAACCTACACGTCTTTTAAATCTGTTACTTTGCTAAAAACAGATCGAAATAGCTGGTCGTTACTAAACCATGAAAAACGGATTTTAATAGATATCATTTTCCGAGAAGTTTACCACCCTTGGGAAAAATGTCGATCTATTTGATGATTGGGGATAAATTCAATATAAATGTTGCCCTTTTTCAATCGCCGGTCAATTTTCTCCTATCAGATTTAAATAGATATTATTTAAATAAAATAGAGCTCTGTACAACTAGAATTATGAAACAGAAGACTTCTACCCTATCTCTATCTCATTTTTGCACGGAACGCCACTACCAACTTAAATAAGTTAAAAAAATATTGCATTTTTTTCAATTTTTATCAACCATTACCGTTGATTTTTGTAAATAAAGCTAAAGAAATGAATATTTCTTGCTAAGAAATAAAACTGATGATTTAATAGTAAAATAAAGAATTAAATTAAATCCTATTAATTGTTCTTAGGTTGGTTGCTTAATCTGTTTATTTATTTACAAAACATAACCTCAAATATCTGGCTAATTATCCGGAAGGGAAAGGCCAAAAATAAAGAGAGAGTGAGATAACCTCAAATATGAAAAGGTAAATATGAATTTATTTAATGTTTATCATATTTATTATTAACTATATATAATTATTATATATTTTAATCTCGTTACCAGTTTCTACATTTCAAGAAATTAATTTTATGACGAGCGTTATTTCTGTTATAGCTACCAAAATGCCAAGATGTTTTTACAAGGGTTGCAAAAGTCCAAACGAATTTCGCCTAGGCTTTAAATGGTATAAAGAAAGAACTTACCTTTGGTAAACAATATTTAAATATCAAAACTCGTAAAAGTACTATAATAGTCAATAAAACACAATATTTAGTAAAACCCACCAAAAACTGAAATCAAAACAATATCTAACGCAGCTCACAATGACAGTGGCTAAAGAAAATGGCGTTACTGACAGTGCAGCCAACATAAAACCTAGGAGTTTTTTTTTCTTTATGTTGGTGATATTACTTCTATCCTTTTTGGGTAGAACTTTTGTCCCTGACTATTCTAAATGGAGAGATCTCCATTGGGGCAGTTTTGTATACAAAATTGATGTTATAATTACCATTTTTTACTTTATCCCAGTCGGTAGGTAGGTTTACATAAAAATAAATCAGGTACGCAATTTGATAGAAAACTAGTTTTTTTCGAGGTTTTTAATAAACTTTTTTCCAAGGTTGACCAAAATGGAGACATTTTAAAATAAAAAACTTGAAAAATGAAGTTTTCTGTAATTTTTTTATAATTATGACGTTTTTTAAAATTTCAGCATCGATTTTGAGGTCGCAAGATTAATGCATTAGGGAACATTCAAGTATTACGTAACGCAAATTTTGATCATTTTGGTGGAAAAAATCCGGGCCATCCAGCACCCCTCAGTAAAAAATTCGGCCCCCCTCAGAAACTCCGGGACCGGGGGAATCACCCCGACCACCCCCTTTTCACCGGGCCTCCACACCACAGGGTAAAGATAACAAATTTATTTTTAATACCATGTAGGAAATTGATTCTCCTTCTTTATCTGTGGCTGAGCATATTTGCGATAGCACGTCTACCAACATGACAGACATAATCGTGGGTCGCAGGAGGGACTCGGTCCCAATTCGCAATGAACTTGTCTAAGTTTGACGAGATTCGGTCAAAACCATCCTATATCACCCGCCAGCACGTACCAATTACGCTTATCTACTCGTTTATGCACCTGGTTACTAGGACGTAGTTAACCAATTTAAATTTACACAGGTAAGTTTTAGTTTAAATATAACAAGTGCAAGAAACTTAACTCGTCGATCGAGTTTTCGAGAAAAAATGTCTTATCAATTAAAAGTTTTCTCGTTGTATCCGAATAAATAAAATAGAAATATCGGTTGACAGCCAACGCCAAAGTTCGTAGCATTTTTATTCCTATGTTTTGATCCATTTAGAAACCTAAAAGTGCATGCTATTTTAGATATATAATAGATCGAAAATATCGACCTCAAACAGCACCTGAATAGCATATTTAATCCAAATCATGCTATTTTCTACCTAGTTCAGCATTATATTTTTGATCTATATTATTGATAGAAAAAAACTGGTGATATACGTAAAGAAAGGTTATTATTTTTAAACAGGAGAATCAGAAGAGGTACAATATATTTGTGGTTCAAATTGCATCACAAACACTTTCGAATTTTTTTTTTTAAAGTTTAAGTTTTCACATTCATGTTCTTCCTTACTGTCAATACTTTCGCTTTCACTCTTATTTACACAAATTTTTAATATAATTTTAACTCTTATTTTTACTATTATTCAGTATTTCACTACTAATGCTTTCACCACAACAGCTCTCCACCCATGTATTCTTCTAAAACTTCACTGCATTCACTTTTACTTGTGTACTTCTTTACTTCTTTTTTACTTCTTTACTTCTTAAAGAAGCTAAATAATCAAATCTTCTTTTTTTTTCGACGATTTTTAAAAGACCTGAGAAGAATTTACAATTCGTAAATTTTCAAAGCGGCGTGCATCCATTCTGAAAACTTTAGTAATACTAAACGTCTGTTAAGAAAATATAAACAAAATAAGTACTATTTTGAAATATTTGTTTGCATTTAGTGCGAAAAATAGAATCATTATTAGCGAGCTGAATTGAGAAGATATAAGCAGTATATTTTGGACTTAAAATATTTCCTATATACTAGGGTGGGTCAAAAAAACCGACTATTTTTTTTACTTTATACTCTGAAAAATCGGTTGGTAGACACCTCTAGAAAATTCTCACCAAATATAAGCTCTTAATTTTGATAAAAAGGTCCTCCGCTTTACAATTTTCTATTTTTTTCTCAGTATTAGAAACAAAAATTCATATCTCTTTGACAACTGTTCGTTAAAAAGTATTTCTCCTCATATTCTTGTAGGAAATTGAACGCTCTACAAAAAAGATCTCTTACAATTTTTTCGTAAACCTCACCGTTTAAAAGATATCAAAGGTTAAAGTTTGATTATTTTAAGAGAGTTTTTTTTAACGAACAGTCAAATAGATATGAATTTTTGTTTCTAATACTGAGGAAAAAATGGATAATTGTAAAGCGGAGAACCTTTTTATCAAAATTAAAAGCTCATATTTGGTGAGAATTTTCTAGAGGTGTCTAGCAACCGATTTTTCAGAGTATAAAGTAAAAAAAAAATAGTCGGTTTTTTTTTACCCACCCTACTATATACCAAAGTACATCTGTACCATGATTCAAAAATTGATAGAATATTTTGTTTTTTTTTTAACTTTACACACAGAAAAATATTGTCTTAAATAAAGGATGTGGTGATTTTTATATAACGAAGAGATAAATTCTTCTTTTATGCATACTTTATTCTTATCCTTTTATTTTTAAGAAAATATTCTCCTTTCAACCATATCCTTTCATATTTAAAGCAAAATTTAGCTTTAAAGGAGAATATATTCTCTTCGCTTTATCCAAATGACACATTCTTGATTTAAGGCAATACTTTTTTTTGTGCACATTTTAAAACATAAAATAACGAATACATGCCAGAAGATAGTTTAAATTGTCTTTATTTATATTTATGCGTTCCAAATTTGAATTCGATTTCTTAACTCGTTCAAAAGTTAAGAGGGGGTGACTTTTCAACCTCTGTGCAATGTGAAAAATTCAAGGTCACCTATACTTTACATGCTATATTTTACCTATTGTCTTCCCCTTGCCTTAGCTCGCAGGTGCCAGTTAGTATTGTGACTACATTACCTACCATCTACTGGAAAGTGTAAGTATACTATCAAAAACTATGCAATTCATATCTTCGCGGCTTGTTTAATTATTTAGCAGGTACACGAGATTTAGCGTAAGAGGAATTCCACGTGGATTAAGCAATCTATTAGGGCGATATATTTTGATTGGGAGGCAAAATTGAGTGAGAGGCGAGTAGAATATCTAATCCTATTTTAGATTATTCTAAACAGGCGCAATACACTCGATACACGTTCAGTAACAGGCTTTTACTTTTATGCTAATTATTAGAGATCTGATTTTACCGTCGCACACAGGTAAAAATTCCAAAAAAAAAACGGAAAAAAATCATGAAGCGTCGAAAGTTGAATATTTATAAACCTTATAGTGTCCTCTAAATGATGTATATACATTTTTTTGAAAATGTTTGCGGTCTTGCTTAAAAAATTCAATTTAAATGGCACATTGCATATACAATATCTTACACTTAATTTTTTTGAGGGCTGTATTTTTTAAATTTTAAAATATAGTACAAATCTGGGGTATTAAATCATAGAAAGGTAATATCTCCATGTCCGGACGCGTCAGGTAAAAAATTTAAATTTTTGGAAAAAATTGAGATTTGATTTCTTTTGTACATTTTAGGTTTAAAACAATTAAATAAACCTAAACAATAGAAAACTACTAAAATATTCAAAAATTTTAGTTTTTTTAAATGGCGTTTTTTTTATTTTAGTTTTTTTAACAGCCTAATTTGAGGTTTAAAAAAAAAATTCGGTCAATTATGTAATTTTTTATACTGAATTTGAATATGAATAAAAAACACTCCCATTCTATTTAAAGTTTTTAAGTTACCCCTCTCCCGCCTAAGGGTGTGGATGAAAAAAAATCTGCTTTGATAAAAAGGTGTCCCCCATGATATTGAAGCTTAGTACCAAATTTCAAAAACCTATCTTATACAGTTTCTGAGATATTGACTTTTAACCGTTTAAATGACCCACCCGTTATGGAGTGTGCCACTTAAATTTAATTTTTTAAGCAAGACCGCAAACATTTTCAAAAAAATGTATATACATCATTTAGAGAACACTATAAGGTTTATAAATATTCAACTTTCGACGCTTCATGATTTTTTTCCGTTTTTTTTTTGGAATTTTTTACCTGTGTGCGTCGTGACGTCAAAATACATAGCCGAGTACAAGGTGTAAACAAATTAATAATAATTTTATAAAATGTTTGATATGTTATCAAACTAAATATACCGGTTGTCCCAGTTTTCTGTCAAAGTAAGATATTAGTTGTTTGTTAACTATTTTAAAAAACTTTTAGTAAGTTTTATTATAGGGAGTTAACAGGTGCATCTTTAAAAAATATTTTCAAAAGTACAGGGTGTGCCAGAAAAATAGTACATGCACAACATATGTTTTTTTTTTAATGAAACACCCTGTATATTTTATGATTTTTAAATTCTAAATCAATACTTTTTGAGTTATTTCGATTTTAATGAAAAAATTGCCATAATCAAGCAATGGCTAAAAAATCGTATCTCCTAACATTTTAGAGTTGTAATTTTAAATATTTGTGTTTATTTTAAGAAAGGCATAGTCTTTCCTCTAAAATTAAAGTTATCTCAAAAAAATATACAGGATGTCTCAGAATGCAATAAAAATTTGAAGATTGAATTTCTTGCCCTTAAGTCAATTTTTTTAAATGACACCTTATATATTTTTTATTTTAAATAAATAGAAAACTTAATTCTCTTTTGAATGAGTTGGGGTTTGTATACTTAAAGTAAATAGTTATGGAAATATTTGCAAAAAACATAAAAAAATGTGGTATTTAGGTCAAATTTCTTATGTATTAAACCCAAAAAAAAAACCATTTTTAACTAATGTTTTTTTTTATGGTTATATAAAATATAAATGTCATATGACATTAAAAATTAAAAAAAAATATATTAAATCAAAAAATCAATTTTTAAATTTTATATTTTTTTTTTAATTAGACGCCATAATACATTATTATTTTATATAACCATAAAAACCATTAGTTAAAAAGGTTTCTTTTGGGTAACTATGTTTAATGCATAAGAAATTTGGCCTAAACACCACTTTTTTTATGGTTTTTGCAAGGTTTTTTGCAAATATCTCCAAAACTATTTACTTTAAGTATACGAATCCCATACTCATTTAAAAGAGAATTTAGTTTTCTATTTATTCAAAATAAAAAATATATAGGGTGACATTTAAAAAAAAGTGACTTAAGGGCATTTGAATTTCTTCAACTTTGTATTACAAACTGAGACATCCTATATATTTTTTTGGGATAACTTTATTTTTAGAGGAAAGGATAGGCCTTCCCTAAGATTAACCCAAATGTTTAAAATCATAACTCAAAAAATTTAGAATTACGATTTTTTTGCCGTTGATTGATTATGGCAATTTTTTCTTTAAAATCGAAATAATTCAAAAACTATTGGAGATAGATATAGGTTGGACACCCGGTACATATGGAAAAATATATAAATATTAAGAAAATTAATAAAATAATAGATCTGAAAATAAAGATTTAGTTGAACTTTAAATAATCCTAATTTTATTTCAAAGTATGGTGACATAGTGCCAGGGTACCAAATTAAAAAAGAAAATCTTTTAGGCCAATCGTTTTGATTTCCAATAGAGGGTTAGGTTATAATGGACTTTGTTTTTCGGAAATGTTCAAAGTCGACTTAATAGTTCTTTATTTTTTAGCTTATTCTATATAAATTTTGGTCAGAGAATTTAAAACCTTTTACATAAATAGTCTATCTATTTTCAATTTAGAAAAAATAGTTGCTGATAATTTTGGTACATAATTTTTTTTAAATTTTGCAGAGCCGTGTATTTAATATCAATCATAATGTGTCATAACTATAATTCAGTTATGAATAATAATATTCGACAAATATTTTTTCATTAATCAAGACAATGAAGTACAATACAATAATCTGCATATTTTTTAAAAAAAGTTACAAAAAACCTCAACGATACTTTTTTTTCCGAAATAAAAATCAATATAGTCTATTCTGTAAATGAATTAAAATTCTCTCATCAAATTTATTTAGAATCAACTAACACCGTATATATTAAAGAACTATTATATAGTAATAATTTTCACTATAGCCGAGCGCGCTCTCAACTTTACGCTTTAAAGCTTCGGTTTCCTCCAAAAGTCATAGTCGCTGACGACTGCGACCGGATAGCCGCGACCGAGTCGTTGAGACATCTCCAATGAATTTTAAATGTCCCTGCTTTCCTAGCTGCTTCGGAGTCGTTCCTACTAACTACCGGTCCCCGTTCGTTTGGTCGCCGGTCGCTTGACCGCTTCGGGAGCAGACGCACGACTATTTCGCCACGAATTTGGCGGTGAAACAGGTGGTTTTGCGCCGTGACAAGTGTCTTTCACTGTTTCACTCAATTTGAATTGGTTGAAATCCCTCCACCTCTCTCAGCCGAAACATCTCATCAACTTTTACCCATTTTTACTTTCTCATAAAAGAAAGTTTTGTGACAGAAAAAGAAAATCAATTTTTTTTCTTAATCATCTTTTTTCCTAAAACGTCGAGAAAAATCAAAATAAGCAATAAAAAAATGATGTCTGTCTGTCTGTCTGTCGGTGGATAACTTAAGAAAGCTTTGAGCTCGCAACATTAAATTTGGTATTCAGATGTAGTTTTATATTATCTTGGACAATTTCGTATTTGAGAAAAATCGGTTGGGGGGAAGGGGGGTAAAAGGGGGGGGGGGGGGGGTTCAATTTTTGATTTAGTCGTATTTTTTTATTGTTTAGAAGAAAAATTTAAAAACCCCATAAAACGTTAAATAAAACTACACAAAAAATGTTATTATTATTTTTTTCCCCCTCTCCCCCAAAATGTAAAAAATTGTTTCCAGACATAACTTTCTTATTATTCACAATAGAAGAACAATTTAAAGAACAAATAAAAGGTAAAATAAAATTACATAAAAAATGTAATTATTATTTTTTTCTCAGCCACCCCCCACTTTTCCCCAAAATGTAAAAAAACGTTTCTGGATATAACTTTTTTATCATTCACAATAGAAGAAAAATTTGAAAACCACCTAAAAGATAAAATAAAATTACACAAAAAATATTATTATAATTTTTTCCATGAGAAAGTATTCTCGCTCATTCGAGACGGATGGTTTTTCATGATGTAATGTTAATAACAGGAGGAGATTCTCCTTTTCTGCTTGATAATTCATAAACATTAAAAGAACCGACTTTTTAGAGATATTCATACTGATTGAATGGCATAAACTCGCAAACAAAAAAACAGCTATTTATAAAATGACCAGCTAACAGAATGGCGACTGGCGAGACCGAGGAAAACAGGTAGGGTCGTAATGACCTGGTCGCGGCTACCCGGTCGTCAGCGACTGCGACTTTTGGAGGAAACCGTAGCTTAACCTTTTTAACGCAGGATGCGTGCAAGTGAGAGGCACAATCGTCTATAGTAATTGCGCCGGCTAAATCGACTATGTCCATTTCTGACTAATAAAGTCTATTATATTTCGAAACTGAGCACCTTAGATTTTACTGCTAATGGTTTTATAATGTGCAATCCTTCTACTTAATAGATTAACCTTTTGTTAATTAAACTTATGTAACTTTTGTTCAGGATTATCGCGCGATTATTCTAGCAGGATTGGTAGGCTGGAGGTTTTAAAATAAAAACAAATTACCTAAAACTATTAAAATAGGTTTTGTTTTTTTTTTAATCCAAAAATTACTCAATTATAGAAAAATACAAAAAGCACCTTTGGTAAAAATTACAATAAAAATACAGCTTTTTTTTGGTAAGTGCAGGAAATTTGTGCAGGAAACCAATTATAATTCTTTCGCATCCTCGTATCTTCAAAACAATAATTTCTGGTCCAACACACTTACATGATTATTTTATCAGATAACTTACACCGATAACTTATCAGTCATCATGTACAACATTGAAGTTCAAAGAAACGAAAATTTTACTTTCCCTCCAGGAAAGCCTTGCGTTAGTAAAAAAAATTCTAAAAAATTTTATTGCTTTTTTTACGTTTCTGGACGTTTTAATCCAAAAAATATGATTTCCGTCAAAAAATATTTCTGTCTGTCGGTCGGTCTGTCTGTCTATGTGTCCGGGAAATTTGTGACCACTATAACTCAAGAAAAATTCGGGCTAAAGACCTCAAACTTGGACCACAGGTTGATTATTCAAAGTTCTAGGCTGAGATTATTTTCGTAAAAATCGGGTTGGGGTAAGGGGGTAAAATGGTGTAAAAAAAATTTTAAACCATATTTTTTACAATTTATTTATGAAAAAAGAAACAAAAAAAAAATTTGAAAAACTTTTTTGAATTTTTTTTTATTTGTTTTGTTTTTGAATTTAGGCCTATACAGGGTGTATTTGAAATAAGGTAGGAAATTTTAACAGGTGATTCTACATGATAAAATATGACAAAAAGTTCCTATAAACATATGTCTAAAAATGCGTCATAAGGGAGCTACGCCCCTTTGAAATTGGCTAAAAAAATCGGTTTTTATTTAATAACTCAGGAACCCTTTGAGAAATGTTAACAAGGTTTTGCACGTGAATTAATCCTAATAAGGGCCATCTTTGTATGTCATTTTCACGTACTTATTTAAACGGGGAGGCCTTATCAGTTTTTTGTCCCAAACTTTTTTCTGTGTAACTTTTTTGCAATTTTATTTTTGAAATATGATTCCTCAGGTCAAAATACATAAAAAAGGTACTCTTGTTGTAATACTGTAGGATTAACCGTTTTCGAGAAAAGTTCATTTGAAGGTGAAGTTTCTCGGTTCGAGGACGAAAAATTAAATACTAAAATGTCGAAAACCAAAATTTTAATGATGCAATGTTATTCTACATCAAAAACTAAGAAAAAAAGTTTCCATACATGTAGGTCGAAAAAACGCTTTTAAAGCTACCGTAGCCCTTTAAAAATGGTGCATATTTAGGAGACCATAGCTCCATTAGGATTGATTTTTGGAAGTACCTGTATATGAAGTTTTTTTCTTAGTTTTTAATGTACATTCGCCCTGCATCATTAAAATTTTTGTTTTCAACATTTTAGAATTTAATTTTTCGTCCTCAAACCGTGAAATTTCACCTTCAAATGAAATTTTCTCGAAAACGGTTAATCTTACAGTATTACAACAAGAATACCTTTTTTTATGTATTTTGACCTGAGG
Source organism: Brachypterus glaber (assembly GCA_958510825.1). Taxonomy (NCBI): domain Eukaryota; kingdom Metazoa; phylum Arthropoda; class Insecta; order Coleoptera; family Kateretidae; genus Brachypterus; species Brachypterus glaber. Next base: position 19,871,684 of record OY294045.1, read on the forward strand.
ATTCCTATTTCAAAAATAAAATTGCAAAAAAGTTACGCAGAAAAAAGTTTAGGACAAAAAACTGTTAAGGCCCCCCCGTTTCGCACACCCCTGGTTTAAATAAGTACATGAAAATAACACATAAAAACGGGCCTTGGTAGGATTAGTTGACGTGCAAGACCTCGTTGATATATCTCAAAGGGTTCCTGAGTTATTAAATAAAAACCGATTTTTTTAGCCACTTTCAAAGGGGCGTAGCTCCCTTATGACGCATTTTTAGACATATGTTTATAGAAACTTTTTGTCATATTTTATCATGTAGAATCGCCTGTTAAAATTTCCTACGCTATTTCAAATACACCGTGTATGGGAAAGTATTATTTTGTTGGCAGCAGTATTTTTCTGAGTTACGAGGTTAAGAAAGTAACCTCATGATATGTTACTTTAACCAAATATTTTGTTGCCATGTTTAAAGTTTTTTTGCACCAATCAGAAATGTAGCTTTATCATATTTGAATCTATTTTGATATTTATCCGTGTAAACTCTATAAAATGGTTATTAATTTTTTTTATATTAATTTGTGAAAGTTATTACATAAAATGGGTGATTTACATATAAATTAATACATAAACAATTTAGTTTAGGCATGGCCTTTCGTAACCAAAAGTTTTATATAGTTTTATAAGTTTTATATGGTAATTTACATTTATTTATGCAATTTTACTCAAAAAGGTATGTATTTTTACAAAAAAAAATAAATAAAAAAATTGTTTAAAACATTATAGAATAGTTTCCATATAAAAATGTACATTTATCAAAGTGTTATTACCTAATAATAAATGGCATTACGTTACGAGTAAATCATCGCTTACCTTGCAAAGGGGCTTATCTTATTTTTTGTGAATTTGATCATATCCTTACAAAGGGGCATTTCTCAAAAGCAGGGTAGCTGCAGGTTATTGTTTTGATGCCACCCAAGTTCCTAACTCAATTTAGCAATTTTTTGTGATAAGCCCCTTTGTAAGCAAGGCGACGAAATATACATAATTATTTTTAGAGTGTAGTGTTAAATTTGTTTCACTAGTTTTGTTGCAAAAACTTTTGTTTAATGTAAACATATACCACCTATACTGAAACAATAGAAATGTCAATTTTGTAACAGGTTGTGTAAACAATAAAATTCCCATATAAATAACAACTAAATAAATACCACATAGTTTATTCAGGTTTTAGAAAAATGTATAGCATAATTTTTACACTATAATCCATAGTTAATTTATACATTTACATGCATCGTTATAGTTTTTTTTTGTAAAACATAAGTCAATACGAAATAAATACCCATAATTTCGTTAATTATAATAGTTATATTTTTTTTCTTGTTTTATCAAAACAGAAAATAATTAATTAATTAATAATTATTTAATTTCAAATTATTTTTTCCTTCGATGTCATCAATTTATATTTTTTACTCAATATTTTTTATATAACTTTACAATATTTATTTAACAAGCCCTGAAGATGACCTTACAATAAAGACCGAAACGTTGGCAAAAAAAAGATTTACTTTATTCTTTAATTATTTTCTGTTCTAATAAAACAAGAAAAAAAAATATAACATACATTTATAGAACAAGAACAACAAGAAATTATTATAATAGTTATAAATAGTTATAAATTATAATATAAATAATTATTTTGTTATTTATTATATAACCGAAACGGGTTATTGGCGAAAAGAAGACGAATATGTAACTAAAAAATCAGTAATTTTTAAAAAATCTACGATTGGTTCAAAAACACAAGATTCACCCAACAGGAGTACCAAATTAGCTGGGAAATTGCATCTTCTGCAGCGAAATCTCTCTAGTCAATGTCCATGTTTTTAACTTATGCTTCTCTGTTTACGCTTTTCGGGACTACTCTACGTTAAATCAGTTTTATTTTAAATTTTACCGCAAAACTGTGAGAACATAATATAACCTTTAATTACAAAATAAACAGAAACGTATTTATTTCGCTGCAAGTCCACTGTTGACAACCAAAATATTTGGCAAATATACGTACAGTTAAATAAAACGGTCCCAGTTGACTAGAATTTTTATATAGTATTTAGATACTGAGAGATCTGCTTGTTCCTTACTACTACACTACACGGATCGCCGTTACTCGCTTTTAGTTCGACTTTGGAAAGCAATCAGTTTTTCTTACTTATTAATTAAAAAAAAAGATGGTTTAATATAAAATGGAAAATTTTAAAATTAAAAAACACGGCAAATTACTGCTAAAAAAATAGCACAGGGTTAAGATGTTTTCAAATCTTACCAAGATCGTAGATATTTAAAATGAAAAAAAAGGTAAATTTATTATTATATGTTTTAATATATAATTTTTGTCCTATGGGGGGGGGGGGGTAATTACCCCAATTACCCCCATTACCCCCCCCCTCATCTACGCCCTTGCTACTATAGTTTAATAGTAATTATATACCAAGGTAGAGAAGACTTTTTTTTATAGCCGAGCGTATTAAATCCCGAGCTGCGTAGCAGCAAGGGATTTAAGAGTGCGAGGCTATAATAGTCTTCTCTGCCGTAGTATATATATATTAGTTTTTTCACTACTAGCACTATTTAACTATTTTTATTCAAATAATAAAATAAATTATTAACAGAAATTATATTTCTAGAAATTTTCATAAAAATCAAGTATCCTTGATCATTGACATTTGCTCAAATAAATACTTTGAACGGACGTTTAAAAATTTAGTTTTTTTTTTATTTTTTTTTTGTAATATTTAGCTAATTATTGATTATATTAATTGGTAATAATTGTAATTAATTATATTTAACGAATAAAAAGTTATTTTAAGTTATTTTCTTGGGTTTAATTAGTAAAAATTGCACAAAGAACTTAAACATCTAAAGTAACATAAGAGCATATCCACAGTCTCGCATAAGAACGTAATACATAAGAATGCGATGCCGTGATTGGCTTGAGGTGCGGCCATGTATCTTGTAAGCTAATCACGGCCTCGCATTCTTATGTTTTATGTTCTTATGCAAGCTTCTGAATAGACCTTAAATCAATTGTTTATAAAATTTACTCCTACTAGGAGAGAAAAAATTATTATTGCTATAGGTGAAGAAAATCGATTTCACAATCTAAAAACATGATAAATAATGATATGTTAGTAGTGTTATTATAAAAAGCATTATACTAATTGCTATTCTTATTTGATATTAACAATTATGGCGAAGGCGCCACTATACACATGCATGGAAAAAAGTTAGGGTATATCCCTATCCGGATATTCGTAAATTATGAACTTAACATACATGGTAAAAGGAAGTACTGATATTACTCCATAGTACCACCTTTTGCATAAAAAGTTTTGGTGGTGTGAGCGTTTTTTTTATGCAAAGGATGGTAGGTATAGTGGAGTACAATTATTGTATTGTATATTATATTGGTAGTTACCTCCTTACATTTTTTGTATTTTTTAATTTAAAAGAAATATTTTTATTATAAACTGAAGATACTACTGTATTGGAGTGTCCTATAAAAAGGTATTTTATTAAAAACATACAGCCTGTTCCAGAACTCGCGTACAGAAATTTGAGGGTATATTAAAAACCCTCTGGAAAATATGAAAAAAATTTCAAAAAAAATCCATCTTCAATATTAATTAAAAACGAAGCTATTTAATCTGACCAATCCTGTTGCTGTTAAATTACCTACAAATTAGGTTTTCCCTGCTTATTAGTAACTATGGTTGCATTTTAATTGTTGACGCGTGCATTGTTTGAGACTTTTAACTTTAGAATCTTTTTAAGTTATTATATTTTGACAAAACCGACAAAGGCTCAAATATTCTATTTTTATAGGGTCACTTCATCCGGCGGTGTTTTTTGACATTATTAAATATTTATGTCACATGAATCACCATGTCAACCTACAGAATATGTACCTGTAATAATTAAATTTGCTTCCATGGCTACAAATTTAACTTTTAAAGGTAATTTAACATCAGCAACAGTATTGGTCCACTTAAAGCGTTCTTATCTTTTAATTGAACAAAGATGGATTTTTTTTGACATTTTTTCCATATTTTCCAGAGGGTTTTTAATATACCCTCAAATTTCTGTACTCGAGTTCTGGAACAGGCTCTAAAAGTAGGAGGTTTTTGGGTTATCGGGCGAAGTTATCAGATCTAATCGTTTTTTATAACAATTTATTAGATCTGATAACTATGCCCGATAACCCAAAAACTGCCTACTTACATCTCGGGAAAAAAGTCCAAAAACCTTAAATATCCAAATATTATTAAGTAAGAGTAGGTGAATAACAATTAGGGGCCAAGGTCGCAAAAAAGTTCAACATACAGTTAAACAAGTAAAATTTATGACGAAATTTAAGAGTAAGCATTGCACCAGTGGCCAAGGTTATACTGAAAATCTACTATTTATTTTCTACCTTCAAATTTTAAAATTATATTTTTTAACATTTTTTTATAAAGATATAGATATGTTTATTTATATTGAAAGAATACAATTTTTTTTAGATATTTAAAGTGCCATTTTTTATCCATAATTTTGTTTAAAACAAAAGGTGGTCGCCATGATTCCGGCCGATTGGATCTACTGGAAAAAATAAATAAAAACGATATTATTCAGTATTGAAGTCGCTATAGCCCGAACTAGAAGAATTTTATTTTGTCAAAAAATAACAAAATTGCGGACGTTTCTCAAAAATTTTCAAAGAAAAACTTCCGCCATTTTGTTATTTTTTGGTCAATTTTTTTTTCTTCTAGTTCGGGCCATAGCGACTTCAATGCTGAATATCCCGTTTTTATTTTTGTTTCAGTCGATCCAATCGGTCGGAATCATGGAGATCACCTTTTTTTGATGCTTTTTTTTTCAAAAAAATGTTATGGCCAAAAAATGTCACTTTAAAAATCTAAAAAAAATTGTATTTTTTAATATATGTAATTAAACATACCTACAAAATTTCACAATGAAACCTTTTTTTCTTTTTATTTAAAAAAAAAATGTAAAAAAAAAGATTATTTTTAAAATTGGAAGGTAGAAAGATCCCTTAACATCTTGCGGTCTAAGGATACCCACTGCAGTGTACTGGTGGTCCGCTGCAGTACACTGGGCAGAACTCATTGCAGTGAGGTCGGTCTTCAAAAATAGACGTGCGCCACTTACTGGTCTACCGTAGTTTTTGAATTATGTAAAAAATGTGATTTTTGCATACAGTACGTAATATAAAAACCATTAAAAACTTACCACTGGATAGAATAACCGTAAAATATATATATATTTTTTAATAATTCTCTAGCAAAAATATTTTATATTTTAATATATTGCTTAGTATAGTTTGACGCACGGATCTGTGGCTACGGGAAATATGTTTGGAATGTGTGTGCAAGTGGGAGGCCCGATGTAGGCACGCACGCCTTATAACGCCCTTGACGGAAAGAAGAGAGCGCGAATGATTTCTGCCCCTTACGTCGGAGACTCTCTTTCATGCGGAGAACTATACAAATGGTTTAGAATTTGATGAAACCGAATGAATCTCTTAGTTTTTAAATTATATTTCTATTTTTGACAAAATTAAATGACTAAATTGTACAATTGCATTCATAAGTTTTGGCTAAAATTTTTATTTAGAATGCAATAACTAAAAATCTAGCCACCCTGTAGAATGCGAAAAATTATGTATCTTCGAGGCTTGTTTATGTAACGTATAGCTCCAGATGTAGAGTGATTCCTTTTAATATATGCCATAAGACTGCGAACACCATGTATAACAAATTCAAATTTCATGCAGTTTGACCCTACACTGTAAAAACTGCATGTAAAATAATGTAAAAATACATGAATTTACATAGTACGGAATAACAAATTTACTATTCTGGACTATGCATAATTCATGAATTTATGTAAAAGAATGTAAAATAATGTAAAATAATCCAAAATAATGTAAAAGGATGTAAAATAATGTAAAAGAATGTAAAAAAATGTAAAATAATGTAATTAAATATATTTACTTTGATTTACATATTTTTACATGATTTTACAATGTAGGGCTATGTTATTTTTAGACGCGCGTGCGCTTTGGACAATAACCAAGAAGGCGTCGAATCATGAGACGTTTAATATTGTTATTGTTAATGAGATAGCGACGCATGCTGCTAGGTTAAAGTGTTAAAAGTGTAAAAAAAGGTAAATATTATTTATGTACGATATTTAAATGCTTTATTTGTGGCCTAAAATTTACATTCATTATAAATTACGATCTTTATCAACCAATAGATCTTTAAAGAAAGATCTAAGCAGTATTAAGGGTGCAAATCGTTTGGTTTATTAAACCAAATGAACTTTACGCTACGGTATTTCAAAAAAGCTTTGACACAGAGAATTGTAATTTGGAACAAACATTTTCTAAGTAGTAATTTTTTTTTTCAAATTTCAAGTCTATGTAAAATATTACAATTTTGGACTATGTAATTTTTACTGTTCCGGTCAATGCAAAATATTACCATTACGGACTATGTAATTTTTACCATTCCGGTCTATGGCAACATATTACCATTTACGGACTATGTAATTTAATGTAATTTATTTTTACCGTGTAGGCCAATTTTAAGAAAATTTCCTGCATTTCTTTTTGGTAGTGCTTTTTCCGTGTTGTGTTTCATAGAAAAAGTGGTACCTTTAAGCATGTATTGTCACTTGTTTGTTATTCATGGAATTAACACTAACTTTAGTTAACATTTCAAATGGCTGGTATTTCTATAATAATTAAAAAGCTAATTCCACGTGAACAATCTAATATTTATTGTTGTTTACTGCCAGCATTTGATATACAGCCTGTTCCAGAACTAGCGTACCGAAATTTAAGAGGTGATTCTACATCCAAAAATATGAAAAAAAGTTTCTATAAAGGTTGGTCCGGAAATGAGCCCTAAGGGAGCTACGGCCCTTCGAAGATGACGTATTGAATGGGGAACAAAAAAAAGCACCAATAAAATTTTAATGCTCAGTTTTAAATGAAGAATCTGCAGAGTGATTCTTCATTTAAAACTGAGCAAAAAAGTATTATACACCAAAACACCTAAATTTAATATTAAAGGAGTAATAGCCTTTTAAAAAGTAACGTTTTTGGTGGCACAAAATGTTACTTCCTCTTAATTGAATTTTTTTTTGATAACGGTTGCTCCAACAGTGTTACACTATATGATATTTTATATGTATTTTTACTCTAGAAATCTATATTTTTTACAACAAATCCAAAAAACATACACATAGAAAAGTTTGGGGCAAAAATGTTTTAAGCCTCATATATTTTGTCCGTCTGGGCACGCCTCTGGATAAATTAAAAAAATAAATTAACATAAACTTATTGCCCTTATTAATACTAGTATACATGCAAAAGCTCGCCGCTCTAGCTTAATCGGTACCCGAGTTATTAATTAAAAACCTTATTTTTATTACAATTTTAAAGGGCCCTAGATCCCTTAGGGCAACCTTTATAGGAACTTTTTTTATATTTTTGGATCTAGAATCACCTCTTAAATTTTAGCATGCCAGTTATGGATCACCCTGTATAACACAGTTCACTATGGGCCAGTGAATCAGATTTTTTTGCAGAAAGTCTGATTTTTGTCAAATAAACATAAAAATTGGTAGTTGTGGGTTTACAACACCGCTAAAATTGAATCCAAGGGAACGTTCAAGTATTACGTAACGCAAATTTTGATCATTTTAGACCCCCTGTAACGCTATTTTCCTATACCATTAACATGGGCGTAACACTACAAAAAGACCCCCAGCCCCCTCTAGGAGCGTTGCGTAATACTTGAACGTTCCCCAATGTTAAAAACCCCCATATACCAATTTTGAAATTTTCGTGAAAAAATATTGTATTTTGCCCCCTTGCCCTGCCCAAATGTTTACCAAAAACGATCCCGAACGAGAACTTTTGGTATGCGCAATTTCAAGTCTCTAGATTAAAGCGTTCTTAAGTTATCGTGCTTACAAGATTTCCCGGACACACCCACCGGCCGACCAATCAAACAACAATTTATTTTTGCTAAAAATTGACTTTAATCGACATAAAACGTCATAATACGCAAAAATACGCAAAAAAATAAATATTTTTGCATAAATACAAAAATTAAAAAATAAAATAAAATGGGATAAAATGGGAAAGCAATGCATAAATAACCTTTACTAAACTGTTTGGAGAACCTTACCAATTTTTCCATTAATTTTCCCCAATTTTGTTCCATTGTTACTATAAAATTATTATTATTTATTTATTAGTATATTACACTTTTCTAAAAAAAATGTGCTTAATTGTGCTAACTCAATTTGAAGAGCACATCATTATCGTTATCTTGAAAACTGTAATAGATATCAAAAATCTAAAAAGTATGTTTATTATATATTTTCAGTAAGCTTTCCATTTATGTAATCAGTAAGATTCTAAAACTCACCCCCCTTACCCCCAGCAACCCCAACTTCAAAACCTCAATGGCAATATAGGTCATGTGATGCATTATTTGGGTATTTTTATTTTGATTAAAAATCATTTTAAATTTTTAAAATCGGATAAGCCGTTCCGGAGATATCCATTAAAATAAGTTCTAAAAATTAAAAAAAGTAATATTTTAATAAATTAAAAGTTTACTAATTAAAAGAAAAGAAAAAGAAAAAATATTTGAAAAATGAAGGTATCTTAATTGTGTTATTGGCCAAATTCTAACATTCACTACATCCATCTCACATAAAATTCTCGAAATGACCACCATTTTCAACTATATACTGTTCAAATCCTGACATTAAATTTCTTCTGCAAGCTGCATATACCATATTCAGGTCATTAGTCTCACTAGAATTATCAATGCGTGTCTTTAAGTCCTCTAGATCAGTTGTTTATGTTTGGTAATCTATCCCTTCCTCATAAAAAAATCTAGTGGCTTTAGGTCAGGAGAGCTTGGTGACCAAGAAAATATTCCCATATTCCATTTTTTTTGGAAAATTATTATTTAAATATTTAGTGACGGAATTAATACCATGAGGGGAGCTGAGAAAAATTAAAATTATATACATGTACACTGTACATTTTTAAACATTGTACGTACAGCTTATTATTTACAAACATGTATTAACTGAAAAAAGTACAACAAATTTGGTTTGAATAAAAAATCTACTGGTGTGTTTTTGCACCATGGGATGCGGTGCTGTATTTTTTTGTCAGCTAGTGTAATCGTTGGTTGTAAGGTACTTACTTATATATTAACAAATTATTTTTATTTTCCATTTACTTATCTGAATAGCCATAAAAACTATCCGTGTCTGGTTTAATTTAGACTATCTAGAAATCGTCTGTTCAACATAAAAACTAATCTTATGATATCGATTGGGGAGTTATATTTCAAAGCGAAATAGCTTATTTATACGTAGATATATTGCAATATTAGTTAATTTACTATAAATGAATAAGGTAGTGTTAAAGGTTAGTTTATGCAAAGCTAACGAGAAATAAAGGTAATTTTAGGTCTATGCTGCGCATGCTTGCTGACAACGAACAAACTAAACCCTATACCTGCACCGTAATTAATGAAGGTAAAATTCTTATGATTTAAAGCGACTTTTTTACTGTTTTATACGAAATTTAACTGAATCTTTAAAATTTAAAGGTTAACTTATTCAATAACACTAGACAACACGGTTTCTTGCCCCGATTGGAGTCATATGTTTTTTAACTAATTTTGGGTCGTTGAAACCGAATCTGGCCTCAGAATATTTCTATTACCTAAGTTTTCTGAGAAAAATTAGATAAAAATGTTAAAAAATCATTATTTTATCCCCTTTTTGTTCTAAAATCATGGGAGATAAAAATATTCTAAGGACAAATTTAGATTCGGACTCAATATTAGTTAAAAAATACCCAACTTAAAACATGGAAACTTTAAATTCATAGGTAGAAGATAGAGATATTATGAAAAAAAATATTAAAAAAAAATGGATAATGTGACAAAACTAAGTAGGGGTGGAGGGTAAGAAGAACGATGCATAAGGGGACAAGCTTATCGCCACGTACTCATGCTAAAAATTGTCAAAAATCATTACTAGGGGGTCAAAAATTAACTAAAAAATGTTACGTAATATGGTTCTTATGTAATAAAGTAACATTTTTATGATGTAGAACCATTAAAAAAAAAAACAAAAAAAAAATACACAATATTTTGTTTTATAAATTATTTTTAAATTGACATAATTGCCTGTACTAAAATTTAAAAAATAAGACGTGCTGGATTTTTTTAAGGTCAAATTTGGATTCTGCGCCTTTAAATTGATAAGAAAAATATATTTTTTGGGCTCGGGAAAAAAGTTTACACTGTGTACTTTAATTTTGTTTCTTTTTCATTTATTTACTTTTTACGAACAAACTAAGCAAAATAAAAAAATATTTGTATAAATATTTTTGTAGAGAATTTTATAATCTACAAATTAGGTTTTTCAAAATCCTACTCTTTTTTTTTAAGATTTTGAAAAAAAAAACGTCATTATTTTCTGGACATATCTCAAAAATTTTAGGTGCTGACATTTTTCTAAGGTCAGATTCGGTTTCTGCGCCCTCGAATTAGTAAGAAAAATTTAATTTTCGATTGGGGCAAAAAAAAAGTTGAGGTTTGTTGCCTAGTGTAATCAACACCAAACTAACTAAAATTAAGGTTAGTTTTTCATTCAGAAAATGGATAGTGCTACCTACTAATTTCCTTAAATTAAATAAATAAATAATTAAATCTTACGTGACTAGATGGCGCGATATGGCGCGATAGTACTTTTGCAGTGTCTGTAGTTAGAACAGTTATGAATAATTCCTAACTGCTCTAACAAGGAATGTCTGTTCATAGTTGTATTTGAATAGAACTGTTGTACTATCTCATAAAGTATTTTTTATTTTTTTTAAATTCACACTTTAAACTTTTTTAAGGAAAAATGGGCATTAGATAGCGCTTTTTAGATTAAATTAAATAATAATTTTAGAAATAATATTAGTAATAATTATAGTGATTGAATACCCCAACCCTAAATTTCCGATGATAATCTTATATTAAAGTTGTATCCTACAATTAAGTTTTAAAATACAATACTATTGTAATTTTAAAAAATTCTTTATTTTACTCTTTAACATAACGATGACAACGTAATATAAAAGTTTTATTCCGAGTTTATTAGTTAAAATGTATTTATTTCAAATTGAACTTTTACTCCTCGATTAATCCAATTCCAATATGCAGCAACTAATTTGTAACATGCTTTACTTCAAGATTAGTAGATTTTAATCTTAATCGAAAAGGAGAAAAAATGTAATGGCTCTTATTCAACTTTGCATGCTGCTCTAATCGAAAGGAACGTTATATATTTTTTGGAATTGCACTTTTAAAGTGAAATTGACACGTCATTGGGAATCTATAGATCTAAGTAGCAGTAAAAAGCGTACAAAAAGTGGATATTATCCATTCCGGTTATAAGACAGTATAGCCGTTCCTAAAATATTCACCGAGAAAATAACCGTGACATAATATCCTCGCTACAAGATATCTGGTGAGCAAGATGACTTTACAAAGTCATCTTGCTGGTGATAAAATAGCCAAAGAGAAAATTGTGTTTAGGTTATATATACACATCGCCAAAATTCTTGGCCCCCATAGTTATTCTAACAAATATGTGGGTTTATTTTTATATTTTATTAAAATGCTTTATCACATGTTGTTAACAAATACCAAATACCTGGAATTTTACAATTAGATTTTTTTAATCATAAAAAAATATTAAAGTTGTGAAGTTGAAGACTTTTTTAGGATTTCGTGCTTTAAAAACGAAAAACAGAATCCTAATGGGATCGCTTCGTTGTTCCTTCGTTCGTTCTTCTGACTAAGCTGTTTACTTCAGGAACTACATCGCCAACATTCTTGGTCCCCCAAATTAATTTGAAACGTAAACAAAAATTACACCAGCCCACAAAGAAAAAATTCTATCTATGCCATACCATTGTCACCCCCCTGTTCCCAAATTGCTAATTCTATAACCCTAGAACCCCATAATCCCCTAACCTCATAATACCATAGCCGCATAACCTCAAAACCCCGTAACCTCATTAAGTAGAAAAATCTAGTTTGGGAAAAACAGAAAAAATTCTTCGTTTTTTTTTTGTTGAACATAGTCATAGGTAAGTAACTCTATAACCCCAAAATCCCCTAACACCCTAATCTCAAAATCCCTTCACTTCGTAACCCCATATACTATATCCCCTTAATCCCGTTCTCCTATTCTGTGGACCTTGATTTATGACCACTTACAAAACTCTTCTGATTTCGAGAAACGGACTTCTCCACAGAATAGGATGATGGGGTTAAGAGGTTATAATATATAAGGTTACGGAGTGAAGGGGTTAGGAGGTGTGATGGAATTTTAGGGTTATACAGTTACTTATTCATAACTATGTTCCCGAACCAGATTTTTCTACTTAATGAGGTTACGCAGGTTTGAGGTTATGGAGTAATCATATTTCGAGGTTAGGGGATTAGGGGGTTACGAAATTATGAATTTGGAGGAAGGGGGTGAAAGTGGTATGGAGTAGATGATTTTAGCGGTTTCAGTAGTTTTTCGAGTGTTTTTTGAGGTTATGTCAAAATCCTGACGTGTAAGGGTTAAAAGGGTTACGGATTCGGTTTCAGAGGGAAAAAATAAATATGAATATCATATTGGAATCCAAGACTCACAATTTTTTTTGTGGGCCTGTGTTATTTTAACCCTTAAACCCTACCCATGTTAAAAGATACTTATTTAGTACCCAGTTATAATCATGTACCATAGCATTAGTCTGCCTCTGGACGAATGGAGTCCAAAGCGCACAAGTCTGTCCTTATAAATAGTACTCCCCCCGTAAGTTTTGAACGAAACGAGATATGAACTTTAAATTTGGAATATGAAAATCACACATAAAAAATTATCATTTTCCATATTTTTCTATTTTTTATTCGGTAAGGTGGCGCCAGTAGGGACACTAGATCTAGGTCTTAAGTTAGCAAGGCGACAGATAGACAGTTGTCTGTCGCCTTGCTAACTTAAGAAAAAGTCTTGTGTCTAGGTCTTGTGATAATTAATTTTGTTCATAAATATTAAAAATTTTACATAAAAATGGTAAATAATTAGTCTTAACCTATCTTTTACCTATTTGAACCTTTTTGCGCAAAATTTCCAAAATTAATTTTTCAAAAATACTGAAAATTTCAAGACAAAAAAAAATCTTAGAAAAAAATCTTGAAAAAAAATATAAAAATAAATAGTTACATGTTTAAATAGAGAATTTTAAGCTTTTTAAAATGACGTATCACAAGACCTAGAGTGTCATTAAAATATTGTCCACCACTGTCCCCTGGCGCCGCCTTACCGAATAAAAAATTGAAAAATATGACAAATATATAGTTTTTGTAGTGTGATATGAATATTTTAAATATAAAGTTTATACCTTATCCCGTTCAAAAGTTACGGTGGGTGAACCATTTAAAAGAATAACCCTGTATACCGTAAGAGTTTTCTGTTCGATTCTAAGACAGTAGTAGAAAAATAACATTCTGTATAACCTTAAATTAAAAAGCTTTTTCTGAAGTTTTTATCAACTGAACCTATATCAACTTGAATATATAAATTTTGTGTTCTTTTCTGTTTTATTATACTCTTCACAGCACTACAAGTAATATGTAATAAAAGTTTTAAAATTTCCAAAATCGTCTAAAATTACCCTAGGGGCTGTTCAAGAATGACGTCAACTATTTTTGATCAATTTTTGACTCCCCCTCCCCCCTTCGTCACCCTTGGTCACTTTTGTCTTGACCCTCCTATAAAATAGAAAAAAATTACGTCACCTTTTGGAAGACCCCCCCCCTATAGGAGGATGTTTTATATAAATTTTCAATAAAATGTTTAATTAACTAATAAAATGTCTTTTAACTTAAATATTAATAAATATAATTATTACCTTTTGTTAAATATTTTGGTATTATGGACAAAATGACAGCCTTCAAAAAAAGCAACGATTAATAAACCTCGAGAAAAAGTATTACAATAGGCATATATGCCTATACCTATATACTGCACTACTAAGCTAGAAAGCATTTATCGCATAGCGACGTTTTTACGTCAATGATGTAATATTTTATAAACTCTGCTATTGACAAATGGAGTTACTGCTTTCTAGATCAGTAGGGCACTATAGTTATACCTACTAAAATATAAAAATAATTAAATTTTAATATATTTTAATTTAAAACTTTTAAACTTAATAGATACCTAGTTCAACAAATAAAGCAAAATCCAAGTTGGGTATAGGGTGTGTAATCAACTATGCAGGACATTTAGGCCCAGACCCTCTGACAATTAAATCATTAAAGCCGTTAAAAAATAGGGAATAGGAAAAAAATACGATTTTTTGTTGAGTTACGCACATCCACAGACTCTTATGCGAGCGTTATAAGCCTGCACAAAAGTACATGACGGCACATCAAGCCAATCAACGGCATCGTATTGTTATGTATTATGCTAGTTAAGCGAGCCTCTGGATGTATCTTTTATGTTGTAGTGGTTTTTCTAAAAATTCTATAAGTATTTACACTTTTTTTTAATATACCATTTTTTAAAGGTGACTTTTTCCCGGACCCCCCCCCTCCCCCTTCGCCACTTTTCGTCACCTTTTGACCAACCCCCCTCCCCCTATGGATGTGACGTCATTCTTGAACAGCCCCCTAGATAAAAACCAAAATATACTTCGTGCAGACCTGCAGAATCTATCTGTTAATGCTTATTCACAGCGCCTGCGCTAGAATAGCCGTCCTTAACTTTCAGGCCGCGCTACTGACTTAGGTGCCAGACTTCCTAGTGGGTCATTCCATGGCCAGCTAAGTTGAAAATTTTGAAGCAAAAAGGCACTTATTTGTCAAAAATAATTGTGTTATTTGTTAGAGAAAATAAATCTGTTATTTTTTACAAAAACAGCAAATATAACAAAACTAATACTAAAATTCGAAATATGTGACTGCGTGGTAATAGTGAATAGGAAAAAAATAAAGAAAAAAGGTGCAAGGGAAGAATTTTACTGCATTGAAAAGCAAAAGAAACAAAATTTTAAAAATTTTTGCTTTCCCAATTTTTTAAAATTTTAAAATGAAAAAGCAAAATGGATATTTTGTAATTTTTTTAGTTATTACATTCTAAATCCGAAACAGAAAAAAAAAAGATGTTTCATTCAATTTTAAGTGCGTAAGTTAGTAACTTATCACCATTAATCGGAATAAATTCAGTTATGACTCATCAACGTTGAAAATAAACACAGAAACATAGGCTTACGGAATAATTTTGCCGAATTATGAGGGAAATTTTTATAAACGTCACTAAATCGAAACATTTGACGACTAATTTGTTACACACAACAATATTGAATATACATATTAACTATAAATATGTAAATATATCGGTGTTTTTCGAAGAAAATAAAAATGTAAATATTTAAAACCTCGCGTCGACGATAGAATCGACGCGGCGCCTATGCGAGCACTGGAAATTCGCCGATGACTGCTTATCACCCGTAAGGAAAATGTGGTACCATGTCTGAGTGGTAAAACACAAAACCATATATGACATTACTATCACTAACATTAATTGTTTGAACCATCAAAATGCATTTAGAATCGATTTATTAGAATATTCAAAAAATATTATTATTTATATAGATTATAATAAAAGAGTTGTACAATTCAAATAAATCTCTGATGAGTTAAATTCACTTTTTGAGAAAAGCCGCAAAATTTGCAAAATATAATTTTTAATTTTGAAAGTAGAAACCATAAGGAATATTAAAAACATAATCTCATGCGAGACCTTTGAGGCCTTCTTAATTAAAAACCTACAAGCAGTGTTTAATGTAGCAAAATATTATCTATATATACTTAGTCCGATAAAAAATATACCACGTTTTAAAGACAACAGATAATTTTATGATTCAAACGGTAGTTTGTAGCACATACCTGTACATATTGAATCCATATAATACATTTTTTTATTAAATGCAAACCCTTAAAATTACCGCCTTGCACTTAAATTTTATTGTTTTTTTATTATTATATCAGCCCTCAAAAATAGTCAAGTTTAGACTAATATATTTCTGCTTGTGCGAATCACAGCAAATTAATTTAAACAAGGTAATAAGTAGTAGGGTATAAACTTGTCGTTACAAGAAAAGAACGCCTATTATTTCATTTTCGTTTTCTTGAATTTTGTCCAACTATTAACCCTTCGTTAGGCGCGCGGTCTACGATCGTAGACCATGCTTTTTTTTAGCTGGGTAACTTTTTAGACGGAGTGTTTACGCTTGAGCCCCTTCGAGTAGCTGTGCATTATGCATCAATCTATTAGATCAGTAATAATTCACACTTTGAATGGGTATAATATTGTTTTTATTCATATTGAAACCTTCCTGGTCTACGATTGTAGACCGCGCGACTAACCACGTTACCTTTTTTATTTTTGCATTTTTTTATTTTGTGTAAGTTTTTATGGTTTCTTTTTGTGAATATTGTTTTTCAAAGTTAGTTTATTAGTTTAAAGATAAATTAAAAATACAATATGTCTTTACCACCAAAAAAAATAGCAGTTTATAGGAAGACACTGAAACGAGTCTTTTTGGGAATGAAAGAGCTCATACGTAATGTTTTTGATAAATAAGGTAATTTTCTGTTCTATAAAACTAAAAATTACTTTGGACACTAAATGTGCATAAGAAGGGAAAATAAATCGAAAAAAAAAATGCTCAAAATATCATAACTACGATTGCAAAGAGCACATGTACAAGGCGCATGAGTTACTAAAATATTGCATGATTTCGAGTAAAATTGTATAATATTTTTTTCTTTTAATTTAGGTGTTTTTTATTTTTTTATAATCGTACATGTTAAAAAAAACAAATGTTTTAGTTTCAGAAAGTTTGTTAAGTTATTTTTTTTTTTTACAAATTACCGTACAGATGTAAAATATATGTATGAATTGTATATCATTTTTCTTTTACCCTTAACACTTACTAAAACAATAATAATTTGAAAAAAATATGTAAATAACTTTTAAATACAACCAAATAAATAACATAAGATATTTGGTTTTTAAAAATATAAATATGTTTTTTTTAAACAAAAAATAAAATGGTCTACAAGTGTAGACCGCGCGCCTAACCACGTTACAAAAAGAGGCGCGCCTAACGAAGGGTTAAAGCCAAATACCCCTTAGTAGTGCCTGCTCAAAGAAATTATAGTTTAAAAAGAATACAAAAAAGTCAAAACTCCAAAGAGTATACTAAGGAGTGTGAAGCATTGTATATCTTCACTGCTTGTTTTTTTTATTATTATCTATATATACTTAGTCCGATAAAAAATATACCACGTTTTAAAGACAACAGATAATTTTATGATTCAAACGGTAGTTTGTAGCACATACCTGTACATATTGAATCCATATAATACATTTTTTTATTAAATGCAAACCCTTAAAATTACCGCCTTGCACTTAAATTTTATTGTTTTTTTATTATTATATCAGCCCTCAAAAATAGTCAAGTTTAGACTAATATATTTCTGCTTGTGCGAATCACAGCAAATTAATTTAAACAAGGTAATAAGTAGTAGGGTATAAACTTGTCGTTACAAGAAAAGAACGCCTATTATTTCATTTTCGTTTTCTTGAATTTTGTCCAACTATTAACCCTTCGTTAGGCGCGCGGTCTACGATCGTAGACCATGCTTTTTTTTAGCTGGGTAACTTTTTAGACGGAGTGTTTACGCTTGAGCCCCTTCGAGTAGCTGTGCATTATGCATCAATCTATTAGATCAGTAATAATTCACACTTTGAATGGGTATAATATTGTTTTTATTCATATTGAAACCTTCCTGGTCTACGATTGTAGACCGCGCGACTAACCACGTTACCTTTTTTATTTTTGCATTTTTTTATTTTGTGTAAGTTTTTATGGTTTCTTTTTGTGAATATTGTTTTTCAAAGTTAGTTTATTAGTTTAAAGATAAATTAAAAATACAATATGTCTTTACCACCAAAAAAAATAGCAGTTTATAGGAAGACACTGAAACGAGTCTTTTTGGGAATGAAAGAGCTCATACGTAATGTTTTTGATAAATAAGGTAATTTTCTGTTCTATAAAACTAAAAATTACTTTGGACACTAAATGTGCATAAGAAGGGAAAATAAATCGAAAAAAAAAATGCTCAAAATATCATAACTACGATTGCAAAGAGCACATGTACAAGGCGCATGAGTTACTAAAATATTGCATGATTTCGAGTAAAATTGTATAATATTTTTTTCTTTTAATTTAGGTGTTTTTTATTTTTTTATAATCGTACATGTTAAAAAAAAACAAATGTTTTAGTTTCAGAAAGTTTGTTAAGTTATTTTTTTTTTTTACAAATTACCGTACAGATGTAAAATATATGTATGAATTGTATATCATTTTTCTTTTACCCTTAACACTTACTAAAACAATAATAATTTGAAAAAAATATGTAAATAACTTTTAAATACAACCAAATAAATAACATAAGATATTTGGTTTTTAAAAATATAAATATGTTTTTTTTTAAACAAAAAATAAAATGGTCTACAAGTGTAGACCGCGCGCCTAACCACGTTACAAAAAGAGGCGCGCCTAACGAAGGGTTAAAGCCAAATACCCCTTAGTAGTGCCTGCTCAAAGAAATTATAGTTTAAAAAGAATACAAAAAAGTCAA
This sequence comes from Brachypterus glaber, assembly GCA_958510825.1. NCBI lineage: Eukaryota > Metazoa > Arthropoda > Insecta > Coleoptera > Kateretidae > Brachypterus > Brachypterus glaber. The sequence goes on from OY294045.1 coordinate 19,890,532, forward strand.
AACTCCAAAGAGTATACTAAGGAGTGTGAAGCATTGTATATCTTCACTGCTTGTTTTTTTTATTTATCTGACTTGACACTAAAGGATACTCTTGCGCCTGACGCAGCAAGCTGTACCTTGATTAATTTTGGTCCAGTGAGTTTTAATTATTTTTACAATATCCTTTAACAATAAATTTTCGAATACAACATATTTTTAATTTGTTTTGGTGGTGGCCAACCTAAATATACACTGCAAAAAATGTTTTAGCAATCATTAGCAACATATTTAGCAGCTGGGATGTTTTTTTTTTTAATTTCTAAACTTATAGGAATTTAAAGAAAGGTTGCTAAATAATTATCTTACATAGAAAACTGTATGGTAGTGACACTCCTTAACGCACTCGCCCGAGTTACCTCGTTGAAAGTAGGTGGGCCTTTTCCGCTTACCCGAGTTAACTCAGGCGAACTTGTACTGTATATTAGAAAATAAAGTTTTTTAATTTTTTTCAAGATTAATTGTTATTGCTCTTCAATGCAGACTAAATACACTGCCCAGTAAAAGAGCTTTCTCATTTTTCAGCTCTGTGCGTGAAATTAAATTTTTTATATCAGATTCAGATTTGTCGTCCCCAAAAACCCCTATATACCAATTTTGACGCAAATATTGGAAACATTTAAAAATACACTGCCCAGCATTTTTCTCCTCTGCGCGTGAAATGGGTTTTTATTATCAGACTCACTTTCAGCAAACTCAAAAACCCCATATACAAATTTTTACGAAAACCACCCCCGCCCTTCAATGGGTGGAGTTAGATTTTTTTTATTATTGGATTCACTTTCAGCAACTTTAAAAATCCCCATATACAAATTTTCACGTAAACTATCCCCCGCCCCTCAGGGGGAAATTAAATTTTTTATATCAGATTCAGATTTGTCGTCCCCAAAAACCCCTATATACCAATTTTGACGCAAATATTGGAAACATTTAAAAATACACTGCCCAGCATTTTTCTCCTCTGCGCGTGAAATGGGTTTTTATTATCAGACTCACTTTCAGCAAACTCAAAAACCCCATATACAAATTTTTACGAAAACCACCCCCGCCCTTCAATGGGTGGAGTTAGATTTTTTTTATTATCAGATTCACTTTCAGCAACCTCAAAAACCCAAATGTAACAACTTTCACGAAAACTACCACCTGCCCCTCAGGGGGTGAAATTAAAAAAAATATATTATCAGATTTAGATTCGTCTATGTACTAATTTTGAAGAAAATATTAAAAATATTTACCCCCTTACCCCCGTGGATTTGCAGTTAGAAAAATTCAGATTCAATTTAAGCAACCTTAAAAATCCCTATAGGTATAGCAATTTTTATTTTTTTGTAAAAAAAGTATATTTCCCCATTTGCCTTGCCGCACACCAATAACAATCCCGAGTGAGAATTTTTAGTAACATACTTGTATGTCAAATGTTAAGTCTCTAGCTTAAAGCGCTCTTAAGTTATCGTGCTTACAAGATTTCCGGACCGATCGACCGATCGACAGACATTTTTTTTTTGTCGTCGAAATTGATTTATATCGACATAAAACGTCACAAAATGCAAAAATACGAAAAAAATTGAATTTTTTTGCACAAATACAAGGTTTTCCCAAAATTTTAAAAATTTTAAAAATGGGAAAGCAAAATTTATATAAAAAAAATGGTGAAAAATTAACCACTTTTCTGGAAAAAAGTGGTGCGTTAAGGGGTTGATGACCAAAAATTTAGAAACGTAAAGGAAATATATTTTTCTACGAGCGTACGGAAAGATGTCTCTTTCTGCACGCATACGCGTGTGGAAAGAAGGTCTTTTCCGCACGCATAATTATTTCATAAAAAGTCCAAACGTGTAACATTATTGACTAAGACACTTGTTTCCATGGCGACCGATCAACATGATAGCATCCTAAGCTAGTTTGTTCGTGTCAATTGTGTTGTCAATTTTAATTTTAAAGTTTTTGTAAAAGAAAATGATGAACCTTAAAGAAGATGAAATGTTACTTGAATGAATAATAGAAATGGCAAATGCAACCGAAAACTGCAATAAATTTATTATTAATGTTCAACCAAAATAGAATTGGTAATAACTAATGTTAGATTATTTTCAATTAATGTCAAAACTGTTAACTGTTAACAACTCCGCTACGCGTCTTTCAGGCAAATTTAATCTAGTGCGGAAAAGAGCCTGTCCACACTTGTTAGGAAAATAGCTATTAAATGTACAGAATCTATTATCATACATACAGGGTGGTTTACTTAAAAAGTCCAATGCATATTTCTTAAAAACTATAGGAAATACATTATTTTATTACTTTGATTATAAGGAACCCTGTTTCCCCTTTGATTTGGGTTAAAAAAAAGAGTTTTTTTTATTTAAAATTTTGTAGTTAGGGTAGTTGGGCTATGGGGGTAAGATTAATATTCTCCAAATATGCAGATATAGGTCGCGCTAATGGTAAATTAAATGCACATATTTTATAGAATTTTAATATTTTAATTAGTTTTGGAGTTAATAAGGGAGGACTATTACATTTGAATAAAATATATTGATGATTTTTTAAAACTTAAAAGGTAAATGTCATATATTACAATTTAAATACCTTTCAAAATTTGAAAGGTATTTATTAGTAAATTATTGAATGAGCATATAATAATTGCTATTAACCAATGAGGGTAAATTTTGGGACACTAGCTGAACGGCGAGTGGCCTAATCACCCGAATGATTAATAGCTATTACAAAGGAGTAGAATACTATACTTTATCCATGGCCGTTTTAAATTTTAAACCGTCATTAATAGGCCTGTTATTATTAATCACGGCCGTAGATAATAGTATATTATTTAATATACTAATTGCTATTAATCAATAAGGGTGAATTTTGGGACACGAGCCGAAAGGCGAGTGAACTAATCACCCGAATGATTAATAGCTATTATACGCGAGTAGAATTCTATACTTTATCCATGGTCGTTTTAAATTTTAAACGGTTTATTTATACATACCCGTGATTTATAGGCCCATTAATCATGGCCGTGGATAAAATCATTTAATCATATATCATTATTTCAATCGTTTAATGATGTATCATGTGACCCACTTTCAAATTTAAAATTTATTTTTATTATTTTATGTAGTATATCGGTTCCAAATTTCAATGGGATTTTTATGACACTGTAATTAATTTTTGATGATCTATGTACAGGTAAATCGAACTAACCTCTAGGTGGACTGCCAAGGGAGTTACCAAGTATACAAAACACACCAATTTGATTTTGATTGAAATTTTATCTGGCAATAGGCACTAAGTCACTTAGTGCGCTTAGTGCGTTTTACTTGTAGATTATTTCAAATGTTTCTGCACTAAGCGACTTAGTGTTTGTTTGTTTGCCGAAACGTAGTGTTGTTTTTCGTTTTCTTTTTGTATTTTACAAGCTAAAATTAAGTTAAAATGTGTAGTCCGGGTGCTAAAATATTTGCTTTGTTAAAAAACAATGAAGAGCAACCAGAGAAAAAAAAATATTGTTATTATTTCTAAAAAAGAGTTAATTTATAAAAATATGATTGCTTGAATCATTTATATGATACAATATCACGTTATTTATTTTACTGGCAAAAGCATTAAAATGTTGCTATGTTAAAGTTGATGGAATAGAGACAAAACAGAGAAACAGAACTTTACCTGTAAAATGACAGTGCTTTTTACGTGTACTTTCGATGTGTTTATAATTATTAACTTTAGGTGACGCTTCTTTGCCGGCACAGCCGATGGCCTCTGAAAACTGTCTTAGTTCTGGCAACAGTTTCATATAATTAATACTAATTATTATTTATTTTGGAAACGTTCTTTAAAGAATCAAAAATTACGAACCCTTCTTTTAAAAATCTAGTTTTTGAAAATTTATGTAAATATCTTGTTTTCTACTTTATAGTTATACATTTCGTTTAATTATCATGATATTAGAAAGGTTTTAACTTTAAATACTTGTTTTTTATATTATTTTATTGACTTAGTGTTCTTTACTTGTAAGCCTATAAGTAAAAGGCACTAAGTCCATGTCTTTTTTCAAATGTAGTTGAATTAAACTACTTCAATTTTTCTTTATTTAACTGCAAATTATTATGACCAAAAATGTCATTGCGATCTGTTGTAGTTTTTTTCCAAAAACAATTATTACAAAAATTAAAAAACAACAATGAAAGTTAAATTTGTCAATATCTCAAAACCATGTTTTTGGACTTAGTGCTCTTTACTTGTAAGCAGAAGATATAGTTTAAGCTTTTTTATCTCAGATAAGATCAATATACAAGTGGCCATGTACACCAAAAGTTTAGGTCATTAGGAAAATATATAACAGTTTAGAACTGATGTTTTTAATCATAACCATTACAGAAAAAAGTATAGTTAATTTTAACAAATCTTTTTAGTGTGTATTTTCTTTTGTTTAAAAAATAATAAACATGATTATTTTCTTAATAGTTTCCATACTACGTGGTCACAGCTGCGTAAAACGTCAAGTAAATCGAAACCAAGAAATTTTCTTCAAATTT
>OY294045.1:19895302-19980819 GCA_958510825.1 Brachypterus glaber
AGAAATGAAGGCATGCAAAAAAATTAAATTTAAATCAAATTAACATTTTAATTTTAAGAAGCACTGAAGTGTAAATATCTATATAATTAAATTGGTGAGGTGACTGTCTGTCTGTCTGTCCTTCTAGAAGTTTTTTCCTACTTGCCAAACAAATAAAAATCTGAAACTTGGCATGCGCGTTAGGAAGCCTGGTCTACTGATGAGAAAAGTTTTAAAGCCCATTTTTTTTTAATAGGGAATGGACAAAAAAAAAATAAAAAAAAGTCATTTAAAAAATTGGCGAAGGCCCCACCATTGAAAATTAAACGGGCTTAAATGTGAACTTGCTTGTTGAAAAACAGGCTTAGCAGTAAGTAGGTAGGGGGGAAATACCCATGAATGGACATATTATTGAATGAGACAGTGTCTGTTTCTGAACTATGTTTCATAATTTTTGGTTTTTGTTACCATAATTAGATCGCTCTAGATGTGCAATTAAAAAATAATAAAAAATGGCAAAGTTTAGGCAGCTGGTGGTTTCACAAATTTAATAAGTCAATTTTACCAGGTCAAAAGTAATGTTTTTAATAATTTTGAAGGATATTTAATTGACGAAAGGCAAAAGGAAACTGTTTGAATTTGGTTTATGTAATAGTCAACAACACGAAACATATACCAAATAATCGAATTTTATAGATAAAGGTAAATATTTTTGGCCTAATTTTTTTGATAATATTGTTAGTATTCTTGAAAGGAACAAATTTTGTTTCCTTGAATGGGACAACTGTTTTATTACATATTTCATTCCTGTTCATCTCTTTTAAATAAGAAATCACTCTAAAAGGTCAGAGAGTTCTAGGGTACTTCCCATACAACAATTTGGAACAGTTAGAACACAAAACAAACTAATATTTGATATAGATTTAAGAAAACATGAATCAAAGTTTGGTAAAAATATTTAAAGTAAATTCTATTTAAAAAAATAATGTAACATTTTAACAGCTATTTTTTTGTTATAAAATTACATTATAGGTTTATTGTTATTAGTAATAGTGATAAAAACAGTTATTTTCATAATTTGTTATCTTTAATAGCAATATTATATTTTTTCCCATTCAATAATACCGTATTCTTGAATGGGAGAAGTTAGTTTTTTCTTAAAATGCTCGTAGTTTTGGTAAAAATAAATATTATTGAGGTGTAACATTTGGATTGTGCTCTTTTAGTTCCAAATATGACAATTAAAAAAAAAATACGTATAAAAGATTAAAAATAAAATTTTGGCAACCGTTTAAAAAAAGTATATATATAACGAATAATTTTGTAATTGAAATATCGTAGGAAATGCCTTCCGACATATAGCGATTTATAGTTATTTTCTTAACTAGTGTATTAAGTGGATAAAATCACTTAATACACGAGTTGAGAATTTAATTTTATCCAACACCTTTTATTTAAAAAAAAATCTATAATTTTGCGAAAAATTATGTCAAAAATATTAAGATTAAGTTTTCTTAATATTAAAATAATAGGTAGCCATGGCATAAGTATGCCTATTAAAAAAAAACAATTGCTAGTTTTACATTTCTTACAAACGTCAAAATGGACGCGGTGATGACAGAATTTTTAATAAAAACAGTACTTTATTCAAAAAGTAAAGAATAATTTGGGGTTTTCTTTAATTTTTATGGTTTAGTTAACGTGCTTCTATTTATAGAATAGTTATAATACTTAATTAATAGGGTATGTAACTAATTTTGGGTGAGATCAAAAGCTGTACGTAAAAGAGTGGGTGAAAAATTTTTTAGTCACTAGTGGAAAAAACTCACTTTTGACATTTAAAATAGTGCTCAAAAAAAGTGTTTCTATGGTGTTGGATACAAGATATTTTCACTTGTCCAGAAAGGGGGCAACTACCCCCCATTGGCATTTTAGAATTAGGCCATTAAATAAAATAATTGTAAAAATTTGTAGCAATTTTTTTTTTCTAAATACGCATTTTCATGATATAAATAAAGGGAGGTTGAAGTCTCCTACCCAGAAAAAGCAGTAAGGGGCGCCAAAACGAGCTTTTTTTAAGGTATATATTACGTGCTCAAGTGGACCATAGACCTTTAAATTCGTAAAAATTGTGGCCTGCGGCGCTACAGATATCTTAGATTTTTGTGAAATTTGGAATTGTAAAACTGTTTTAAAACTAAAGTTTGTAAAAAATACGTGCGGCTTGCTGCGACACTAGGAGTTTTTTGCATTTTTGTGAAATTTTGAATAATAAAACTGCTTAAAAATTAAAATATATCATCAAGTTTGTAAAAATCTTCGCCTGTTGCACTAGGGTATTTTTTTATGTAAGATTTAGAAATTGTGAAATTAAAAATAATAAAACTTTTTAAAAATTAAAATAGACCATCAAGTTTGGGAAATTTTAAATTTAATTAATTTTAATTTAAAAGACTGGTTTAAAATATTAATGAACCATGAAATTTGTAAGAATGGTCACCTGCGGCGCTAGGGCTTTTTTAGATTTTTTCTTAATTTAAGAAAATAAAATTTTAGTTTTTGGATTTTACCCCCTCTCCCAAGATCCGCCACTGCAGTTGTAATAAGTTTTTTAGCACAATTTTCAATAGTCGTTGATACTATTCTTTTTTAGTCACCACAAATTTTAGTATTCTCCCTCCCCCGGCAAAATCTGAAATGACGCCCCTGACTTCGGGCTAGCTAGTCTAGCTCACTGATGCTGAAGAAGCATCTGTGCTGAATGGAGCTCTCTACAACTAGAATTATGAAACGAAAGACGTCTACCCTATCTCTATCTCATTTGTGCTACACTTTCCAGCCAACCAAATAAATACTGTATTTGTTTTTCATACAACAAATACAGTATTTATTTGGTTGGCCGGAAAGTGTAGCACTGAGCGGCACAACAGAACATAGCTAATGTGAATCTGTAGAATAAGATAATTCTACTAAAATTTAGATGGCGCCAGTAATTTCTTTAATATAATAATATAGTTACACTTTTCGCTCGTCCAAGTAAATATTGTATTTGTTCAACAAAGAACAAATACAGAATTTGTTTGGTTGGGTGGAAGTGGGAGTGTATGTATGTCTTCTATCCTTTTTGGGTAGAACTTTTGTCCCTGTTTAATCTAATGGGAGAAATCTCCATTGGTGGGTACCATTACTGGTTGAGGACGTTTTTGATCTTTTTGTGATTGTAGTGGATTTCATGATCGAAAACCGTAAACAAATTAAAAAAAAAAACAAACTACAATACTTTTTACATTATCAATTGTTTTTATGTGACAAAATTCTCCTTGAATAATGCCGGAGTCTGATAATTAAATACCGATTTAGAGCTACTAATTTGAAACATCAAAGAGATTTTTATAAAAAAACATCAAAGACAAAATTCCTGTGTCATGATTCGTAAAGTACCTTAACTCTAAGAAAAAGGTAAAGAAAGCTCCTATATAAGCAATGTTCTGTAAATATTAGGTATATCTTCGCCTGTTGCACTAGGGTATTTTTTTATGTAAGATATGAACCTATGTGTGACATTCGTAAAAAATTTCGCTCGCGACGCTAGAACTTTCTTGAATTATTGTGAAATTAAAAATAATAAAACTGTTTAAAAATTAAAATAGACCATCAAGTTTGGGAAATTTTAAATTTAATTAATTTTAAGTTGTAATAAGTTTTTTAGCACGATTTACAATAGTCGTTGATACTATTCTTTTTTAGTCACCACAAATTTTAGTATTCCCCCGCCCCCGGCAAAATCTGAAATGACGCCCCTGACTTCGGGCTAGCTAGTCTAGCTCACTGATGCTGAAGAAGCATCTGTGCTGAATTGGTGGGTACCATTACTGGTTGAGGACGTTTTTGATCTTTTTGTGAGTGTAGTGGATTTCATGATCGAAAACCGTAAACAAATTAAAAAAAAAAACAAACTACAATACTTTTTACATTATCAATTGTTTTTTATGTGACAAAATTCTCCTTGAATAATGCCGTAGTCTGATAATTAAATACCGATTTAGAGCTACTAATTTGAAACATCAAAGAGATTTTTATAAAAAAACATCAAAGACAAAATTCCTGTGTCATGATTCGTAAAGTACCTTAACTCTAAGAAAAAGGTAAAGAAAGCTCCTATATAAGCAATGTTCTGTAAATATTAGGTATATTATACGGCATTTGTAAACGTTAATTAATTCTATTACAATTTTTATTTCGAAGGTATACTAGGTGGCTTCTTTAAAAGTAACAACCTAAATCTTGAGAAAAATATGGCAATTCCACAGATATCTCGACATTTTACTCCTCAAAACGGAAATCATCCGTCATTGCAAGTCTTTTATCCATGGAAACTAAGATCACTCTAAACCCCTCGTTTGAAATTCCCCCGATTACGAACACTAAATTTCCACCTAAACAGAAATGGTGCTCACCAACTTATGACCGATGAAACTTCAGCATGAGCATCAGTGAGCCTAGTCTCACTCCAATCTCAATTTCAACTAGTTCCTATTTAGATAAATAAATAAGCGATAATCGTTAAGCCTTTTAAAACTCTTAAATAGACCAAACAAACTAGGTACTAATGATGATGATAAAGAAATCTGAAAAAGACGTTAATTTGATTTATACAGTAAGAAAATCTTTGGAGGGATATAGTATATTTCTAACCTAATAAGAAAATGAAACATTTCCAACTCGAGAGATGCTATTTGGCCGAGGCACAGCCTAGGCCAAATCAATATCTCGAGAGTTGGAAATGTCATTTTCTTATATGGTTAGAACAGAGTTTTATTCACAAGCATAAATAAATAACACATTACCTGGTAAAAATTCACCAATTTAAATAAGTGGCTCGTTGTTGTTTCCTATTATCAGTGTCGGTATGAACCATATAATATACATATGTATAAATAAATATTATTTCTTATAGTTTTTCGTAGAAATAAACAAAAATATTAGGTTATTTTATTCGCAAACTTCAACTGTTTAGAAACAAGGCGATAGTTTCGCAATCTATGAGGTATTACCAAAAGCTAAAAAACAGGTTAGATATGAATTCATTTCTAACCTTGGTTAAAAATGAACTTTAAAAGAAGTAAACAAAAATAATAGATTTTGCAATTTTTTAAAATGCATATAAAGGACGTTTTTATGTATGCTTTTAAATAAAATTCCAAATGCGTTAGGAACAATATTTTTTCTACGAGCGAGTTAAAAATAAAACAGGCTTTTATATATAAGTATACTTAATTGAATAAATTAAGATATTAATAGTTTTAACCAATATTGAAAAGAATCTAACATTAGTTATTACCAATTCTATTTTGGTAGTTTTCATTTGCATTTGCCATTTCTATGATTCCTTCAGGTAACTTGCATCTTTTTCTTTAAGTCTCATCATTTTCTTTTATAAAAACTTTACAATTAAAACTGACAGCACACGAACAAACTAGCTTAGGACGCTATCATGTTGATCGGTCGCCATGTAAACAAGTGTCTTAGCCAATAATGTTACACGTTTGTATAATCAAGCTACTTGTTTTCATGAAATAATTATGTATGCGGAAAATACCTTCTTTCCACACGCATATGCGTGCGGAAAGAAACATCTTTCCGCACGTTCGTAGAAAAAAAAATTTGCCATAATTTTGGAGGAAGTCTAAGTTACTGCAAAAAACAACATAGTGTGGTTCACTTTGAAACAATTTTTTTTCAATTTTGAAATACACTTTTTATTACTAAATACTTATTTAATTTTGTTATGAGCATTAGGTTATATTAAACAAATTAAACATTTCTTAAAAAGAAAAAGTCAAAGCTTTGACATACTGATAAAAAGAAGCCATATCTTGCTTCTCACTTAATGGTATACTCTACACTCTACTTTGTACGTTGCGTCGTTCATATTTAGTACGGTGGGCCGGAACTGACTTTTAGTTCAACTCCTTGCCAACGCTCTTTTTTTTTTCATTAACTTTTTACGATTTATCAATTTACAATCAAAAAGTGCAAATAAAAACTTTGGTACCAGATTTCGCGTAAAAATATGTCAAAAAAGTTTATACAAACGTTTGTGCTAAATTGCTTTGCACTTAAATAAAAATTTAACCAAAAGTTTTTTTTTTTAATTTTTGATTTTAGTTTAATAGATACAGTATAAACTAAAAGTTTATGAAAAAAAATTAGAGTTGGCAAAAAGTTTTGAACTATCAGTTTTTTCCGGCCAACCGTGTTTGAGTAATAATTATCGTTTTTTAGATTTTAAGCTTTCACGGCCATTAAGATATAAAGAACTTTCACTTTCGGGTTTAGACCGTGTTAATGGATTTTCACTTTCCGACGTTTCGTCTCTTACTACTAGAGACATCTTCAGTTTCAGATTAATCCCTGAAGATGTCTCTAGTAGTAAGAGACGAAACGTCGGAAAGTGAAAATCCATTAACACGGTCTAAACCCGAAAGTGAAAGTTCTTTATAATAATTATCGTGTTAGGGTAATAATTACCCTAATAAATATTATTGAACTTTTGGGAAAGTTAAATAACATAAAAATTATAAATTATAAACATATAAATCGATAAATGTAGCAACAACGCGTTGCGTTGCATATGCATTATCTAATCGAAAATTAAACGCATGGTAAATTACTTTTCTAGCTTTTAATTGTAAGGAGTATAATACCTTCCAACGGATATATACATTATTTGTTGAATAACATTTACTGAATGACACGAAAGGAAAATTCAATTTATCCTTTCAAATGATTTATTGATAAAGGGGGAACGAAAAACAATATTTTCATTGCGAATAATAACATGGCGAACATCTTTAAATATTATTATTTAATAACACATTTTTAAGTGATAATATTATTTTAGCTAACATTGGAATTCTGGAAGAATCTTGATTAAATGAAGAGTGGAACTTTCATAAGGAGTGAAACGTAATTTTTGGCCATAATAATAAATATGTAAAAATAACGACAATGCAGGGTTATTTAGAAATAAGGGGTTAAAAAAAGTTAAAAATATGAAAAAACGTTCCTATAAAGGTTGGTCCATAAATGAGCCCTAAGGGAGGTACTCCCTCCTAAGGGTATATCTAAAAAGTAGTTTTTAAATAATAATTCTGGAACCCTATAAACCACCGCAACGAATTTTTGCACATGCCTTAACATTGATAAAGGCTATCATTTCATGTAATTTTTATTTCGTAATTTTAACCAGGGACGTGCGAAATGAGTGGGCGGTGTTACTTTTTTGGCCCAAACTTTTTTATCCGTATATTTTTTTTTACATTTTTGCAATAAAGTATTAATCTTGAATTAAAAATGCAGAAGCAAGGAACTCTTTATGTAAGACTGTAGGGCCAACTGTTCAAGAAAATTGCAATTAAAGAGGCAATTTCACGTTCTGAGCATCAAAAATAGGAACTAAAAAATGCACCAATAAAAATTTCAATACTAAAAAGATATTCTACATTAAAAACTACGAAAGAAACTTCCCATACACAAATATCCACAAATCGCTTTTAAGGGAGCTATGGTCCCTTAAAAAAAAACAGTAGAATTTTTAAAATTTTAGGGTATATTAAAAAAAAGAACGAGGAATTCAAAAATTTATATGCGAAGGACATACTGTCACAGTAAGTATGCGAAGTTTACCTAATTGCTCATTTGTGTCAAAACTATCAAATTTATATAAAAATTTTATAGGACTTAATTTGTAGATAATAACATTTTCTACAAACATATATAACAATATTTTTTAATTTTGCTTAGTTTGTTCGTAAAAAGTAAATAAATGAATATAAAATAAAATAATTAAAACACACAGTATAAACTTTTCTTCCGAGTGCAAAACATATTTTTCATATCAATTTAAAGGCGCAGAATCTGAACTTGATCCAAAAAAAATCCAGCACGTCTAATTTTTAAAGTTTTAGTACAGGCAATTAGGCCTATTTAAAAATAATTTATAAAAAAAATAATGTATATTTTTGAATTTTTTTTAATGATTCTACATCAGAAAAATGTTTCTTCATTATATAAAGACTGTATTACGTAACATATTTTTAGTTTATTTTGAACTCCCTAGTGATTCCTTCTGACGTTTTTGAGCACGAGTACGCGGCACTAAGCTTGTCCCCTTATAAACCTCTCGCCTCACCCCCACCCCTACTTAGTTGTGAGAGAGGAACCATTAAAAAAAAAATATTTTTTTCCCATCTATTCTACATAAAATTTAAAGTTACCATAATGTAAGTTGGGTATTTTTTAACTAACAGTGAGTGGCCGAATCCTAATTTTTCCTCAGAATATTTTTATCTCCCATGGTTTTAGAATAAAAGAGGGCTAAAATAATGATTCTTTACCACTTTTATCTTATTTTTCTCAGAAACCTGAGGTAGTAGAAACATTCTTAGTCCAAACATATGACTCCAGTCAGGGCAAGAAACCGTGTTGTCTACTCTTATTTACATACAGAGCGGTCCGAAAGTCACCCCCTCTTAACTTTTGTACGAGTTGAGGTATCAACTTCAAATTTAGAACTCTTAAATAAGACAACTTAGCATATATTAGATACTTTGAGCTCTTAAAATATGAGCTGGGGGCATGGGGGACATTTTTTTAATGGCAAGGGGGGTCGTGTGATATATTATTTTAAAGCTTATGAAATTCACCATTTAACTATATTTTTATTTATTTATTTTTAAAATAGGGTTGAAAATGGATATTTTTGTCAAAATGTCTCTAAAAAATTCATTTTTTTTAAATGACTAATTTCATGATGATTAAACGTAAATTATACTTTTAAACTAATTCTAATTGACATAAATAAAATTTACAAAAAAAAACTTAAAAAATCGCATTTTTAGCACAAAAATTGAAAAATCAAAACCTTAAAAAATTGTTTAAAAAATTAAAAAATATACAATCAAATAGAGAATTTTATTTGCTTTAAAATGATGTATACACGACCCCCTCCCTCCATGTACCCTGCCCACATTTTAAGAGCTGAAAGTATCAAATACTTATATGTTAAAAGATAGCTTAAGCGGATTTGCGTCAGCGAACTCAAAAACCCATGTGTAAAGTTTTAAGTTTTTTTTATGCCGTTTGTCAAATTTTAAATATTTCTATTTAAGTTAAAATTTCCTTAAAAAGTAAATTAAATTTTTGTTTTCCCTGAAAAAATGGCGCTTGGCCCCTTATGAAAATTTCATTCTTCAAATATTTAATTACTTAGTGCAAAAATTTTTAAGGGGAAATTTCAAAATGCTATAACAATTTTATTAATAGGATTTTTTGGATAAAATCTATACTTAATTAATACTGCCGTAGTTAGGATAATGAAGAACACGTGAACACAAAAACAAAAGTATTAGCGTTTTATAATATCTTTAAAAAGGATTTGTAGTGTTGTAATGTGAAATTATCATATCTTAATGTGTGCTTAAAACTAAGTAGAACGTAGATAAACAGTAGTTTTATCGTCAAAAAGTGCCCTTTACATTTATGCATTTATTTTATTTTTTGCACTAAATTTATTCTTAATTAGTAGTAGACACTAAAAACGAAGGAACAATTAAAATTATGTGTTTTATAGATAATAATCAGTTTTATTACGGCAAAAATAAAACTGTTTTATGTTTAAGTTTTTATAACAGTTTAAATTTATGGCACGTGAGAAAATCTGGTGGTAAAATAAAAACAAACCGAGAAAATATAAAATGCTTTGTATTTCATAGTAAACTCTCATTTATCTGCCTTAAAAAGTAAATTTAAAATAATAATGGACAATGTGAATGGTTTAACTTTATTATGATAATCATACACTTCTGATGTTACCTAATACCGTTAAACCATCAAAAATTATATACCAACGGTTTTTTACCCATAAAAAATCAGTTTAAATTGGTTATCTTTCATTTCAACAGGGCCGCTATACCCGAAGCGAAGCTTATTAGAGTACTCAAAGTCCTTCTGTTTGGGCATGATGGGGGTAAACCACATTAAAATAAATTAACTAAGAGTTTTAAATTCTCAGTAAATCTTACAAATAAATGGAATTTTAGAAAAGGTATTGCTAAAGTAATGTAAGTAAACCAACTAAAGAGCATACATTGGCATAGTGGAGCAAAGGGCATGAAACGTATGTTAAGAAAAAAGAAACAAAATAAATACTAATTTGAAATATTTGCTTGCATTTAATGCGAAAAATAGAAGCATTATTAGCGAGCTAAATTGAGATGATATAAGCAGTATATTTTGGACTTAAAATAGTTTATTTATAGCATGTTCTGAATTAAACCAATATAAACTACATTTTCGACATAAAGTTGGTCATTATTAGGTCGTTCTAAATTTTATCAAATAAAGGCGTATATTATCGACCTAAAATAGTTTATTAATTTACCGTCTAAAACTAGGGAGCATTTGGTATTAAAAATGGAACCTATAATAATAAAACTTAAATTAACATAAAATAGCATACATGTTTCGATATAATTATGAGTGCTTTTAGACGTACAATTATAGCGTCCATGTTTCATTCAACTTTTGAGAAATATTTTGAACGTCTCAATAATTTCTTTCATTTTCTTGCTATATGAAAGCAAGTTTAGGATGCTATATACTCTCAAGCTGGTTTTCTGGGTTGGTTTTCCCTCTATGTTTTAATTTTTTGAAAATTTGTATCCCAATTAATATTTTAATTTTTTAAGATTTTTTTTTTAATTGGTGGGATTGATCTTTTTCATGCGATGTGAACAGTATAATAATAAATAAAGTTAAATAAAACATTTAAAAAGTGGTGCAGAACCTAAGATTCGATTCTATACTGACAAGAGCTTGAGGATTATAATTATTAAATATTTATATCTTCACTCAGAGAAAAATCGTTGTAAAATCAAACAAAAGTCATATTATTTAAAAGAAAACCAATATGTTTTTGCTCCGACAGTGTTTTTGGTTAATTCAAAAAGATATTTTTCCATTTTATAAGACATTGTAAAAATAAAAATATTCATTGTAATTTGAAAAATGTTTCCTTTTAAATCATTTGTAAACTTCTAAATGATTTAAATATAAAAATGGTTATTTTCAAAAGAATTTTTTTAATATATTGATATTTTTCAACAATCGAAAGGGAAATATTATAATTTTGTTAAGAAAACATTAAAATAAGAAAGTAAGGGACAATACTTTTGCTTTAAAGTGAAAACCGTTTTGAGGTAAAAATTATTTTTTTAAATTAATATTATTCATAACTAAAACGTAAAGTTTTTACTTTTAATATTTTAAAAGGCAATTTTTCTAAATTAAAATAATTTCTTATTGATTTTACAAGATGAGATTTTTCTGAGTGTTGCCTTTATAAAACCTCTACGAGACAAAAATTACATTAATTTTATAATATTCTTCTATCTAGGAAAAGCAAGTTATAAATTTTTTTACAGCTTTCAAATGTTTTTTTTTTCATCCATACTTTACGAAGAAAAATTTCCCAGTACCTCTGCTAGTTGAGTGACACTTACAACTAGTATAGTAGACTCCACATATATAGTAGACTGTTTGCATTTAAAACAGATTAATGTGCGACCGGAGCGTAATTAATTTTATTATATAAAAAGTACATAGTAGACGTAGTAGTCGTTCTGATTGGACAATTGGTTTGGACAATATACCTAGAACGCGCGAGAAAAAATAATCACTGCTAAAAACTTAACTTACGTAAAAAAAATAATTGCAAAAAAAAATCGATAATTTTTTTTAGTAATTCATGACTATCAAGTTCATTCGAAAGAGAAAAACAAAAAGAAATAATGAAAATCGTTTGTATCAAATTTATTCAGATTTATTAAAAATTGGATTAAGTGATTGAGGAGGGTTTTTATAACTTCCATAGAAAGAGTATATAAAATTTTGAAGCGTAAAATTTTAACGAGGAGCAGTTTTAAACTAAAACCTATATTTTATATTAGACACATTACCTTGCTTAGGTCCTTTGTCATATATGCGTCTCTTCTTTAGCATTTTTATTAAAATTACACCGTCCCTAAAACAAACATCAGTTACTTTTATCCAATACATACAGATAATAAGACAATTACCAGCTTTATTTTAAATAGATAAACTCAATAATAACCTCCGCGTGGCTTTTACTTTATTGAGTGGATAATTATTTATTTTACCCACTCAACTGTCACTTGTCAAATTATTTTCTTGTAAATGTCATTAAAATTTTTAATAAAAATATGAATTCCTAAGCTATTTATTGGATAAAACCTTGTATGGCACTCATGGGTAAACCGATATTGCCCTCTCGAAAATTAACCTGCTTGGCTGACGCCTCGCAGGTTAATTTTCTCATGAGCAATATCTTACTTTACCCACTACATACATATATTACATGTGTTAATAAGGTTTGGGAAGTACCTGATTTCTTGTCCCACTGTTTTCGCGCCTGGACCTGACCTGTAATGAAAAATAGAGACCAGTAAACTAATTATTACTGGTCTACATTATAAATCATTAATTTCCGCTAGATGTCGCCACCGATTAAAATTTCAAAATGGCCGAACTGCTGTTGTCATGATAAACACCAAAGTACTTTGATAAACACGAATATAATCTAATACATTTTGTTTAAAAAACCTAAATGCACAGTTTTAGTTAATGTTTTTACTTTTGAGACTAAAAAGGATAATAAATTTTATAAACGGTCCCTTGTGAGCTATCAACAAATGCTTTTTGTGGTTGTTTTTTTGGGTTACGCGTATGTGAAACTTCAGTTTTATATGATTGTGCTTCTCTTGTGAAATGCAGGAAAAATGAAATGAACTAAAAAACCAAGTATGATAGTATTATTTTCTTCAGTTGAATTTAAACATCTAGGTTTCAAAAAAATTAGTACTTTATCTTTAAATAAAAATAAATACGATAAAATAGTATACAGGTCTCCCGGAAAATTGTACTTTTCCGAGAACTTATTAATGGGCGAGGCACGAAGTGCCGAGGTTGATAAGGTCGATAGTCTACTATTAACCAGACTATTACTTTCCCCAAGGAAAGTCTTGCTTTAGTAAAAAAATTCGAAGATTTTTTATTTGAAAATTCGAAGAATTTTTATTTAAAAATTCGAAGAATTTTTATTTCTTTTTTTTTTTACGTTTCTCGACCTTTTATATCCAAAAAATATGATTTCCGTCGGTCTGTGTGTCCGGGAAATTTGTGACCACGATAACTCAAGAAGGCTTTGAGACTTCAAATTTGGACCATGGGTTGATCATGCAAAGTAGGCTGGGATTATTTTTGGTCAAAATTGAGGGGGTAAAAATGGGGTAAAAATTTGCTTGTCAAAAATTTTTTTTTAGATTATTTTTTGTTTTACGAAAAAAAGAATTTTTTTTTTGAAAATTTGATTTTTTTATTCTTTTTTTTTTGGGAAATTTTGTTTTTCAATTTTTGTTTTGTTTTTGGTTATAATGAGCCCAGGCTTACAGGGAAAAGTATTATTTTGTAGGCTGCAATATTGTTTTCCTACGAATATGACAATAAAAATAATAAAAAATAAAAATATCGGTGACCCCCAAGGATCGCATCGTTCTTATGACAAAGTGGTTTCGGTCAGATTTGGCTAAATTTTGTATATTTTAAGGCCTATTCAGAAGCTTGCATAGGAACATAAAACATAAGAATGCGATGGCGTGATTGGCTTACAAGATACATGGCGCACCTCAAGCCAATCACGGCATCGCATTCTTATGTATTATGTTCTTATGTGAGACTGTGGATATGCCCTTACAGTTTTCGACATTCGGATCAAAAGTTTTTAAGGGGAGCTGGTCTTTTGTGCGCGAACTATAACTTCGCGAACGAAACATCGCGACCTAAACATTGATAGGCCACAAAAAAAAGTTGTCTGTGCTGGGGTTCAGACCCACCTATTCTTATGTATTTTGAGATGCTAAACACGAATCTGCCATAAAAAAAGGCAAATTATGGGCTCATTTGTCATATGACTATTATAGTCTATAATCTACTTGTTTTTCTTTTTTTGCGCTTAATCAATATCCAAATAAAATTTTACTTTATTATTGACTTAAAATTGTTTAAGTAATAGGAATAAATAAGCTAGTAGTGAAAAATATTATATATAAACCACGCGTGGTACCGTGGTACCGCGGTAGAGAAGACTATTAAAGTCTATAACACTAGTTTACAAGGGTTTTATTTTTATGTTTTCTTACTAATTTTTTGATGCTGAATCCAAATCCGTCAAGAAAAAAAATCGTTGGTTAAGTTTTTGAGATAATCAATCCTAAAAATATTATAAGGAGGCAGTTAGAGAAATCATATATTTTGTTTAATGTTTACAAAAAATAATATTTGGGGGATTTGAGACTCGCTAAATATGAATTTAATATTAAAAAAAATCTGTCCTTATCCCTTAATGGGGTAGAACAACCCCTTTTATACAGGGTTAATTAGAAATAAGTTCAAGAAGTTTAAGAGGTGATTCTACATTAAAAAATATGAAAAAAAGTTCATATAAAGGTTGGTCCGGAAATGAGTCCTAAGGGAGCTACGGCTCTTTAAAATTGTAATAAAAATAAGGTTTTTAATTAATAACTTTTGTACCCTGTAAGCTAGAGTGACGAGCTTTTGCATGTATACTAGTATTAATAAGGGCAATAAGTTTATGTTAATTTATTTTTTTGAATTTATCCAGAGGCGTGCCTAGACAGATAAAATATGCGAGGCCTAACACATTTTTGCCCCAAACTTTTGTTTATTCTTTTTTTGTTTACACATTTTTGCCCCAAACTTTTGTTTATTCTTTTTTTGTTTTTTTTTTTTGTGTAAATAGTAATATTAAATTTAGGTGTTTTGGTGAAAAATACTTTTTTGCTTAGTTTTAAGTGAAGAATCGCCCTGCAGAATTAAAATTTTATTGGTGCTTTTTTTCCCCATTCAATATGTCCATCTTCGAAGGATCAAAGCTCCCTTAGGGCTCATTTCCAGACCAACCTTTATAGGAACTTTTTTTCATATTTTTTAACGTAGAATTACCTCCTAAATTTCTCGAACTTATTTCTGAATAACCCTGTATATTTTTTAAGTGACCTGGTACCTGGGGTTTTTTATCTCGCTGAAAATGAATTTGATATTTAAAAAATAATGCCTTCCCCCCTTAAGGGAGTAGAACCACCCCTATTTATATATTTTTAATTAAATTGATAAAAATTTGGCAGCCGTTTAAAAAAGTGTCCCATTCATGGTGATCTACGTTTTTTCTACATTTTTTCTACATTTTTGTTTAACGTACTATTCTACTTAATTAAGCATCCCCTAAGTCCAAGACTTGTGTGGGCTAGTAGTAGAGGGAACCACCGGCTTTAATTGACTTTCGAACCAATTTAAAGGGAGTGTCCGCTTCGCTTACGCCTTCGCCAAATTTCAATTATTAATTAACTGAAAAAGGCAAATCGGCGCCGGTGAGAATCTAACTCACGCTATTTGGGTAGTAAACTCGACAAGTACGACGCGGTGGTCCACTACACCCATCCTCCCCCTATTGTTTCTTGTTTTTTTGTTTAGCTATTTTTAAACATTTTATTTCTTTTATTTATATAAGTTTCTTAATGAATTAAATTGGTATATCTAGCAGTTAAAGCCGTTCTAAAATATAATTGTTTCTTAGATTGAGAATATTAAACTTTAAAGTTTAAAATTAATTCTTACATCCATCACTCCACCATGCAATTAATATATTTAAATCTGAATTATCATGGTTGCTTTACGATGGGAATTAACTAGTAAAATAAATTAATTATCATCTATCTGCGCATTTAATTAATATTTTTTTTTTCTTTAAAATAATTAAAATTTTTAATATTTTGTGCATAAATATCGAAAAATTGTGCAAAATGTACAATAGTTATTTATGGTACTAGTGGGTAAAGTAAGATATTGCCCATGAGAAAATTAACCTGCGAGGCGTCAGCCAAGCAGGTTCATTTTTGAGAGGGCAATATCGGTTTACCCATGAGTGCCATACAAGGTTTTATCCAATACATAGCTTAGGAATTCATATTTTTATTAAAAATTTTAATGACATTTACAAGAAAATAATTTGACAAGTAACAGTTGAGAGGGTAAAATAAATAATTATCCACTCAATAAAGTAAAATCCACGCGGGGGTTATTATTGAGTTTATCTATTTAAAATGAAGCTGGTAATTGTCTTATTATCTGTATGTATTGGATAAAATAAATTATTAAAAAATAAAAAAAAATATCAATTTAAAAAAAAAATCTTGAAAAAAAAATCACAAAAAAAATAGTTATAAGTATAAAAAAAGAATTTAAGCTTTTTAAAATGACGAATACACGACCTAGGATGCTATTTAAAATATCGTCCCCTACTTTTATACTATGTAAAACTCATTACATAATAAAGTCAAATGACCAATAAAAGCGTAAATAATTTAAAAACATTAAAAAATACATTTTTAGTATTTTTCTTACATAGGCAGTAACCGCCTGGAAGACGTCACGTCTGTGGAAGTGTAACCTAAATTTCTTTCTGTCTGTAGATACGGGTTAAAGCTACTTTAAAAATGGTGCATTTTTAGGAGCATAGCTCCCTTAGGATTGTTTAATGGAAGTACCTGTATGTGAGGTTTTTTTCTTGTATTATTGAAATTCTGGTTTTAAACAATTTAGTATTTAACTTTTCGTCCTCGAAAGGTGAAATTTCACCTAAAATCAAATTTTTTCGAAAGCCCCCCCGGTTCGTACACCCCTGGATAAAGTAAGTACATGAAGATAGGCCTTAATAAGGTTAGTTTACATGCAAAACCTCGTTACTATATCTCAAAGGGTTCCTGAGTTAATTAATAAAAACCGTTTTAACGGAGCTTAGCTCCCTTAGGACAATACAAAAAGAAATGTTGAAAATTTTTGTCATAACTTGGCATACTATTGAAAAGGATATGCAACAGAGAAGTTTTACAACTATTTGATTCTCTTGAACTAGAGCCGCTTTTGAGAAAATTTTGCTTAGAATAGAAAAATAAATTCAAACCACTGTATTTTAACTCATAAACTGTCCTATTAATTTTGTTACTAATAATTCGGCATTTCTTTTTGTATTGTTTTAACAAAGTGCATATTAAGAATATCTAAATATATTTAGGAAAACTAAAAGTATTTAGTATCATAAAAACTAATATGTACAGGGGAAAATTCAACTATTTTGCAAAAATATCTAAAAAGGCCGATATCAAAATAAGCTCTCCTATCACCCCTTAAAAAGTTTTTATCGATGTACCATACACCCTGTATATTTTAATTTTGTAGAAAGCTGTTGTCAAAATTTAAATAAATTAAACAATAAATTTGTATCATGGATCAATTCGATTAAAAAAGTTTACATAAACATGTGTCTAAAATTGCTTAGTTTCTCAAGATATATTTATATAAGTTTATATTTATATAAGTTTATATAAGTTTTTATAAAGACTTATTTTTATAAAATTGTAAAAATTTTGAAAT
This sequence comes from Brachypterus glaber, assembly GCA_958510825.1. Taxonomy (NCBI): domain Eukaryota; kingdom Metazoa; phylum Arthropoda; class Insecta; order Coleoptera; family Kateretidae; genus Brachypterus; species Brachypterus glaber. The sequence goes on from OY294045.1 coordinate 19,912,871, forward strand.
AAATTTAATTTTATCCCTTATTTTTACTATCAAAATTTTATTTCACATATTTTTGGTAAAAAGGTTTATTTTAAGTAAAAATAGTATATTATTTACCAAGTGAGAAGTTTAACATTTTTGACCTGCGGGATGGGTGCGCTAGCGCGAAGCCCGCAAGACGCGGTCTAAAATGCTAAATCTTCACTCACGTGGAAAATATAGTATTTTTTTCACTACCAGTGCAATTAATTAGCTCTTTATTTATTTTACTAAAATTTAATGAAAAATCTTATAAATTTAAAATATCACGCTGGCCGTTCGCGGCCATTAAAAACAAATGAATAACTTTCTATTTCTGGCAGAAATTTTCCGGTGATCTGCTGAAATTATTAAGTTAGAAAGTGTTTCCGTGTTAAGTGTAATAAAATATATAAAAATGGAAAGTGAAATGCAAAGTGATGATTCTGGTACTCCCCCAGAAATAAGGGGACAGGCCGGCCACAACTGTGAGGGAGAATCTATTGCCTCAAAAATCAATATATGGGGATTGTACCTTTAGTAATCTATGATCCTTACGGTAATATATGGGTTGTATGGTTGAATATGATGGACCAATGATTTTCACGTTTCGAAGTGTTTTTAAAACATGTTTTTTAGGTACTAATTTAGTTAATATTTTTTAATTTATCATGCAATAAATAAATTTGGTGCCTAAAGACACTTGTAAATAGCAATGTGATTTAATAATTAAGTGAAACGTCAGATGCCAAAACAGCTGAATAAAAATTCATTATTTACCATGGTTTAATTTCATTATTTTTAGAATTTCTGACGTCATAGGTAGAGAAATAATATTTCTACCAATGAAAAGAACAGTAATAAAGATGTGGTTTTAGGCTGGTGGTGAAAAAAGTAAATTGCATGTCACTACGGGCCTAATCAATGATCAGTGATCATGGGTAAAAAATATGTAAAATTATGTAAATGATCTGCAATGTTCCCGTCCAACAAAACTTTACCACACTCCCTAACAATATCTATACTATGCGAAGAAGACGTTTGATGCACCCACAGAAGAAAACCCAACACTCAAACCATGTATAACATTCATTACCAATACCAACACCATTCAATAAGTTATTTTAATACATTACAGCAAACTTGTGTGTCAGTCTGTCCAAGGATTTTCGTGCTATATACACTAAATTATAACACAAGTTTTATGAAATTCAAAAAAACATTTTTAATCTTTCAGTTTTAATTTATATTTTGTGCAGTTACAAATAATATTTTAAATGTTAAATAAAAGTATTTTTAGATTATTTTACCATGACATTTTGCGCTGGATATTTTGTTAGCAAAGGTTATATTATTTTAACAAGCTGTGAAGATGTGTAATGCTTCGCATTTCATAGTGAACTCCTCACAGTGTATAGCATATTTCATTTCTCCCGATATAAATTCCAAAATACAGGGTGTATCAGAACTCACGTTAAAAATATTACATATGTACTTATACAGCAATAAAAATAAATTGAGCAACATTTCAGAGGGGGGTGTTTGTATGAAATTTTGAGATAATAATGTTTTGTTTCCACCAATCCCAGAAGCTGTTTCAATTACCTATAATAGTGGGTAAATCGCCCAATTGGTTTCTATGGAAACATACCAGTAGTTAAAGGTATGCATTTTGAAAGTTTGATGAGAATGTCAAATTGAAATTTTTCATATGACAATTTGTCAAAAATATTTTTTAAGATGTAAACTGTTATATTACTGGAAAATTATGGATTTTTTAACTTTATTGTAATAATTTTGTAAAGTTAAGTGTTTTTTCTTGGTTGTAATCCTATTTTAATTTTTAGGTCCAAATTAAGAACCGCTGAATAATTAAAAATTTTACATGTGCACATAAACTGCAATGGAAAATGTACTATTGAAAATATATATCGAGAGACAAATGTTGAAAATGCCCCTTAATCCATACGATTAAAAAAGTAGAAAACCAATATACCAAATTGTAGTTTAATGACTTTTTTAGGTTTTTTTTTATATAACAGGTAGGATTATTATTAATAAAATATAAATATAAATAATAAATAACTTAAGATACGTGTTGTTTAATAGTTTATTTCGTTACAATTATTAAAAAAAGTTCAAACTAAGTAAATAAATATCATACTAATAAAAAAAATTAATATTAAATCAACTTCTGTGTTGTCCGCTGAGATATACATGTTTTAATCTTGTCAATTAGTTATCTTTATTAACAGAATACAAGTCTTAAAAGGCCGATCTGTAACAGTTGGGCTAACAAGAAACTATCCTTGTTGCTCGATGTTACACATTTTCAATCAGTAATAGGGATTCCACACAATAATAGTTAAATTGTCTTCTTCTTTCATCCAGTAAATTTTAAAATTTAAAACAATATTCTTTTTATGTTAGTCCCATTTCAATTCTTTCCCTTTTTCTAAATAAGATTAAAGGGAGTTTAAAAATATTTCCTTAAATAGTATCCCATTTAAGTGTATGTGCACATGTAAAACTTTCAATTATTCAACCGTTCTAAATTAAGACCTAAAATTAAAAGTAGGATTATAACAAAGAAAAACACTTAAGAAATTTAGAAAATTATTACAATAAAGTTAAAAAATCCATAATCTTCCAGTAATATAACAGTTTACATCTTAAAAAATATTTTTGACAAATTGTCATATGAAAAATTTCAATTTGAAATTGTCATCAAACTTTCAAAATGCATATCTTCAGCTACTGGTATGTTTTCATAGAAACCAAATGGGCGATTTATCCACTTTTATAGGTAATTGTAACAGCTTCTGGGATTGTTGGAAACAAAATGTTCTTATCTCAAAATTTCATACACACACCCCTCAAATTTTGCTCAATTTCTTTTTATTGCTGTATAAGTACATATGTAATTTTTTTAACGTGAGTTCTGTAGGTTTACTTTGAGCTTGAAAAAATATGACCTTGAACAGGCGATTCGAAGTCTTTTTGCAAAGAAGATCCATAACAAATTTAATTTTTCTAGGTCTAAGCGTTTAATCATTAGCAAAATATGACCTTGAACTTTTATTTTGACAGGTGTGTCAATTATTGTTTATTAACGTCGTTTTACACTGCTGTAGCCAATTTGACGGATTGTACGTGTTCCAAAAAGCACCATACCAAATTTTATATTTCAAGGTCAAAGCGGTTGATATTAAGAAAAATATGCAAATAGTCCAAGATCCCAGAGTCCCCAGACCTGTCATTTTACTGTGGCTGGTTTTCATATATGTTTTACACATCGCCCCCCCATTTTGGGTGGGATAAAATTACCCAATAAAAATTACATAAAAGGATAGCCAACTAAAAAAACGTTTTTTTACAACTCTAAATACAGTGTACAAAGTATCTATTTTTTATTTTTATTTATTTATTTATTTTTAATTTGAGAGAAAATTAATTAAATATTCTCGATTCACAAATAAAATTGGACGTTCTTGTTCTTATTGTTTATTATAAAATATGCGTTACAAAAATATGTTGTAATAGAAAAGCTGTGTTTAGTCTAGTTTTATTGGTCTTCTTCAAGTCCAATATTATCGCACTTTTCCATTAGTTTCGTGATCTGTCTGGTAATCCTTTTATGTAGTATTTTAAAAATTGTGGATATCTGACTCATATTACTATGATTTGAGTGTATCTATAGATTATATTATTATTTAAAACTATTTATTTCCAAAAGTAACTCCTTTTATTGATATGAGCTTGTCTCCCTAAAACTTAACTATATTAGCCGATTTTTTGTGGAGCAGCGGTTACTAACCAAGTTAGGGGAATATGTATTTCTATCTTTTTTTAACTCACCAATACAGGTTAACCGGCGTTACCACAAAAAATTAACTATTATTATTATTATTTTTATAATATTTTCTCAGCTTACAACTAAATTTACAACTAAAAAACTCTAAATACAGTGTACTAAATTAATTTAATTCCATTATACAAACCATTATAATTACCATAGATAAAAATAAATATAGAAATATATATTTTCTTATACATTGTAATTTGATTTATTTCTGACAAAAATGTCAAAAATTCTATGTAACCTCAAATTTTTCAAAATAGTTGCTATCCATACTCTTTTCCATAAAATTTTAGTTTCATTTCGGCCCACTGACCGGACCCCAAAATAAAACTATAAAAAACAAGTTTTTAAACTTAAAACCCTTCTATTGATTACGTATTATGTATAACTAAAAAGTAGAAAACAAGATATACCAATTTACAAAAACGAATTTTTTAAAAGAATGGTTTTGGAATTTGTGATTTCTTTATTTTTGCCAACATTTCCCAAAAACCCTTCTTTTAAAAAATTCGTTTTTGTAAATTGGTATATCTTCTTTTCTACTTTTTAGTTATACATAATACGTAATCAATAAAAGGGTTTTAAGTTTAAAAACTTGTTTTTTATATAGTTTTATTTTCAAGTTTTTAGTTATAATTTATTAATGTGTGAAGCAACCCGGGAGTGAAACAGAGATTTTATGTAAAATTATATTGTCACCGGACATAGGCATATGTACCGAACTTTAGCTGTCTAAGTGGGTAAAAGGAGTTTAATTTAGCCGCATGTGCTATGTTGGGGGGGGGGGGTTAATTTGTAAGAAAAGTTTTTGAAATTGTATATAATTAATATAGTAAAATTTTATTATGATGGGATGAGTACGTAACCCAATTTTTGTTTTAAATTAACTCACGTGGATAAAAAAGGGTTTTTGATATTGTATGAGTGGGGGGGGGGGGTTGGGGGGTAAATGTTATATTTAATTATTTTGTTAGGGTAGAAAGTCATGTGTACCAAATTTCAGCTCTCTAAGTTTATTCTAAGTAGGTATAACAGAGAGGGCCCTTCAGAGTTAACTTAGCCGCATGGGGGGTGATGGGGGGGGTTGACGGTTGTTTTTTTTATAGTAAAATTTTATTATTACGGGATGAGTACGTAACCCAATTTTAATTTTAAAATAACTCACGTGGATAAAAAAGGGTTTTTGATATTTTAGGGCTGGGGGGGCTGGGGGCTAAATTTTATATTAAATTATTTTATTAGGGCAGATAAGCATGTATACCAAATTTCAGCTCTCTGTCTATTCTAAGTGGGTGAAAAAGTATTTGGCAAATTTGAGGACAAATATACCTACATATATACCTATATATACAGAGCGGTCCAAAAGTCACCCCCCCCTCTTAAATTTTGAACGAGTTTAGATATCGACTTCAAATTTAGAACTCTTAAATAAGACAACTTAAACTATCTTTAAGCATATATTTGATACTTTTAGCTCTTAAAATGTGAGCAGGGGAGCATGGAGCGACATTTTTTTAAATAGAAAGATGGGTCGTGTTATACATCATTTTAAAGCTTATAAAATTCTCCATTTAACTGTGTATTTTTAATTTTTTTAAAAATTTTTTTTTGGGTATAAAATAGGGTTGAAAATGGGTATTTTTGTCAAAATTTCTCTAAAAAGTCCAAACAATTTTTTAAAAATGCCTAGTTTCATAATGAAAAAAAGTAAATTATACTTTTAAACTTATTTTAGTTGACATAAATAAAAATTAACAAAAAAAAACTTAAAAATTTATTTTTTTAGCACAAAAAACTGAAAAATCAAACCCTTAAAATCATGTTTAAAATTTTTAAAAATATATGGTTATATAGAGAATTTTAAAGGCTTTAAAATGATGTATCACACGACCCCCCTTTCCATTTAAAAAAATTTCCCCCCATGCCCCCCTGCTCACATTTTAAGAGATAAAAGTATCAAATATATGCTTAAAGATAAGTTGTCTTATTTAAGAGTTCTAAATTTGAAATCGATATCTCAACTCGTTCAAAAGTTAAGAGGGGGGGGGGGGTGACTTTTGGACCGCACTGTATATATGGAAGTGAAGTGAATAGAAGGGTTTTAAAAACACATACTTTTTAACCATATTCCCAAATTAACGGAGCTTTCAAGTACCTAGACTACACAAATAATCGATTAGAGTTAATCATTTAATTTAAATCAAGAATACCTTTCGACCGATAACTTTTACTAAAAGTAAACTAATGAATTTTTGTTAACAAACGATTCAAATACGTATTTTTTGACATAACCGACAATTTTCTCTAAACCGGGGGTTAACTATGGATTGAAAAACCGGCTGTTAGTGATACCAAGTGGTATCAACTGATTATATAGAGACTAGAAAAAAAAATCTGGGCGCTAATGGGTGTAAACCATTCATAACTTCTTTAAATCATATTTAACTTTACCTTGAACTTTACTTTAAATCATGTACAACTTCATTTTAAAAGTATCCAATACAAATGTGTACTTACCTAGATAAATAAGGACTTCAATTAAGAACATATTTTTTAAATTAACTACATGAAATTAACTGTGATTCACTACCGAAATGAGTTTTTCTTTTATTTTTATTTGGCAATAAAATTGTTTATTATTTACAAACAATAATCATACCTACATTAATAATTCGTAAAATAAAGTTAGATTTTTAATAGCGCTGTAATAACCATAAAAAGTATTAAGTCGACGCGAAAAAGTTTTAACGTTTTATTATAATTAACTTTTATATTAATTAAGATTTATAATTCACATGTTAATGTCAAAAATTTTAGGCCTATAATATAACTTTCCTGGGTCTATAAAATGATAAAATGTTTTACACAGTGCAGGTGTGTAGTTATTAAAAAAACACGAATTTATAAATAAAAGGTTTTGTTTATAGTGACATAAAATGGCTATCTTACCAAAAATAGACAAAAAGTACTGCATTGTTCTACTCAAAAAAGTCCGGTCAGTTGGCCGAAACGGAACTAAAAGTGTATAGGACACCCTATATCTATAACAGATTTGAAAAAAATAATAATGGATAATAGGTTGCATATTTTTTTACTTGTTAAAAAAAAAAATAATAAATTAAAATTTATAAGAAAATACAGAAAAAATACAAAAATTATATAATTTTTATAATGTATGTTTTAAAAAATATCAATAATGTCGATAAAGCATGGTTCCTATAGTGAAATTAAATTGTTTTAGTTCGCCGTGGTAATTTGGTAAGTTAAAAAAAGTTCTTTCTTAAATTATTTATTTTTATTTTTATATTTATACTTTGTCATGGAGAGCCCCAAATAAGCGTATGCTTGTGCTCCATTAATTTTGATTAAAAAAAGTAAAAATTTTCGCATTGCTTCTATTTAAAAACTGGATTTTTTTCGCCATGTCCAAAAGTTTATGTTACAATGCATCATTTTAGTTGTTGAATCAAGAAAACAAATTAATTTAATTTGACTATAGTATATTCAACTTCAAAATGCAGTGAGCTTAAACAAACGCACGTGACAACAACGGATTTAGTGACAAGGTAGGACTCAAAACAAAATATTTCTATATAACGGTCCATTGCAAAGCATTGCACGCTTCGTCGCAAGTACTCACATACTGACCTGTTTATTTTTCTACATCCCCACTCTCTCAACATTCGAGTGTTCTAACCAATGAAACCACGCCCCAGCTGCCGCGTGCGCGACTGTTTTATTTACTTCTCCTGCATATTGAAGTTGAATATACTATAGTACTGAGGAATAAAAATATAAACTCCTTTAAGTCATGTTACTAATAAAAGTTGTAGGTAAGTTTGGAAATTTAATAATTTTTTTACGCTAATATACCAGTTCGCTTAACCACTTACATATTCTTTATTGTTTTTAGTTAAATATTTAATAAATATATTGTTATTTAAACTTTTGAAGCCTTTTCATTAAAAAACAATTATTTTTCACAATTGATTTTATATTTTTAACATAATATAGTTACAATTTTTATATTAAAGATTTATCGCATTCGCCAAAAAAAAAATACGTCAAGAGTGACTGTATCAATTTGTCACAAAAATTCGCATTCACCAATTTTTTTTAAAGAAATCAAACTGCAACGTTGCCACATAAAACTGTTAGTTCTGTTTCGACCCACTGACCGGACCCCGTAAATATTAAACTGGTTTGATTTGAAGCCAACAAAGATAATTGTAAAATCATCTGTTACGTGATTATTCAAAAGTAATAACTAGTTGAAATAATAATGTTTTAGTATTTTGCGCCAGTCAGATAAATAAACAGTCAATAAGGCCGATATCTCATCGATTTTATGATATAGATTTAGCCCTGAATAAAGATATTTATTAAATTTTACAACTTATTTACAAATTATAGTGCAAAAAATGAAGTTTGCGTCAGATTTTTGGGACAGATAACATTTTTCGTACTACCTAGTGTACACGAAATAAAGAAAAATACATGTTCACTATACATTCTCGTTAGGATATTTTTCTATCGCACGAGTAAATAGTGCATATTTGAATGAAATGACAACTATGCACACTCATTTATCCAAACGATTACACATAGCTTTCATTTTGACAAAAGTCATTTGACGTTTATAAATCTCGTTTGGACTAAAGTCGCTTACTCGTTACGAAAACTACTATTCGTCATGTGAGGATTTTGGTGTTCTATATCCAAAAACCATACTTTTGGGAAATTGACTTTGAATGTTTGAAACCCAAAATCGCATAATTTTTCACCCATAATAACCAATTATAGCATGTTACCGCAAACTTCGGACCACGCTTTGTCTTTGCCATTTCAGGGAGAGAGTGTATAAACCATAACTATCCAATAATTTAGAGAACAAAAATAGTCAATTTTGGTTATAGAACAAAGAAAGTATAATCTTTAAAACTACTTGGATATGGAATAAAAAATCCAGAATAAAGTAAGCTGCTTTTTGCAATTCGTTCACACAAAAATGTAAGGGTGACACACATCTCTATTCATCACATCTCCACTCGCGCACATCTCTACTCACACACATCTCTACACACACATCTCTACTCACACACAACTCTACTCAAACACATCACTACTCAAACACATCACTACTCACACATCTCTACTCACACATATCTCTACTTACACACATCTCTACTCATTGTCATATACTTTGACATTTATTTGATTAAAACTAGGATACAAAGCACTAACTTTTCGTAGATTAGCTTATAAGTTTATTTATTGAATACAAATTTTACCTTATTCCATGTTACTATAAGTAGTAATATACCTCATAATAAGTTTTGGTGGGAATAAACTTATAAGCTGAATTACAGAAAAAGATATTAAATTAATTTAGAAAAGTCCAAACGAAAAAAGTTCTACGAGGGGAATCCTATTGTTTTTAAAGTAATCTCCCCAAAATCAAAAAAGTTATGGGGGGATCAATTCTACCAAAAGAAAATTAAAAAAATTAAAATTTCTGATTTTTTTTTTGTTTCGCAAAAATAATAAAAATAAATTGAAAAAAATTAGACAACTTTCATTTGAAATTCTTTTTTTCAATAATTTTTCGTTTTTCAACAAAGTTTTTTTTATGTTATTTTTTTTTGAAACTTATTTTTTTTTAAGTATATGGGAAATACAATACTCCATTTACTGCACATGAATAATATATAATGGAATGCTTAATATTACATATCTTCACGGCTTGTTCTATTACTTGATATGGTGTAGTCATAGTTTATTAAGAACCAAAATGTGTTTATTTGTCTATATTTTATAGAGGACGTCGAAACGAAAATTAAATTATAGACTATGTATATTATATGGAACTAGTGTCACGCTATTCATAAAACTTTAACGCATCGGAAAAGATTGCTTCACTTAAAATAGTTTTCAACTAGGATACAGCCAGTTTTAGTGGCCATTAAAGCCTTTTTTATATTTATAAGCACTTTCCGCTGTCCACAATGTGGATTCAATATTTAACGATTTTAAATATATTCCTATATATAGGAAAGAATTTTATTGTAAGTACATAGAAGAATGGCATACATCTGTAAATCGCTATTACATATATAGTGCGTTCTAAAGTCCGCCCCCTTTAACTTTGGCTTAAGATATGTACTTGAAATTTGGAACACAATAACATAATGTTCATGAGCATGCAATACCTTCTAACTGACATTTTTGACCAATTAACATCCAAACTTCCTAACTACAATATAGGCTAGAATAGTTTAAATGTAAGACTAAAACATATTTAGAGACAATAAGTAAGCTTACACCACTTTATTATATTATTCACAGCGCCTGCGCTAGAATAATATTATACGGTAGTTTCGAATTTTCCAAAATCGTCAAAAAACGTCCTATACAAAAAATTCGTGGATACAAAAATGTTTCATGAAAAAATAAGAAACTTTGAAAATTTCCGTCTGTCCGCCAGTCCGTCTATCCGATGTCACGATTTTTGAAGACACGATAACTTCAGAACGAATTATCCGATGGACGCTAAATTTTTAGGAAAAATCAATTTTTATGAGGGGAAGATCCCTATTGTTTTTTAAAGTAATCCCCCTAGAAACAAAAAGTTAATTAGCTTTTATTTCAAAAAAAAAATAAATATTTTTTTTTCGTTTTGCGTAAAAAGAAAATAAAAAAATTGAAAATTTTTTAAACTTTTTTCTTGTTTTTTTTTTTTTTTTTAATTTTTAGACATTTTTTTTTTCGTTTAAAAAGAAAATTAAAAAAAAATTGAATATTTTTATATTTGGGAAAATGCAATTTACTGTGAATAATATATACAGTGCGGTCCAAAAGTCACCCCCCCTTTTAACTTTTGAACGAGTTGAGATATCGACTTTAAATTTAGAACTCTTAAATAAGACAACTTAAACTATCTTTTAGCATATATTTGATATTTTCACCTCTTAAAATGTGGGCAGGGGGGCATGGGGGGACATTTTTTTAAATGGAAAGGGGGGTCGTGTGATACATCATTTTAAAGATTATAAAATTATCTATTTAAACTAACATTTTTAAATTTTATAAAAGTGTTTTTTAAGGTTTTGATTTTTTAATTTTTTGTGCTAAAACATTCGATTTTTTAAGTTTTTTTTTTATAAATTTTATTTATGTCAACTAAAAGTTTAAAAGTATAATTAACATTGTTTTATGAAGAAATTAGGCATTTTTAAAAAATTATTTGTTTTTTTTTTAGAGGATTTTTTTTTTTAATTTAAAAATATGGAGTTAAATGAAGAATTTTATAACCTTTAAAATGATGTATTACACGACCCCCCTTTCCATTAAAAAAAATGTACTACGATGCCCAATGCACACATTTTAAGAGCTGAAAGTATTAAATATGTGCTAAAAGATAGTTTAAGTTGTCTTATTTAAAAGTTCCAAATTTGAAGTCGATATCTCAACTGGTTCAAAAGTTAAGAGTAGGGGGGGTGACTTTTGGACCGCTCTGTATATATATATTGGAATCCCTGTTTATATTGCTATAAATATTAAAAATAGAGTAAACAGCAACTCTAAGAACTGTTTTTCCTCGCTCCTGAAAATTCTGACTTTTCACACTTAGGAGGTACATATTGCAAGTTCATGGCTTATTAAGCCATATTAATTTTTGGTAAATATAATTAGGGGAGCAATGACACCCTTAATACATATCATAAACGTTTTCTAGGAAAAAAAAATTATCTAGAAGAAGGTTTTTTTGTTCAGAGAACCACTCAAGTGGATACCAGGTGTCCCAAATTTTACTTCCCGGCGAATATCTCCGTTATTTTAAAACATAGAAACTTAGGGGTCACCGGCGCTAATTGTTGCACTTTGCATTCAAAGTCAGTTTTTCCTTTATTTTTGTCTTTTTTTTTAATTGACCAAATGGTAATTTTAGCTACATGTTTCAGTAATATTGTTATAAGATAAAACATGGAAAAAATTATAGGGTATTAGAGTTATGATTTTTTTGTGAAGTCTCTACAAATGCGACAACGTGCCCCGTCACGGAGCACGTTGTCGCGGCATTTAAAGTTTTTTTTTTAAGAAATCTAAAGGCATTTTAAAAATTATAAATAACTTATAAGACATGTGCTTTCCCAAAAGCCGATTGTTATCTAACTTTTCATTCTTGTACTAAAATCCATTTTAAGCGCGGATATGTAAAATGGGAAAGCTTTTTACTGGGCAGTGTATTTTTAATTAAGTTTCTATCTTTTAAAATAACGGAGATATTGGCCGGAAAGTAAAATTTGGGACATTCGGTATAGGGGAGTAGGCATTTTATAAAGCAGGAGCTATTATCACTTGTTTCCAAGAAAGAAGTTTTGGTATTATTTATCATTATTTATAGTATTTTAAATATTCAGCATTATTATCTACTTATATTAAGTACTACCATATTTAATTTAAGTTTTTACAAGACTCGATACAAATTATTTTTTCTAATCAAGCCCTTTTACGTGATTCAATTGACTTCAATTAAGCAAAACATTTGATTTAAGTACATAACATGCTCGCCTATGCCTATGCCATAACATTTTTTTAAACTTTTTTGAAAAGCTTGTACAAAATTGTTTTGTGGATATACACGGTGTATTTGAAATAGGGTCGGAAATTTTAACAGATGGTTTTACATCATAAAAAATGACAAAAAGTTCCTATAAACATATGTCTAAAAATGCGTCATAAGGGAGCTACGCCCCTTTGAAAGTGGCTAAAAAAAATCGGTTTTTATTTAATAACTCAGGAACCCTTTGAGATATATTAACGAGGTTTTGCACGTGAATTAATCCTAATAAGGCCCATCTTTGTATGTAATTTTCACGTACTTATTTAAACCAGGGGTGTGCGAAACGGGGGGGGGCTTATCAGTTTTTTGTCCCAAACTTTTTTCTGTGTAACTTTTTTGAAATTTTATTTTTGAAATATGATTCCCCAGGTCAAAATACATAAAAAAGGTACTCTTGTTGTAATACTGTAGGATTAACCGTTTTCGAGAAAAATTCATTTGAAGGTGAAATTCCACGGTTCGAGGACGAAAAATTAAATACTAAAATGTTGAAAACCAAAATTTTAATGAGGCAGGGCGAATGTACATTAAAAACTAAGAAAAAAACCTCATATACAGGTACTTCCAAAAATCAATCCTAATGGAGCTATGGTCTCCTAAATATGCACCATTTTTAAAGGGCTATGGTAGCTTTAAAAGCGTTTTTTCGACCTACATGTATGGAAACTTTTTTTCTTAGCTTTTGATGTAGAATAACATTGCATCATTAAAATTTTGGTTTTCGACATTTTAGTATTTAATTTTTCGTCCTCGAACCGAGAAACTTCACCTTCAAATGAACTTTTCTCGAAAACGGTTAATCCTACAGTATTACAACAAGAGTACCTTTTTTATGTATTTTGACCTGAGGAATTATATTTTAAAAATAAAATTGCAAAAAAGTTACACAGAAAAAAGTTTGGGACAAAAAACTGATAAGCCCCCCCCGTTTCGCACACCCCTGGTTTAAATAAGTACGTGAAAATTACATACAAAGATGGGCCTTATTAGGATTAATTCACGTGCAAAACCTCGTTAATATATCTCAAAGGGTTCCTGAGTTATTAAATAAAAACCGATTTTTTTAGCCAATTTCAAAAGGGCGTAGCTCCCTTATAACGCATTTTTAGACATATGTTTATAGGAACTTTTTGTCATATTTTATCATGTACAATCACCTGTTAAAATTTCCGACCCTATTTCAAATACACCCTGTATTATTGTTGTTTCATAATTAACTGATTTAATTATATTCGAAAATAGCTAATAGGTTAATTTTGTGAGGCTTTAGAACTATCCAAAGCTAATCTGGTTTTCGTGTCAAAAGGCTAATGAGTCGTCAATAGCGGACTCGATACATTATTAAAAGGTTTTTGTTCCAACACTATACGAATTGTATAGATTAACCCTTAACTGCTGTTGTGATATTTTTGCTACATACATTACGTTGTGGGGTTTCAGCGGACCCCACTTTATTTTCACATATAAGTTTGAATGGAAAGATAATTAAAGCAATATTAATGTAAAAAATAATTTATTTGTAGTATCTTAAGCCTTAAAACCACCAAAGATAAAAACAAAATAAATTTTAACAAAAAAAATAAACAACATTCAGAGTTAACTAAAAACCCGAACTATTTAAATGCTTTGGTATTTTAGTCAAATATAAAAACTGAGTAAAGAAACTTAAGTTTTTTATCACTTTTCTTAAGAAAAAGTATAAAACAAAAATAAAAATAAGATAAACATAAAAATTAAAAAAAACTCTGGATTTTCACAAAAAGTGAATTTTAAGAAATTTCAGTCTTTCATAGACTCTTGACAGACATTGCGACGGCACTTTGTTCAAATATGTTGCTCCCAAATGACACAAACTATATTACTTTTTATGTTTTTTGATCTAGGACACAAATAGCATGGTTTGTGACCAACATTTTCTACTCTGGGTTCTTGATGAGAAACAGGTTTCTTCAAAATCCTTCCTATTGTAAATCTTAACTGTCTTGGTATCCTTTCTTTGCTCTAAGTATGGTCTTGTCAGTTGCTGAGTAAGTCACAAAGCGTAATATTTGGGAATTATTACAAAAAGAGAGTGCAAAATATATTACGAAATATTTAAAATTCAAAAAAAAGTGCCAGGGGCCATCTACGCGTTGTCTGCTTGATGAAAAAGTTACACATTTTTTATCTAAGCTGTACACCCCCTTTTGTACTATTTAAAAATATAATTATTCCTGGATAATTTTGTAGTCTCTATATGTCTTTAGTATCATGTTCACTTTGTAATTCACTATTATCCAAGTCAGGATCTTCAGCTTCGCTGTTTTTTTTCTTCGTCTATTTCTCGAAACCACTGTTCTAATGTGGTCTCAAAATCTGAATTTGTAGCTCTAACATTCTTTTTAGACGTTGAAGCCATTTTTAAAACCCCTAAAATGACCAATATTTTAAAATTTAAAAAATATATATGTTCAATAAACTTACGTTAATTACGTTGTGGGGTATGAACAGACCCCAAGTGTTGATTTCTGACGTAACTAACAGAGCGACCGCGATACAAGCACCACTCAATGTTACTCTCATACTGATATGAAGGTACCGGGAGTCTCAACTCAGATCGGTCGCTTACCTACATTTGGTGAGGAAAATTAACTTCACTGGGGTCCGCTCAGACCCCACAACAGCAGTTAAGGGTTAAATTAAATAGTTACTATAAATAACAAAAACCACTTACTTATTGGTATATTAAAATTTTAAAATCATTATTTTACTTTCCCCGAGGAAGACTTGCGTTAGTAAAAACATTTCAAAAAATTTATATTGCTTTTTTTTACGTTTTATATCTAAAAAATATGATTTTCATCAAAAAAACATTTCTGTCTGGGGGTCTGTCGATCTGTCTATGTGTCCGGAAAATTTGTGACCACGATAACTTAAGAACGCTTCAAGCTAAAGACTTTTAACCCTTAAATGCGCAATGTATCATATCGATACCCCCAAGCAACAAAGCCGTAACTCATATATTGTCATTTTTCACGACAGCTAAATTTCTAAAATATTTTTTTTTTGTTATTTAAGGGTGGGTAAATAATTGAAGTGGAAAAGGAAGCCATGCGATACGTCATTTGAAAGTTTATAAAATTCTCTATTTAACTGTATAAGTATTTATTGTTTATTTATTGATTGTTTCTGATAATATTCAAGTTTAAAATTTTTTACTTTAGTGTTTTTAGGTAAAATGTTGGTTAAATTGGCCTGTGGAGAAATCTGAGTAGTACCACCATGTGTATCTTTTTTCAAGGCGTTTACCTATGAGTATAACTCAAAATGGGTCTAACTTGAGTTACGTCCTTGTTGCTTGGGAGTGTCGATATATCGACTTGTAAATTTTGAAACCTGGTATCTAAAAAAATCAATTTTCTGTTCCTTGCACTCATTAACTCTGTACATGATAAATTATAACATACCAAACTCCAGGTAACCATTCTAATTAGTTTATAAATTATGTTATATTCTAGTAATAAAATGGAGATTGTATACCAAAAACTGATTTTTTGAGATACGAGGTGTTGTAATTTAAAAGTCGATATACATCACTTAAAAAATTATTTCCTTGGTTGAATATTTTTTTTTTTTTTAAATAGGCCAATATATAAATTTCTCTGATCGTACGATGTTTGTTTATAAGATTTTATATGAAAAACATGTAGATAGCAGCAAATATTTTATTATTTTTAATATTTATTTATTGATTTACCGTATGGTATTATTTTTAATGAATTGGTACGCTAAGTTTAAATTAAAAAAAAAGACTTAAAGAAAAAAGCGGTCTCATTATTATTACACGCAGAGAAGTTAAAAAAGACATAAATTTTCACTACCCAGTCTGGAGGCCTGGAAAAGCCTGTTTCGTTCAAGGAGCATAGCGGGATAAGCACGTAAAAAGTGCCCCCGCATGAAGAACTGCAACTATGCTTAATGGGTGTACTTTATCATTAGTAATACATCACCAAAATATCAGCCCCTAACTACCCGTATAAGGGTAAAATTTTATCGTCAAACCCATAAGTAAAAAAATTAATTTCTTGGTCTGTATTTGCGGAATCAATTTCAAATTTGGTACTGCATATAAGGGTACCTTACCGTCCAAGATGTTACAATTGTAACTTTACTTCTTTATTTTTTCTTTAAGGCAATATTAATCCAAAATACTTTTATAGACTTTCTATGTATGCAAACAAATATGCAAATTTAATTCAGTATAATACAGTTCTCCTGAAACTCTAAGAAAACAAAAACTCGAGTAAAAATTAAAAAAAAAATGGTTTTTCTTTTATTGTTTTTCTTCTTTTTAGGCATAGCAAATCAAAATCAAAAAAATATCATTAGTTTAGTCTCGGGAGGGTAAGGGATTGACCAACTGGTGAAAAATATCATGCCTAGTTTTGACCTTTATAAGCTTAGAAAAAAGTTAAAAATATATTTTTTGTCAAGGCAAAGAAACCCATTTTTGAAATACTGAGAGGGCCCTAGTTGAATTCAAAATTATTATGTATTTTAACAAGCTTAGTATAATACAACTCTAGCATTCGAGGAAAGAGCGCTAGCCCCCTGAGAGGCACGTTTAAGGTGGAGTGTGGTCGTTTGTTAGCGTCGCTTCAGTCAGTCAGAGTTAGTGCGGGTACTACGGGCGAAGAGTCTGGTTGTTTGTTAGTGAAATTAAGTCGGGTACGATTTTCGTGTAAATTTTAATTAAATTCAAGTTTGGTGGAGTGTGGTCGTTTGTTATCTTCGCTTCAGTCAGTCAGCGTTAGTGCGGGGACTACGGGCAAAGAGTGTGGTTTTGTGTTAGTAAAATTAAATCAGGTACGATTTTCGTGTAAATTTTAATTAAATATAAGTTATTGATGGTTTTATGTTATATATATTTTCCATCATATTTCACATGCACACACGTTATACGCATTTTGCAAATGTTTTAAACGTAAATTTCACCTGGTCACGCGGTCCGCGTCTGATGCATATCGCATGATATATTTTTTCCGAAAGTTTTAGTACATGAATTTGAGTCAGATGTCTCGAAGTAGATATTATAATATTATCTTGTACTAGGAAAAGCTTATTTTATCTAGGAATATAGCTTATCTAGGAAATTATAATCATCGGTTTCATGCAAAATTATAAAACAGGTGGGAACTAGTGATTGATGGATGACGTGTGAGGTTTGATACCTCGTTTGATACGTCTTTTTAACTGATTTCTGTTTCAAAGCGCGCCAAAGTTTGACAGGTCTTTTCCGTTCGGGAAAAAATGTCATTTTAGGGTTTTTATTGCTAAGAAAGATCTGTTTTTAGGTTTAATAATTCGAGAGTTTTATTTTACCAGGTTACCTTATTTATTCATGCAAAAATTTTAGAAAATGGCCATTAAAAATATTGCAATGTGAATAACTCCCCACGTAGGGGATGTTCCATGCTAAAAAGGTCTGTGGTTTTTAGAATAAGAAATTTATGGTGTTATTTATCATGAACAAAAGTCTGTTATAAAAATACTATATTTTCGACTGTCCTACAAAATACTAAACAAATTTTATGTAATAATTATACAAAATACATCTGTCTAAAAACTTATTGGTTAACTATTTTTCACATTTTAAAATGTCTAAATTTTTTGTTACATTTATTCATAATAATTTATAAAGGTAATTTTTATTTATTAATGGTAAAATCACATAAAATAGTAAAGAAAGTTTTTGTATTTAGAAAACCAGAGAGATGGGTGTTAAACTAAATAATGTTAATTTAAGGAATTTTTTTTACTTGTATACCGTATATAATATAAATAATATTTTCTTTGTATTTAGATATAGTTTATTAAAAAAGAAAATTATTATCTGCCGAGCGCTTTCGGAATTTTATTCCATCATCAGGAAAAGTAAGTAAAAGGGGGCGACTTAAATTTTCACAAATTTGTGGGGAGCTTAAAGTTAGGTTATGATAATTTTTTTAAAACTTACTTGTCAATGCCTTACAGGATGCAGCAGGTGAATATAAAAGATTTTGGATTTTATATCTTTTATATTCACCTGCTGCATCCTGTAAGGCATTGACAAGTAAAGAAGAAAAAAAAAGAAAACCAGAGCAAAAACAGACCAAGTACAGATGAAGTGACTCTATTGGACTCAGCTCACCAGCATAATAAATAAAACGCATAAAAATGTATTTTTTTAATATAACTAGATTATAACAAATTATGTTAAGTATTCTATAGAATTATAAATATTAAAAAATATATAATATAATAATATTAATATTACATTGTGTTCACTAAATATTGTATTGTTATACTAAATATAAATAAATTATTTTTAAACTGCGGTAGCTGTAATTAACCGGCGTATTTATTGGCACCACAATTATTTTATAATTACTAATTAATTATTAGTAATTGGAATATTTAATTATTTTACTTATTAATTAAACAGTCTGGTGTAATCAAGGATAGATTTAATTGATATTGAAATTTCGTATATGAATAAAATCAATCCACATGAAATCTGAGTAAGGGAGATTGAGCAATTTTGTTTTTAGTACAGGGATATGAGCAAAAAAATACCCTGTTGGGGACAGTGGCTCAACCTGAGGTCTGTCGAATTTTTCAGGTAATACAGGTGTATAGAAGCAAAACCTATGTATTTTCTGCGGTGGATTTGGTGTGTTTTTTAACATATTAACAATTAAAGGTCAGAAAATGTCTATTTTTGCACATTATTGCATACCTGTAAAAAAGTTGAGTTTTTTATCAACAATTAATCTTCTTGTAGGAAATTTAAAAACCTTCAAAGTGGCGTTTTTTAAATGTCGATAGGATTTTTTGTTGCTTAGAAAACTGCAAAAAATGAATGTTTATAAGGTAAAAATGACAGTGTTTTTGTAACGGGATTTTGCAATGCTAAAAACGATTTTTTTTTAATTAATATTTTTTTTGATAAAACCACTAGCTTTCATAAGATACCTGTAGAATCATTATATATTTATTATTGTACGCATAATATTATTGCAAAAAAAAACATCTCTGGGATAAACAATTGCAATTTTGCAAAAACTATTAAATGGATCGTTCTGAAATTTTAACCACATATTGAATACTAGAAGACGAAACTTTTTACACAATAACAAAGTCGTAGGTCAATTTTTGCAGTTTTCTAAGCAACAACTCATGCTATCGACATTTAAAAAGCACCCTTTTGAAGGTTTTTTAATTTCCTACAAAAAGGTTTGGACTTTTGTTGATAAAAAACTCAACTTTTTTACTGGTATGCAAAAATGTGCAAAAATAGATATTTTCTGACTTTTAATTGTTAATATCTTAAAAACCACACCAAATTCACCGCAGAAAATACATTTTTTGCTTCTATACAACTCTATTACCTGAAAAACTTCACAGACCTCTGGTTGAGTCAGTGTCATGGCAAAAGTTTCATATCCCTGGACTATTTCTACAAATCGTCACCCCAGTATTGGTTTGTCGTATCTCCGAAAATCCCATTTTCGGGTTATTGAGTTTGAAGATGTTTTTCTAAATATCTTTTAAATTTTATGCTGGATCAGTTTTAACTCTTTTTCTTACAATAGTTTAATAAAAATGCTATCCAAAAGTGTTTAATTGAAGGTTCCATTTATTTTATATAAGAAAAACCAGGTTGAAGATACGACAATTTACGTTTTTTTTTTTCAGTATTGGTTTGCCTTATCTCGAAAAAGAAAATGTGAAAAATTGGGTGTTAAAATAAATATCGGTCTGTCTGTCCTCTGACTATAAACCTTGTAATTTTTAAACTAATGTTCCGATTAAAAAAAAATCCTTTACTGTTCGATTCAGGACCTTCGTAGTTTACTTGACGTCAAATATGGTTAACATTAGAAAGCAGGACGGGAGGAAAAGTGGTCAGTTTGAGTGCTTTGAGCTACCTCTAAACATTAATCGATTTGGCTCATTTTTGAGCGGCTACCGTTTTTTATTAAGGGGCAACTTTTAAGCAATTAAGCATTTCCGATTTCGAAATTCGGGATTTTTTGACACACGCAAGTGTTTACATCTCAAGCGACAGAAAAAATCTATCCTCCGTTAAAACATAGAAGAAAGTAAATTTCAAAATATAAAATATAAAACAATTTCAGCTTTCAGCGTTACTAAAACAAAGTTTAAATATTCCAGACTTATAAAAAGGATAACTTTAATAATTTCAAGCATCTTTAGGAGATCATATCTAGTCCGTAAATTATTAATACCAAAACTTTAAAACAAGGGCTTACATTTTGACCTTGTGAATCCGTTTATGCTTTGTTACGGAGTCAACTATGCTAAAACTTTTAACAGTGTCGTAGAAAACTTAAGGTTCTATAAAAAGGATAGCATAAAGTGACAAAAGCAGTTACAAGATTTATTTTTTTAAGGTTTTTTTTTGTGCATTAGTTATGAAAAATGTTTCTTAAATAATTTTTCTTTATATTTGAGAAATTATTTTCTTATTTCTACACGAATTTTCAGTTAAAGGAGCATCGAATTCCAGCCAGGAGTGAAGTGTTGTGGTGGATTTAAGACTGACAGCTATCCAGAAAAAATAGCCAACGTTCTTTAACTATTCAATGATGTTATGTTAGGGCATATCCACATGCTCGCATAACAACATAGTACATAAGAATGCGATACCGTGATTGGCTTGATGTGCCGCCATGTATCTTGTAAGCCAATTACGGATCGCAGTCTTGTGTTTTATGTTCTTATGCAAGCTTCTGGATAGACCTTTAAACGGCGCAACTAAAACAAATTTCATGAAAGCGACATATCTGATTTTTGATTTTTTATTTTAGTTTTTCCTCATCCTAGTCAAAGTTTAAAACGCGATAATGAATTTTGATTAAAAACACTGTCTATTACAGAAAACTTTAAAATTTAATCATAAAGACTTATACAGTAAGAAACAAATAAGAGCATGTCAACACAGATAAATTGTCCTACACTGTTGAAAATGTTACACGACATATCGTGGCATCTTTTGTGACCAAGCATTTCACTGTAATTTATCGTTACAGTACAAGGTAAAATAAATTACAGTATATATCGTGTAAAATTAAATGATATATCTTGTAATTTGTTATTATTTACCGATATCTACAGTAATAAAGCAAGATATAACCTAAAATAAAACTACCTATTTTTATTTTAGGTTATATTGTAATGATTAATGTATTTGTAGTTTAACTTCACTATATTTACACTATACATTTTGAAACCTATAGCTATACTCATAATAACTTAAAATAACTTATAACACTTATAATAACTAACAATATTTTAACTAGCATTATTACTTTTAGTTTCTCTTTTCGTATCTTTTCACTATATACAGCGTTCTGTTATTGCATCAGGTGGGATCATACTGCAATATAATAATAATTAATTAGTTATTATTAGTTATTATTAATAACAAAAAATAAATTAAAACTCAATATAACAATAACTAATAATACCTATAATATAAATTTAAACTCACCCTACACTTTTGACAAAAAAAAAACTGAGAATGACCTTATATCGTATCGATCAAAACTTCTAAATTACTTAAAAGTAACGTGTGGACTCTTGTTTCACACATATGTCAAACATGGGTGCTTGACGTATGAGTCAAATACGCACGCTTGACTAATAACATTTTACAGTATATATACTGTGAAATTAACATTTTACCGTATATAAAATATGACAATATACAGTATGTCCAGTAAATGATGTCATTAATTTTAAGGGGTGATTCTATTTAGGAAAATATGAAAATTATTGTTATGTTATGTTATTATAAATATATGTCTAAAAATGCGTCGTAAGGGAGCTAAGCCGCTTTGAAAGGACCTAAAAAATTCAGTTTCTACGTTAAACAATATGAAAAAGAGTTCCTATAAAGGTTGGTACGGAAATGAGTCCTAAGGGAGCTACGGCTCTTTAAAATTGCATTAAAAATAATGTTTTTAATTAATAACTTTTGTACGCTTTAAGCTAGAGCGACGAGCTTTTGCATTTATACTTGTATTAATAAGGGCAATAAGTATGTTAATTTATTTTTTTTTGAATTTATCGAGAGGCGTGCCTAGACGGAAAAAAACATGTGAGGCTTAACATTTTTGCCCCAAACTTTTTTATGTATATTTTTTTTTGATTTTTTGGTAAAAAATATAGATTCCTTGAGTAAAAATACATAAAAAAATGTCATATAGTCTAACACTGTAGCAATCGTTTAAAAAAAAAATGCAATTAAGAGGAATTAAGAGGAACATTCTGACGTTGCATTTTTGGGGGTATTTTTTGTTTTTTTTTTGGAAATTTTCAGCGAATATTAAAAAAAATCTACCCAGCGCTTCGTTTTTTATTAAAAAAAATAAATGCTAAAGCAGCTGCGAAGAGTAAAACAAGCCGTAAAGATATGTAATCCTACGCATTCCATTATTTACTAATCACAGTAAATGGTATATTGACTTTTTCCAAATAATTAAAAAACAATTTTTAATTTAAATTCCGTTTTCGCAAAAAGAAAATAAAAAAAATATTGATTTTTTTTAAGTTTTTTTTTTATTTTTTTTTTGGGAAAATGAAATTTGCCATCTACTGTGAATAGTATTTAATGGAATACGTAGCATTCACGGCTTGTTTTACTCTTCGCAGCTCGTTAGGCATTTGTTTTTTTTAATAAAAAACGAAGCGCTCGGTAGATTTTTTAAATTTTTGCTGAAAATCATATATATGGACGGTACTATCGGATGTTAAAAGAATTTCAGGGTTTCCAAACAAAAAAAAAACAAAAAAGCACCGTGATTTTTTGCCACTAAAAATGTTACTTTTTAAAAGGCTATTACTCCTTTAATATTAAATTTAGGTGTTTTGGTAAAGAATACTTTTTTGCTTAGTTTTAAATGAAGAATCTCCCTGCAGCATTAAAAATTTATTGTTGGTTTTTTGTACCCCATTTAATATGTCCATCTTCGAAGGGCTGCAGCTCCCTTAGGACTTTTAAATTTTTTAAAAATTTACAAAAAAAACTTAAAACTCGCATTTTTTAGCACAAAAAATTGAAAAATCTAAACCTTAAAAAAAATGTTTAAAAAAATAAAAAATATACAGTCCAATAGAAAACTTTATTTGCTTTAAAATGACACGATCCCCCTTACTAATTAAAAAAATGTCCCCCCCATGCCCACATTTTAAGAGCTGAAAGTATCAAATATATGCTAAAAGATAGTATAAGAGTTCTAAATTTGAACTCGATATCTCAACTCATTCAAAAGTTAAGAGGGGGGAGGGGTGACTTTTGGACCGCTCTATATAATAGTTATGTATAGTACTAATATAAATGATAAGCATATTAGCAAGGCCTGGTGATAATTATAAAGCTAAGTTTGGTGATTGGTGATCCATTGGACTGCCTCAGGTGTAGCTACTAGAAGTAGAAGAAGAATTTATACCAAACAATTGTTTCTTTGGTTTTTTTACTGATATTTCTTATTTAATTTCAGTGTCTACTTGATTTTGTCTGCACGGCGTACTAAAAGGAAAACAATCCGTGATATGTTTAGAGATGAAAAGTGCTCCAGGACTCGGAAACCTGCATGAATAATTTTAAGTTGGCTGTGTATCTGAAAAAGGTAAGCCTTGTTTAATGTTACTCTGTTTTGTTTTATGATTAAACTTTTGTGTTGTTTTGTCACATTATCAAACCGAATTTAACACTTTTCCTGTACAAAATCACTTTATAAATTAAAAGAAAGTTGAATTACTAGTATTTTTTGGACTAACGGGCTGTCCATATATTACGTAACGCACCTAGATGGGGGGGAGGAGGAGGTGACAATTTCTGACAGGAGGGGGGAGGGGTTCTAAGAAAATGTTAGGTAACGGACGTTGATTTGAATGAATGTTCACCAGAAATTGAAGAAATAGAGAGATCTCTAATGCCGTTTGTGGAAAAACACATGACTAGGGCCGTAGCTATATGGGGGTGGGGAAACCTTCCCACACCTACCTTGAAACTCGAAAAAGTTGTAAATTTCATGGGTTAAAAATATAAAAGTTGTAATTTTAGCAGTAATGCTACTACAACTACTATTTAGTGAAAACGTTTTTTTTAGTCTTCATCTTTTTCGTCGAAGGAAAAAAAGTTATATTTTTTTTAGCAGTAGTGGATCTTTATATTCGAAAAAGTTGTAAATTTTATGTTTCAAAAATATAAAAGTTGTAATTTTAGCAGTACCTAGTGGGAATGTTTTTTTTTTAGTCAACTTTTTGCTCGAGTGGATGAAAGTAATTTTAGACTAAAACATGTGTTTTTTTCGACCTTCTCCCCCTACACTACACATATCTTGTTCGCTATGGCCTACACATGACTTTTCCGTGGACAAATAAACAGTAGTCGGCGTAAACTCAGTTATGACGCATCAACGTTGAAAACACAGAAACAAAAGCTTACGGAATAATTTTGCCGAATTATAAGGGAAATTTTTATATAGATCAATAAATCGAAACATTTGACGACTAATTTGTTACACTAAACAATATTGATTATACAAATTAACTATAAATATGTATACACGGTGTATTTGAAATAGGGTCGGAAATTTTAACTGATGATTCTACATCATAAAATATGACAAAAAGTTCCTATAAACATATGTCTAAAAATGCGTTATAAGGGAGCTACGCCCCTTTGAAAGTGGCTAAAAAAATCGGTTTTTATTTAATAACTCAGGAACCCTTTGAGATATATCAACGAGGTTTTGCACGTCAACTAATCCTACCAAGGCCCGTTTTTATGTGTTATTTTCATGTGCTTATTTCAACCAGGGGTGTGCGAAACGGGGAGGGCTTATCAGTTTTTTGTCCCAAACTTTTTTCTGTGTAACTTTTTTGCAATTTTATTTTTGAAATATGATTCCTCAGGTCAAAATACATAAAAAAGGTACTCTTGTTGTAATACTGTAGGATTAACCGTTTTCGAGAAAAATTCATCTGAAGGTGAAATTTCACGGTTCGAGGACGAAAAATTAAATACTAAAATGTCGAAAACCAAAATTTTAATGATGCAATGTTATTCTATATCAAAAACTAAGAAAAAAAGTTTCCATACATGTAGGTCGAGAAAACGCTTTTAAAGCTACCATAGCCCTTTAAAAATGGTGCATATTTAGGAGACCATAGCTCCATTAGGATTGATTTTTGGAAGTACCTGTATATGAGGTTTTTTTCTAAGTTTTTAATGTACATTCGCCCTGCCCCATTAAAATTTTGGTTTTCAACATTTTAGTATTTAATTTTTCGTCCTCGAACCGTGGAATTTCACCTTCAAATGAATTTTTCTCGAAAACGGTTAATCCTACAGTATTACAACAAGAGTACCTTTTTTATGTATTTTGACCTGAGGAATCATATTTCAAAAATAAAATTGCAAAAAAGTTACACAGAAAAAAGTTTGGGACAAAATACTGATAAGCCCCCCCCGTTTCGCACACCCCTGGTTGAAATAAGTACATGAAAATAACACATAAAAACGGGCCTTGGTAGGATTAGTTGACGTGCCAAACCTCGTTGCTATATCTCAAAGGGTTCCTGAGTTATTAAATAAAAACCAATTTTTTTAGCCAC
The DNA here is from genome assembly GCA_958510825.1 of Brachypterus glaber. Lineage (NCBI taxonomy): Eukaryota > Metazoa > Arthropoda > Insecta > Coleoptera > Kateretidae > Brachypterus > Brachypterus glaber. The sequence goes on from OY294045.1 coordinate 19,939,021, forward strand.
TTTCAAAGGGGCGTAGCTCCCTTATGAGGCATTTTTAGACATATATTTATAGGAACTTTTTGTCATATTTTATCGTGTAGAATCACCTGTTAAAATTTCCTACGCTATTTCAAATACACCGTGTATATCGGTGTTTTTCAAAGAAAAAATCGACATTCAATTTTTATCTTTGGGAACGTTCAAGTATTACGTAACGCAAAATGTACCAAAATTCATACACTTCATACCTCGGTTCTCGCGTTATTCAAGGCTGTAGAGATTTCATATTTTGGCTACCCCCCCTAACACACCCCCTGTTAGGGGGGGTAGCCAAACTATGAAATCTCTATAATCTATAATAACGGAGAACCTGGGTATGAAGTGTATGAATGTTGGTACAATTTGCGTTACGTAATACTTGAACGTTCCTTTTTAAGAATACGAAAGTTTTTAATTTTTATTTGTCGATAACTTTTTTCCCACCCTACTCGTTTAAATGGAATCATTAAAAAAAATCAAGATAAAAATAAATAAAAAATTAAATATTTAAAACCTCGCGTCAACGCTAGAGTCGACGCGGCGCGAGTACTGGAAATTCGCCGAGTACTGCAAATGAATAATATTTTGTTTTTTGCAAGTTTTCTTGTATTGAATTTAATAAGTGACACGCTAAAAATGTATCCTTTAGGTACCTATGTACATAACAAATATGTATCATTTTTAAACTTTATAAATTATGGAATTATGCAATTAGAACCCGAAACTCTGTATCATAAAACATATGAGCAAAATACAAATTTGGATATTGTTACATTACACCCTGAGGGAGGGGGGGGGGCGGTGTTAGTAAATGTGACAGTTTGTGACACAAGGGTGGAAAGTGTCAAAAATTTCGATAAATTGCGTTATGTAATTTATGGTATATTAAAGTAGATTGAAAAAATCCCATTAGTCATTTTATAAAAGTTCAAGTTAAGCGGGTTATATTACAAGTGCGAATAATGCATTATGTAGAAATAATATGGCTATATATTATGTTTTAATATCCCGAAAATGATTCTATAGTAGTTATAAATTAATACGTAGCACGCGTTTTTCGTTTAATGCCATATATATTGCTTATTTAACATATTCATGATGATAATCCACAGGGAAATAATCCTAAATAGGGTAAAAAATTGTCATAAATTTTGGAAAGTTATTATCAAATCTAATAATAAATAAAAATAATAAATAGTGAATTTTTCCAAACTATGCTAGCCACAATGGAGTAGGACAAGATGTTAGCAGCGAACCCTACTTATTTTTGATATTTTAGCAATTTAAATCCGACTCCTTATATTAGGTTATATAATGCTTGACAGTAATTTTGGCGCAAATAAAAGGAATTACGTTCCAAACCGGCAACAAGTCTACGGCGCGATTGGTAATTCATTTAACGGTGTTTAGTCACAGCCAGAGTATTTTATGTTAAAATGTGATTGTTAAGAAAATATCTATACTGCGAAACCGTTCTACATATTTAAATTCATTTAAATTGAATATTTGATGTTTGTGATGTACTTTTGTGGGTTAACCACGTTTTTTTTTTGTGAGGTTATGTTAATAAGAAATTATATTTAGTTGAAACGATTAGTGAGACCCGCTTCAAGTCTCTAATACTTGTACCTGGTCAAAAGAATGAGAGTTCAAGACCAAAAGCTTATTTGGGGCTCTCCATGACTCTGTAGTAAATTGTACATAAATAAATAAATAAATAAATAAATAAAATTAGGTCCTTTTGGGTCACTTTAATTTAGTGTCTAAAACAAAATTTTAAAGAAGAAGAAGACGCATTAAAAGTAGGCTATCCTGTCTTAGACATACATAACGTTTTGACGGTGAGGTACCCATTATATCATAAGGTATATTATTTGAGGTTCTGTATAACCACCATCATTTATTGACACAATGAAAAAAAGGATCCTTTGCGGTAATTGCATATGAAATTAGGCCAAATGCTTCTCACTCTTGAATACGTCCAAAATCGCCTTCTCTTAACATTAAAATATAATTCACTTGCCAAGATCTTTCTGATTCTTTAACTTAAAATTCTTTGATCTTAGGTGAAATGCAAGTTGTCTTGTCTTTAAAGAAAAACTCTTGGACCAAAGTATTTAAAATTATTTTATTTTTAACAATCTTAAAACAAGATAAATAGTTTTAGCCTCAAATGCGCCAGGTCCAAGAGAATTTTAAAAATATTTCAAAAGCGACACCTTTCTTGGGACAAGATAAATAGTTTTGTTTGATGATACACATCTTTTAAGCTAAAAGAATAACTGCCAAGAGTGTTGACTACCTTGAGAAAAGAACGTCATTTTTTTCAGTGCAGTCAACGTTGCCTCTTGCAAAAAGTAATGAAAATTGCTATTGGCATCATAGCATGCAACTTTACAATCAATAATGGGAGGTATGTGTGAGCGGACTAAGGAGTCTACTTGACAAGCCTGCTAGCATGATTTCGATTCTCACTGGTGCCGATTTGCCTTTTTCAGTTAAGTAATAATTGAAATTTGGCGAACGCAATAGGTGAAGCTGACAATCTCTATAAATTGGTTCGAAAGTCAGTTAAAGCCGGTGGTTCCCTCTACTACTAATCCACACAAATCCTGGACTTAGGGGAAGCTTAATTAAGTAGAGTAGTACGAGGTTAAAACAAACATGAGAATTATTAAAAAAAAAACGCTGTCCTACCTCTTTTTGGCGAGCATGGTATATACATAGTATAGTATACAAGGTATATAATGGGTTATCTAAAATTATGATTGTCTTAAGTTTTTTTCTAGTGTTTATTATAAAAATTAGTTTATTTCCTTTACAAACGATTGATTATTTTGAATTTAAAAATACCACATCAATGAACTTCTCTTTAAATGACTCCCTTAGATGTTTATTTCCACTATGCTTGATATATATTTTTATTTATAATTTTAATCCCTTATAGTTTTTTAGAAGCTTTGATAAAATTCAACATATTAAATATTTTGCCATATTAGGTATCTGTGTCATCAAAGCGTCTATATTCTTAAAATCAGTCCTTTGCTGAAATTTAACTAAAGTATCTTTAGCTCTATCTACAAATTAAACAGATGTATAAAACTGCAATATTTTTAGCAAGACATGAACAATAATTACACTTTTGAACGTAAACATTTTCTATTAATGTTTAAAATGTTATTTTAAATTAAAAATATTTAACCTTTGTTTATCTTTTAGCTTTTTCTTTTTATTAAGTTTAGGGATGGGTTAAGATTGCTTTAATTACACAGGCACACAAAAAAAAATAAAGGTCTGTTTTCCGAGACGAGAGAAACATTTCTATGCGTTTCTGGGGTCGCTGAATCCGAATCTGGGGTTGGTTTGACTTAGTCAGGTCGCACTTCGTTGCTAACCTCAAAAAGGTAATAAAATGTTTCAACTTTCATCACTTTTTTAAGGTTAGGAACGAAATGCGATCTGTTCGAGTCAGACCAACCTTAGATGCGGATTCAGAGACCACAAAAACGTATAAAAATGTTTGTCACGTCTGGGAACCATACCTTTTTTTATTTTTTGGTGTGCCTCTACCTGTGCACCTACGAAAAAAAAAGACAGGACAAACATTTTTATATGTATTTGGGGTCGCTAAATCAAAATCTGGGATTTGTTTGACACGGTCAGATCGCATTTCGTTCCTAAACTCAAAAAAGTGATGAAATGTGCTTTAACTTACAGTGTAATATTTTCACACTTCCTTAATGATGATTCCTTAATAATAGTACCATTGTAGGAACAGTCTTTAAAAAATGCCCTTGACGTATGTGATACTCAATTTTTTAAAGAAATGAGAATTTATGAAATGACATTTTGATTAAAAAACAATTATTTCGACTTTATAGTATTGACATATGTCAATTGAACTTTTTTAAAGTATGTTTCTACCCCTTAGCCTGCTCAATAATTGTGTAAAACTTGAAAATAGGCCAATCTAAATGTAATAAATGTAATGTATTTGACTCGGTAAGTTAAAAATATATTTTTCACCACCCCTTTGGTGCTTCTGGCAACCAAAGGAACCCGATCTACGACCTGGCGATTGACAAATAGCTTAATTTGAATGTATAAAATACAGTTGGGAGAAAAAAATAAAAATGGCCACCAGCTCTAAGACTATAACATTTTGGGTAGCCAAGCACAGTAGAGTGCTATTAAATAAAATGCCGCGGCATGCCGGTCAAGAACGAAACGAACGAAAAAAGAAAGGCGGAAAAGATTAAGACAGGCCTTTTTTCAGCATTAAAAGAATTTGGAATAGAAAAAAAAAGACCAATCAAAATAATCACAGTCAAAAATTAAAGAAAATTGGAACATAAGGTTAAAAAAAAAACTTTTATGTGGCTAGAGAAAGATAAAAATACAACATTATATTTGTTCATATTCAAAATATATAAAATAATTTATAATGTACTTAAATTTTATGTTATACTTCCCATTATATAAACTTTTATACCGTTTAAAGTCATGCATAAGCTTTTTTAAATTCTAAAAAAACTAATTCATTTGATATGTAAATTTTTTAATTTGAATAGCTGGCTTAAAAAAGCAATCTAGACCGAATAAAATGGTAGTATTTAGGTTTTATGGTTTTTGTTTTTACACACTCCACAGCACATAGAGTTACACGAAGAAAAATAATTGAGAACCATTGCCAAAATTCTGGTAATGATTGGTAGCGCAGCGTAGCGGGCTTCAAGTAATCATTAATTTGTACAGTTAAAAGTGAAGCAATCAGTTAATTTTGTGAATTTAAATCACAGTCTAGCGATTTAAATTTAACTATTGTGGATTTATCTAGCTGTCAAATTATGTAGATATATAAATAAAAAATAAATATTCATATTTTGGGTATTTTAAAACACGATTTATTGAAAATTTTAAGTCCCCTTTTGGGTTCACTATGGGCCAGAATTTTTTTTCCGCGGACAAATTTCTGTAAATTAGTAGGTATGTAGGGGTCGCTAAAACTGAATCCAATATTAAAAAATAAAAATTCAAAATGGCGAATCCAATATGGCGAAAGAAAATTTTAAATTTTAACGGATTGAGATATAAATTGATATCTAGGAGTTTTTGGGGCGGCTGAATTCAAATCCATCATTAAAAATTAAAAATTCAAAATGGCGGATTCAATATGGCGAAAAAAATCTAAATTTTATAAAAAATTGGTGTCTAGGATTTTTTGGAGCCGCTTGGTTTTCGTTAGTACCTCAAAACCCCAATATACCAAGAAAACCACCCCCGCCCTACATGGGGATAGATTTTTTTTATTATCAGATTTAGTTTTAGCTACGTCTATATGCCAATTTTCACGAAAACTACCCCCTGTCCCTCAGGGGGTGGATTTAAAAAAAATTATTCCAAGATTAAATTTTATAACAATTTTATAACAATTTTTACGAAAATAATGTAAATATTTCAAATTACTTAGATTTTTTTAAAGCCATATTCTCTTGTCTCAAGGCTAGCATTGCTCTTAACCAAGGTCAATGTGCTTGAATAAAAAGCGCGGATCTTCATTCAAAAACCCGTGCTTTTAATTTAAAGACACTGATTATGGTTCAAAGAAATTCTATACACGTGTCCTTGGTTGAAGGAATTCTTTTTTCTGTGCACTCATAGTAGTTCAAGGAAGGCATATTTTGTAAAGCATATCAAGAGTAAACGAAATAGACTATTTAATGTAAATATACTATGGAATGCGAAATATTTTCTTCCTTGCAGTGCATTAATAATTTTAAAATATTTTTACAAACAGAAAAATACTGAAATATAAATTCTGCATGTGAATTCAGCAAATATTTCACTAATTATAAAACTGAATATGTATAATATTTTTGTTTTTATATAAATATTGTAAAAGTCTTTAACAATTTTTATAAATGCGTGTGAATCACACTGTGACAACTACACATGTTACAAGTGACAATTGTCACTTACTGTAATTAAAATTAAACAATATTTTAGGATTATTTCTTTTATTATATTCCTTTTAGCTTAAAATTCAGAAGACTATCTTTATTCTTCCTTAAAATTGTTTTAAAATTGTAAATTTAAAAACTTCCTAAACCAATATTCTATAATATAAATCGAATTCTTAACAATTTTCTATTTGTGTCGATTAGTTTTCTCTCAAAGGGCACCCATACCAAATTTTACGTTTGGACTTTTTTCATACGGATCGGTCAATCCGTTGCTTTTAAGAACACGCTATTGCAAATTTGAAACAAATAACCTTGAATGTAGTACAAAATTTTGAGTTAATCGGACATTTCCTACTATTTTTTATATATAGGCAAAAATTAAATTTATTTAGAATTCGACAAAAAACCTAGTATACACGGTGTATTTGAAATAGGGTAGGAAATTTTAACAGGTGATTCTACATCATAAAATATGACAAAAAGTTCCTATAAACATATGTCTAAAAATGCGTCATAAGGGAGCTACGCCCCTTTGAAAGTGGCTAAAAAAATCGGTTTTTATTTAATAACTCAGGAACCCTTTGAGATATATCAATGAGGTTTTGCACATCAACTAATCCTACCAAGGTTCGTTTTTATGTGTTATTTTCATGTACTTATTTCAACCAGGGGTGTGCGAAACGGGTGGGGCTTATCAGTTTTATGTCCCAAACTTTTTTCTGTGTAACTTTTTTGCAATTTTATTTTTAAAATATGATTCCTCAGGTCAAAATACATAAAAAAGGTACTCTTGTTGTAATACTGTAGGATTAACCGTTTTCGAGAAAAATTAATTTGAAGGTGAAATTCCACGGTTCGAGGACGAAAAATTATATACTAAAATGTTGAAAACCAAAATTTTAATGATGCAGGGCGAATTTACATTAAAAACTAAGAAAAAAACCTCATATACAGGTACTTCCAAAAATCAATCCTAATGGAGCTATGGTCTCCTAAATATGCACCATTTTTAAAGGGCTATGGTAGTTAAAAGCGTTTTTTCGACCTACATGTATGGAAACTTTTTTTCTTAGTTTTTGATGTAGAATAACATTGCATCATTAAAATTTTGGTTTTCGACATTTTAGTATTTAATATTTCGTCTTCGAACGGTGAAATTTCACCTTCAAATGAACATTTCTCGAAAACGGTTAATCCTACAGTATTACAACAAGAGTACCTTTTTTATGTATTTTGACCTGAGAAATCATATTTCACAAATAAAATTGCAAGATGGGCCTTATTAGGATTAATTCACGTGCAAAACCTCGTTAATATATCTCAGAGGGTTCCTGAGTTATTAAATAAAAACCGATTTTTTTAGCCAATTTCAAAGGGGCGTAGGTCCCTTATGACGCATTTTTAGACATATGTTTATAGGAACTTTTTGTCATATTTTATTATGTAGAATCACCTGTTAAAATTTCCTACCCTATTTCAAATACACCCTGTATAAAATATTTTTATCCAATACATACAGATAATGAGACAATTACCAGCTTTATTTTAAATATATAAACTCATGGCTTTTACTTTATTGAGTGGATAATTATTTATTTTACTCACTCAACTGTCACTTGTCAAATTATTTTCTTGTAAATGTCATTAAAATTTTTAATAAAAATATGAATTTCTAAGCTATTTATTGGATAAAACCTTGTATGGCACTCATGGGTAAACCGATATCTTACTTTACCCACTAATACAGTACCATAAATAACTATGATCCAGGGTTATTTTCGACAATGTTTTTTTTTATTTCTTTTAAGAACACGATATTGCAAATTTGAAAACCGTCCTTTAGCACTGCTTGCTGTAAAGAGTAATAAGGGGACGTCATAAAGTATGTCACGCCTAAGGGCTTGAGGGGGCGTCCAGAAGTTTTGAACACTTTATGACAGGGGGAGGAGGGGCGCCTTTAGTAAAGTGATCACAAAAAAAGTGTAAAATAAATTTTTATTCTCATCCTTGATAACTGACTCAAAGTAATTTTATGTACCTAGGTCCAAACCAAAGGCCTAGGCCTACTTCTTTGAACAAAGTTTTATCTATGTATATATCTGATACCAAATTATATTTTGTGTATAAAAATTTAACGTAACGTGACATTGGGGTGAGGGGGGCAGTGCCGGTGTGTTACTATGAGGCCAAAAAATGGTGATGTACTTTATGGACGACCCCTAACAGCAATTATAAATTTTCTGTAATTTTATAATCTCGATTTATTTACTTTCTATCTATAATCTATAATTAACCAAGAAACAGTGTAATAGTGGTGGAAATTACCTTTTATTCAGTATTTCTATTTGCATTGTTATTTTAAAAACATGACAAGTTTAAAGTATTGTTCTATTATTTTATGTCAATATTGTCTAAATGTTTATTTTATAAGGGTTATTAAGAAGTTTTATATTTGGAATGCCAGGCATTTAAATAAAAAGGTTTACATTTGTAATTGAATGGTTAATTGTTTTTGCTTAATGAATTTCAGATTAACTTTAATGATGTTGATTTTAGTTACAGGCAACGGTTTTGTTTGATTGGTTTTTTCTACCTCAAGCAATGAAATATGAAAACTAATTTAAAAGTAGGTAGATATTGTTTTAATCAATCCATTTAATCAAATATAAATTTATTTTTAATCATTTTTAGTAAGTTTTTTAAAGTGTAACTTTTGGTATTAAAGTCCTCAGACATATCTGCGGTTATTTTATGACACTTGAAAGAAGGGATTTTTGTAGGGATATTTGGTCACGCTAAATTTGTTACATGGTCAGAAATAAAGTTTTGGGGTAAATATTTTTATACCGGGTGTCACAAAATCCAAAAGTACAAAAAGGTAATTATTCCACTTGTGTAAAGAGTTATCTCTTGGATCGTTTCCACATTTCTTTTAAATGGTACCATGGTACCAGGGGTGTACATGGGTACCAAATATAAGAATAGCTTAAAACCTTCTAATTTAAAAAATTATATAAGAGAAAATTTATTTTTGTTTAGCATTTCTGCTGTCCATTAGGGTTTATTAAAGATGTCATGGGGCACCTAGTTAAAAAAAAATAAAACAAAATAAAAATAAAATTTGAGATCTGAAATGTCACTTATGTGGTATCAATGTTTTCAAAAAAGTTTACAGATTCCAAAAATGTAAGGCATTTAAATGTCGCACTTAAAATGTGAAAGTTGTGAGCACTTCCGGTAAAACCTGAAGTAGAAAAATATTGTTTTATATGTCAAAACTTGAGGTTCCTTAAGTATTTTATAGGTACTAAATTTCCAAATTTTATCTTTACAAATACAGAATTTAAGGGAGGTGTACATTGTATCTGTGACACCCGGTAGATTAGGTGTTTGAGAGAGTTTTTTATAGTATATTAAAGTAAACACGTTTTTAGAGCACTAGTACTTTAGAAAACTCGCCGAAAGCGGCTCGTTTTCTAAAAAACTTACATTTAAATTGATTACTGATTTAGGGATTTTTGTTTTGGGTTGGCATTACAGTTTACACTATGTTTAAAATTCTAAGAACAAATGATATTTTGATACATTTTACAGTCATCTCTTCTTTTTTCACTGCAATTAACCAGTCTACAATTTTAACACGGTAAAAAATAACCCACAAAATTTTGTAAAAAAATAAACTTTAAATCGACATTGACATTTGCACGCAAAACGTCAAGAGATAGACTTTTGTATGTTGCCAACCTAACAGAAAAAAAAGTAGAGACCTCTTATGGGCCTATAAGAACACGCAAAATGCGTGTGATTATGAGCTTATAAGAGTCGCAAAATAGAAAAAAAGTATTAAAATGTGAGGCCGAGTCTGTGGCTATAAAGAAAAATCTTAAAGTCGCGAATATATATTTGTTTGATTGTCTTAAAATATATCTGAAGCTTTTGCCTTTCCGTATTTAAGTGTTTTAAGGAACCATCGTAGGAATTATCAGAAATTTATATAAGTGTATGTTGTTTATTAGTCTTTTATATTATACATATGTAAACATATTTTTGTGGTGGCACGCTACCCAAATAGCTAACATAAAGTATTATTAATGATGCAGGTCGCTTGCAAAACAACTTTACACTGCGATATTTCAAGAACGCTTTGATATAGACTTTTAATTTTAACCAAAAGTTTTTTAAAAAAGTGTAAATCTCTGGTCCAAAATTTAAGTCTCGGTGTCAAAGCTTTCTTCAAATATCGTGGTGTAAACCGATATATTGTTGAGTTATTGTCTTAAATGATTAATATTTTTGAGGTTAATTAGGCAATCTCACTGTTAAAGTAGGAAGGTTATTGTGTCAACAGGCAAATCGCTACATATGCCATCTATGCCATATATTCATGAAAAAAGACCTTTTAACCCTTCGTTAGTCGCAATATCTATTAGATACACGTAAATATAACATTTTTCGCCATTATTATTTTTTCTTGCATACGTTCTCCCCCCCCCTTTAGGTATTCCTCTACATCATTATCCACCACGTATCAGTGCTAATTAAACCGCGTTTCGTTGTGTGTCTTAACTTGGCAATCCGCTAAACTATGTGAGATACATTGCGACAAGTCACGTTTTTTTATGTTTTTCGTGAGACATACAAAAAAAATGTTTCAGTTTTGATGAAATTAAGTTAAATATCACTTCTAGGTATATTGAAAAAATGTTGTATATTGCGACTAACGAAGGGTTAATTTCGAATTTTTAGATCTATCACAATCCTTTCTTTCTTGGTCTGCCGATCTGTATGTCGTCTTTCATGCAGATTATAGGTTTTTAAAAGTAAATCTGTAGATAATAATAATAATTATTATTAGAACTTGGTATGAGAAATTTACAATTTTGGCGAAGGCGCGAGTTCACTACTTTCAGCTCACGGTTTATACAGTAATCCATTGTATTTGTATATTCGTATCCACCGCATACTACTGCGTGCCTAAGCATTAAAAAAATTTAAATAAATTTCTTATTTTAAAAAACGAAAAACTAAAAAAAAAATTATAAAAAGAAATTCAAAATATTTTTTTTTTCAGAGAAATTTATTTTTTCGAAAAACGAAATTTACTATACAAGAAAAGTTATTTAAAAAAAAACAATTTTTTTTTCAAAAAAAAAAAAAAAAAATAAAAAAAAAATTTAAAAAAATTATTTTTTCAAATAACGAAAAAATAAAAAACATAAAAAGACAGTTTTTTCAATTTTTTTAAAGTTTACCCCACATAACTTTTTTGTTTTTGGAGGAATTTCTTTTAAAAACGATAGGGACCTTCCCTATCCATCGAATTATTCGTTTTTAAGTTATCGTGTGCACAGAAAACGTGACATCGAACGGACTGACAGATAAAACACATTTGTATCCAAGAATTTTTTGTCTAGGAGATTGGCGATTTTGGGAAATTTGGAACTACCGTATAATACTATTCTAGCGATAGCGCTGTGAATAGTGTAAGACTCGACTCACGTCCTAAAAGAGGGACACGATACCGATTTCAGCCGAGAGCACGGCCACAACATAATACAAATTCTACTTTGGAGTGTATAAAAAACGGATGGATGATTTGTATAAAGAATCAAATGAGAAACACAACCTAATCATTATAATTTTTTAACAGGGACGCAGCCTGTGATATAATTGAAGGTTATATACATGCATATAAAATTATGTTTTCCTTTTTTTGGGTTCTTTTCTTGGCATTTGGTTTATTTTCTACTCTAATCCCAAGAAAAGAACTCGAAGAAAGAAAAGCTCCAAGCAGTTTCAAGAAAATTAAAATATTGGATTAATAATAGAAAATTAAGTAATTTAGTTTTCTGGTCAAGATATTTTTTCATTCAAGAAAAATCTACTAAAGTTTTAGTTTTGGTTTTTGTCCCGATGGAAACATATTCTAGTTACTAGAGTTGTAGTTACTCTAATCATAAGAAAAGGAAGAAAAAGACAAAAAGAAGAAAAAAATTGAAGAAAAAAGTTTCAAGCAGTTTTGAGAAAATGATATCGTTCAAACACATGTATAAAAATCAAGAGAGCACTGGATGATAGTTTTAAAACAGGCGAGGCGAAGACGAGGTTTAGTTTATTATTACTAGTACCTGGATATTTGGTATTGATTACGAGGGGCGCGCGAAAGTTCAATTTTTTATGAACATTCTGACATGGGTGACACTTACTGAGTATAATGACACAAATTTTTAATTTAATATAAATAAGTTTTAAAGCCTTTAAAATGGCTTGTGCGCGTCCTAAACGCACTACCCTAGAAACTTGGATTCAAAACATTCCCGAGCTGCAATTTAATCGTGAGGTACTTTTTCGTTTAACTTGCGAAAAAGATATAGGTTGGTTTCAGAAATGCAATGTTTTAAAGCACATCATCAAAATCTCATAAAAATTACATACAAAAAAGTTTTATTTTGATTTAGTGATTGATTTAGTTGTAACATTCCGTGGATGAAAATTGAAAATCCTCATAGTTTATAGAAAACTGAAAGATGTAAAGGTACCAAGCGAGCCCGCAAAGAGAAAAAAGTATTTACCAAAGGCGTTTGAGAATATAAAATCCAAAACTTTAGTACAGGACAAACATATTTTTAGCATAGATGAAACCACAAATGCTTCTGGTTTAAAGATTTTCCACAATATTTTCAAAAGTAGACCTTTTTAATGGCAAAGAAGTTGACTTTTCTAAACTAAATATACATTCTTTAAATATGCTTTACTAACTTCGGTACACCTAGAACATTTCTTTTCAGATTATAAATATACTTTTGGTAAGAGAAGACAAAGCTAAATAGCCGAAAATATGGAGAGAATCTTGATGATATATTTTTATTTTCAACAATAAAATTAATTAATTATGTTTAAAAATATGGGTACATTTCGTTTTAGAACACTAACATGTAAATATTTTGTAAAATATACATAATATAGTTTTTTGTTGTTTTACCTTTGATATTTGTATAGTTATAACTCTTTTGTAATAAGCCATTACATCCTAAAAATATAGTTATTCGCCTGTGTCATACATGTCATGGATACACCTCTTTAACGTAATCGTCAAGTTACGCCACCATGAATAATAACTGTCACGGGATGGTTAAGAAAGTGTGCCATTAATCTTTAAAAACTTTTTTTTTAAATAGTAAAATTCGTGCTCCCCTCGTAATCAATACCAAATATCCGGGGTCTGATTATTACAGCTATTTTTTTTTTAGGTTTAGCTTATACATTTAATTGTTTACTAGATTTGTCTTTTTGACCGTAATTCTAGGACAAACAGTATACAAATATTTTTTTTTAGTACTAGCTTAAGAACGTTTCATTATTTATCATGTTTTTAATCTGAGAAATTAAATATCTGCACCTAGAGTTTTGAAAGTTTTATGACATTTTATGTCGATATAAATCAATTTCAAGCAAAAAAAAACTTGAACTAACAGCTGAAGCTAAAAATTTACTAATCAAATAAAATATTTATACCAAAGTTTTTCATTTTCATTAAAAAAAAGTGTAAAAATCAATTCCTTATAGTTGTTGGAGATCGAGTGGAGATTTAAATAAAGCGATTTATTTTAAACTAATTTAAATATGTTTTTATACGAACCTCTCTTTTAAATCTGCTTTTACATATATGTTACACATTAAAATAAAAAAATAAATCTTTTTGCTTAGAAAGATCACTAAAATATTCATATTTGTCGAAAAAAAAATCAGTTAGAAAACACTTATATTTTACCCCTTTTAACAAACGGCACTGATATTTTTATTTTTAAATTTTTTTATTAGGTTAATTTGCTTCAAAACTATCATTCAGATTTAAAAAAAGACACAAAAAATATATTTTTTGATTTTGACCCCTTTTAACGAACAGCTCTGACTTTTTTTTCGACATTTGATTTTACCAACATATAGAACATATATTCAGGGTAATTGTGTGAAATTTTTGTAAAAAAATCTTTTTAAATAAAAAAGATATAGGCCCGTGACCACTTTTTCGGACATACAAAACACTGTGCGCCAGGGGGGCAGTGGCGGACAATATTTTAAATGGCACACTAGGTCTTGTGATACGTCATTTTAAAGAGCTTAAATTCTCTATTTAACCATGTAAATATTTTTTTTTTAATATTTTTTTTTGAAGATTTTTTTTTCTTCAAAACTGGTGAAATTTTCAGTATTTTAAAAATATTAATTTTAGAAATTTTGCACAAAAAGGTCCAAAAAGTTAATATATGGTGTATTAACACGTTAGGACTAATTATTTATCATTTTCATGTAAAATTTTTTATATGTATGCATAAAATATTAAAAATTTTAATAACTTTGAAGAAAAGAAAATCTTCAAAAAAATATTAAAAAATCAATAGTTACATAGTTAAATAGAGAATTTTAAGCTCTTTGAAATGAAGTATTACAAGACCTAGGATGCTATTTGAAATATTGTTTCCCATTTCCTCTCTGTCGCCATTTTACCGAATAATAAATTGAAAAATATGGCAAATGATAAATTTTATTATGTGATTTACATGTTCCAAACTTAAAGTTTATATCTCATTTCGTTCAAAAGTTACGAGAGGTGTACCATTTAAAAGAATAACCCTGTACAACTATTATTGTTTTTAATAATCTGAAAATATACACAGAGAAAAAATCTAACATAAATTATTGGAGATACTTGCAAGTAAAACAATACTTAATATAAAAATATTTACCTAATTTAATGAAAAACAATAATTTGTTTTAAATTCAATTAGTACTTATTAAAAATTAGCGTTAGCGCTATTTTTGTTTTTATTATTTTTAGTATTTTAAATACTAGGTAACTAGAAATATGTACTTACATATTTCGTTTAAGTTTCTTTAAGCCTCAATACCAACACTTTTTTATTCAAACCAAGCACTCTTACGTAATTTAAATTAACTTGTCGGTCTAAATAAGATACGGGTAATAATAATATCAAGTTAAGGTATCCAATTTCAGAAGACCTGGTATAATTAAATCTATTAGGTTTAGGTATATTTAATGTAAACCTCTCATTTGATTAGGATAATTATACTTGGTAATAGATTATTTTAATTAATTATACAGCAGCTAATGGGATTTTATGACTAATTAAAATGCCAATAAATTGTCGCAATTCCAGAGCATTACATTCTTGCGCATTACAGCTGGAACACTAATAAACCACGTTTCATAGAGTAGCTTAAATTAAGAGTTTCAGTTCAGTCGAGAACCGAAACTTCTTGTCTAGATTGTCGAGAGTCTTGATTTTCGAGACAATAAATAAGTAGTTTATTATTCCATCAATCTATTTTCTAATCATCGTACAGAGTGATATTGGTAGACTGACAGTAATAAGTAGGTTGATGTTGTCTTGGCCATTTCTCGCGGCTAGCGATATTCGCAACGATAGACTTTTTGTCCAAGACTCTCAACATTCGAATGTCTGTAATTCATTCTACATTGTTGTTGACCTGTCTTTTTCAGTCTCTCTCTCTCTCTCTCTCTTCCTCTCTCTCCCTATCTCTCCCTTTCTCTCCCTCTCTCGCCCTCTCCCTCTCTACCCTCTGTCCCTCTCTCCCTTTTTTCCTCCTTTCCGCTCCCCCTCTCTGCCTCTTTTTGTTCATCATTAAACTACCTTTATTTGGGACGGACGGACGGACGGACGACAGTTGGACAAACGGAAGGATGTGTGATAAATACATTAAAATCTGGAAATCGTTTGTAATCTATAACACAATCTTCACCTAATCCCACGTTTTGCTTAAAGTTAAAAGTTAATTAAAACATATTTTTTTAGTTAACCACTTAATATTTTAAAAGGATGTCAATTGAAAATAATAAAATTCAATTTAAATGGATAAGCCTACAAGGCCTTGCAAGGGTTTAAAATATTCTATAAATTTTAATGATGAATTTCAACTTTAGGGATAAGAACCCTTTAAGGGATGTAGTTTAGTAATAGTGTCATGATATGTGACACAAGCTTATAGGAAAAAAGGGGAGCAGTATCATATTTCACGAGGCTTTTTATAATTAAACTATTTTTTTTCCGATATATAAAAATAGATTTTGAAACACTGAATCTGAATTTGGCAGTATACGTTAATATAATTTACCGATCAAGTCAGATTCTAGTTAAATCGAAAATGCCATAACCTCACTTTTGTCTTTTTCTGTCATTTTTGTGAACATTAATATTCTTTGATATTGTCGATACCTTATACTTTTTATTCAGTTTGTCAAAATATACTCGTACACGGTAAAAATAAATTAAATTAAATTACATAGTTCGTAAATGGTAATATGTTGCCATAGACCGAAATGGTAAAAAGTACATAGTCCGTAATGGTAATGTTTTGCATAGACCGGAACGGTAAAAATTACATAGTCCAGAATGGTAATTTTTTGCATTCGGAACGCTAAAAATTACATAGTCCAGAATGATAATATTTTGCATAGACTTTTTATTATAAAAACAAACGTAAAAAAAAACGATCAGCTTGAACGATTTTTTTTATTTGCCTACAATACTTATGGTGTGTTTAATAATTTAAAAAAAAAATAACATCATATTAAAAGTGCTTTTAAAACAACTTAAACACTACGATATTTCAAGAACGCTTTGACATAGAGACTTGAAATTTGAAAACAAAAATATTTACTACTTAGAAAATGTTTGTTCCAAATTACAAGTCTCTGTGTCAAAGCTTTTTTGAAATGTCGTAGCGTAAAGTTCATTTGGTTTAATAAACTAAACGATTTGCACCCTTATTACGAGTATAAACTGCTTACATCTTTCTTTAACGATCTATTGGTTGATAAAGATCGTAATTTATAATGAATGTAAATTTTAGGCCACAAATAAAGCATTTAAATATCGTACATAAATAATATTTACCTTTTTTACACTTTTAACACTTTAACCTAGCAGTATGCGTCGCTATCTCTCTAATAATAACAATATTAAACTGTTCGTCTCATGACGTAACGCCTTCTTGGTTATTGTCCAAAGCGCACGCGCGTCTTAAAATAACATAGCCCGACATTGTAAAATCATGTAAAAATATGTAAATCAATGTAAATATATTTTTTTACATTACTTTACATTCTTTTACATTATTTTACATTATTTTACATTATTTTACATTATTATACATGATTTTACATTCTTTTACAAAAATTCATGAATTATGCATAGTCCAGTATAGTAAATTTACTATTCCGTACTATGTAAATTCATGTATTTTTACATTATTTTACATGCAGTTTTTACAGTGTAGAACGTTTTTTTCATATTCTTTTAAATTTTTGGAGTACACCACACTAGAAATGTATCATAAGCTTCTTCATAAAGTTTACTTGTTTCTCAATAACCTCCATGGTCAGTTTCGATAGGCTCCAGAATTATTTCATGAAAATCCATATTTCTAATTACTTTTTTAAAAAAGTTTGTAAAATTTGTTCTAAGAGCGTGCCACATTTCAAACAATACGGCTTTATAGGAAAAAACAATTGAAAACGTAAACCTGTCATTTCGCGATTCATGGATAGCTTGATTTAATTTTAAAATAAATTGTAAAAATGGATTAGTTAGTTTGGAATACATGTTTAATTTAAATTTATATAAATTTAGTTGACGATCGTGCAAAAAATTGTGTATATACCTCAGATGTAAACTGTGTTTTAGCCCTTAGCATGTTACGGGACTAAAACAACCAGTTTACTCCCTTAATATATAAATAACTATTATTTTCGAAAATGTTTTAAAAATTGGTAACTTAAAAAAAATTAAACCAAACCAAACATTTTTCCTTTTCCGAAAAAAAAAACTTAAAAACGTATTTTTTCGCCAGCAACAGTATTTCGTTTATTAAATAGGGTTGCAAAGTGGGGGTACAAAAGTGAGGTCAACTCGATTGGAGAGTAATAGTCTTACAAAGGCAATTACATGGATCATTGTGGTGTGTTATAATTAAATTTGCCGATTATTTCCATTTTGCCGGGCTATATGAAACCATCACTGATAAATTACCAATATTTATACAGTCCTACAAAGTGACCCTATCTTATACTGGCAGTTAAATTAATAGATCAAAAAACAAATAAATGGATGAAGAAAAAACGAAAATTACTATGGACTATTTTTAGGTACATACATGTCTCATGGGACCTAATATTACGTAGTTACGGTATTGAACCCCCTTGTAAATGCACTATTCTACGGTATTTGCAAGTACCTATTTATTAATCGGGCGTTATAAATCTAATCCTCTTGAACAATGGGGACAAAGTAAATAATCGAGATATATCTGTGATAAAAGCCTGTGTAAAGATATTCTAACTTTAATATGCGAAAAAAGTCCAAACGGCAAGTTTTCTAGGAAGTGTTTTTTAAATATTGGCAAAATTTCCGGTACTTATTTTGATTTTTGTGTAAATGCTTAATATGAAGTGGAAAATTCACTTCTCGTTTAGCAGAGAGGACAAATATTCTTAAAATAATAGCTTCTTAACTTAAGAATAATATATTAAATAAAAGTTATTAAAATTCTTCATAACTTAAAAGATTGATTCTTACTTCTAAGTTCTACTTCTATGAAAAGCTCCTAAATTATATTTTCCATTATATTATATAGTAGTTTGCCATTAAACACTACTAAATTAAATCATTGTGTGTTTGGTATTCCAATCACAATAATGTTCAACGCCCAAATTATTGTCCACATTTTTCTCAGGGTAAGTATTAAAACCGGTAGTCCAAAATAAGTCCAAATAATTTTTCACAATTTTTTCCAAAATTGTGTAATTAATTTTAGGTCTACAAGTCACTAAATCTTTCAAAGTGTATGACGGAAAATATTAAAAATATTCTCTAACTATTTTTAATTCAAGAATAATTCTCAAAATTATTTCTTACAGAAACTACATTTTTACTTATTATGGGGGGCATAGCATAGCGTAGTGGCTAGCGCGTGTATGTAGCAAGCCTACTAGCGTGAGTTCGATTTTCTTAATTAATAATTTAAATTTAGCGAAGGCGATAAGTGTAACGGACACTCCCTATAAACTGGTTCGAAACTCAGTATAATCCGGTGGTTCCCTCTTCTACTATCCCACACAAGTACTGGACTTAGGGGATGCTTTATCAATTAGAATAGTACCAGGTTAAACAAACATGTAATGTACTGTATTTAGTACTTTTTAAATTGAATTTTTAAAACAGTAAATTAAGTCAATATTAAATTTATTTAGCAATGCACTTACCGCGGTATTTTTCTAAAGAAATCAACTATATTTAATTAGCCCAACAAAGAGTTTAGATCTCATAAATTCGCAACATAATTACTATTCATGACATTTAAAACGATCATTTTAACAATAAATAATATTTGTTTATACAATTAGATCTATGAGTCAACTTTTTATTTATATCAAAAAGAGTCAGAATTAACACTCTGATTAAAGCAATATTATTAAAAAAAAATAACACATAATAAAATATACGCATTATAACACGCTCTGGATTCAGTAAATGTTAGGAAATACTGTAGGTATTTATAACTAGGTAGATGTTTATAGGGTAAACACAGTGATAGTAAAAATGGCAGGTTCAATAATATTAAACTCGTTTTCGCAAAAATATTAGATCAGGCTTCTAAACATCTCTTACAGTTTCCAAAAGAAAATTTGATCAAAATCGGTGATTTTCGTGCACTTTCCCAGAACTGAAATTGCGTGGATTAGGTCACAAAAAATATTATATTTCTGTGTTACAACATTCATTTCAGTAAAGAGAATGCAAGCGGGAGTGATAATATGTCCTGAAAAGGGATTATCATATCATAACGGATTATTACCGGAGGCGACAGTTAGGCGGCAGTAACTCGATTTGAACTCACGCCATGACCGTTCTAATCAAAGGGATGGAAAGCCAATACTTTTTTTGCCATCAAATCAATGGACGAATAATTAAACTGATTTTCGCTTTTCAAAATTTTGCTGGTTGATTAGCAGGATTTTAATGTTCGTGAATTTTGCCAAAACATCAATTGAACGTCGCAACGGTTTTTGTTTTTTATTTCGTTGGCAAATGTGTGTTTTTATTTTTGAATTTAATAAAGTACACGAAGTGGTATTGACAGAAATAAAAGCTTGGACTCCATTTAATTAAATTGGCACTTTTGAAGGTTTAAAATTGAAACCAAGTATTGGTTTATGCTTTGATTTAACTGAAAGTTTGGAATGCAATTTTTAAAAGATCACCGATAAATCACGAGTTATATTTAGTTAGGAAATACAATGATTAGAGAAAAGGAGGGGAGGAATGGCGTACCCCTAAGCTTGATAATAATTATATACCAAGGTAGAGAATACATTTTTTATAGGCGAGCGTATTAAATCCCGAGCTGCGTAGCAGCAAGGGATTTAAGAGTTCGAGGCTGACGTTTAAAAATTTAGTTTTTTTAATTTTTTTTTCATAATATTTAGCTAATTATTGATTGTATTAATTGGTAATAATTATAATTAATTATATTTAATAAATAGAAAGTTATTTAAAGCTATTTTCTTGGGTTTAATTGGTAAAAATTGTACAAAGAACTGAAAAATATAAAGTGACAGAAATCAATTGTTTATAAAATTTACTCCTACTAGGAGAGAAAAAAATATTATTGCTACACGATAAATAATGGTGTGTTCTAAAGCTAGTAGTGAAAAAAAAATTAAATGTACTATAGGTAACTAACATTACTTATGGTGAATCTCATAACTTTACTGTAATTTTGTTCCATAAGCAGTATTATAGAGTAAAAAAAAACATCAAAACTTTATTCAGTTATTAATAAATATGTTAGTACTTTATGGTAAAATTGCATAAATTAAATTGCTTTAATTATGTAAAAAAATAAATAACCATTTTTAAAACATAAAATCAAAAACCCAAAATAATATTCTAAAAAGGAGGTAATCAAAACTCTTCATTGTTTCTTCCAATTATCGACACACTTAACAAATGTTGAGATCAATATTGTCTGATTTATCTTGGCGTTTTACGCCTTTACGCACGGATTTCCCCGAAGAACACAACTTAACCTTAATTAAAAATACACCTAATGAAAATATGATTATTAAATTAGAAATTTAGAATTTTAGTAATCGATTAAATTAGACCCATACACGGTGATTTCAAATAAAATCTAACTACACTGCAACGCAGGTTGCAATCATATCTAAGCGGTGGACGGTTATGGCGCAAACGTTTTTTTTTTAGAAAAAAAATTAGATATTTAAACGCACCCGTTGCACAGTATTCCCCCTACTTTCCCCTACTTTTTCCCTATTTCTTTAAAATTTTGACATTTTATGGAAAAATTGAGTTTGTTGCTTGCTGTTAAAGCACTAAATATGTTTCCTGTGCATACACAGTATAGGTTAGGTAGGTATCCAACTCACTTTTACCATATGCAATAAGAGAAATCTATAGATCTTATTTTATTATATTAGATACATATGGTAAAAGTATCAGCCCTACACAGTTTTTTATTTAGTTCTTTATTAGCAAATGTAGTAGTAGTAGTAGTAGTAATGGTGGGGTAGTCAAGCCTCGCAAGTAGACCATATTGGTCCTTTTTGCCTACCCCTGTGTTACTGGTTTTCTACTCTATCGAGGATTTTTGTTGTTGTACCCCGGGACCTACAGTTTAGCGAGGAATCCGAACCTCGTTTTGTTCGCGTTTTTGGTTAAGTGAGCGGCTTTGATCCTTAAGTTTATTGGCTGCCAGTGCACTTGGACCGGCTCCAAACTGCTTAAGGATCATTTTCGCTTGCAGCCTTAGTACAGATCCTGGTTGCTTGAAAGTCCCTAAAGTGAGCTCGGCCAACAGACCTGACAGCTATATTGCTGCTCCTTTTCGGTGCCCTCGGGTAGTATCACAGGTCCAAGTTCTAGTGCGGCATTATCCACTGTAAACCTTTTTCTGTACTGTGTGCTTAGATCTTCGGCAGCACAAGCCAACGTGGTGGGGAAACGACGGTAATTTATTTTTGTAAAAAAGTTATTCCACATCCGAGGGTTGAACCCCGGCCTCTCTATTACTAGTTCGAGGTGTTCACGACTGAGCCACCGCCGCCCCCCTTATTAGCAAATAGTAAAACACATTTTTTTTTCGCATATTATCTATTGCAGTACCACTCACGATATGTTGCCAAATGAAAAAAAAGTGTCCAAAATTTTATCATTAAAATAAGGTGGGAACGCTTTAATATACATGAAAAAATAGTTTTCAAATTTTAGCTTTCTCGGCCCAATAGTTTTTAAGAAATGGGTACCCAAGCTTAAAAAGCCGGCTGGTAATTTTTGATATAATCTTTAAAAAATGTCAAAAACGTCAAAAAATATCAGAAAAGAAATGCTTATATCTTCCAATGGGCCAAAATGGGCACTCTTATACAGTACAGTATAGTATTACTATTACATCTTTAAGAATAGTTTTACGTATATATATGATGGACTACGATGGACGAACGAAACTATTCTTAAATTTGATGTGCCACAGACACGTAGAAAGAAGGGCCTCTAATTTATCGCTAGAACTGTATGTAAAAAATGTTTTTTGGTATATATTTATAAATAAATTTTTAAAGACATATACTTGATATACTTCTTCCAAATTTTAAGCAAAAATATTAGTTTGTTTAGAATTTAGGATCTTTTTTGTGAAAGCATGTCAAAATAGGTTTTTGAGCAACCGTTGTGCATCGTCATGAATTGGCGCATATTCCCAAATTTATTGAAAATAAAATTAATGAGTTTTTCTAATGCAGAAAAATATAGTGAATAACTTTAAATGGTTTTTGAACCTTATTTCCAAATTCAATTTGTCTATTTATGGACAACATAGTGCGTTGATTGCCAGTTTATGCAAATCAAAAAAGGTCAAGATTTTTTTTTTGATACCATTGCAATGCATTGTATTCTTATATATTTTGAGGCGCTGAACCCGAATTTAAGGTCAAAATAGCACAACATCCAGCAAATTTTGGACATAACTGCAAAAACTAATAGGATGAGGTGCTACTCATGAGGATTCAAAAGATTGCAAGATTGTCACCTATTGGTATATTGTTGGTATCTTAATCAATATGAGGATTTTAATAAAATACTTTAAAATAACCATAGTGAAATACATTAAAAAACTTTTCGCAAATAAAATGAACTGACTTCTGTCTCTAAAAAGTAAAAAATACAAAATAATCCGGTGCCATTTTCACCACTCCCTAAATTAAATACTAACAATTATTTTTGTTGTTAAATTGTTTGCTGTGAAATTGGCACCGACTTATTTTTTATTTGTTACTTTTTAGAGACAGAAGTCGGTTCATTTTTTTTGCGAAAAGTTTTTTTTTTACTTTTTAGAGACACAGAACTTGTAGATTTGTAACGTCATCTACGCTAAATTATAGTTGTCCTTCCATCTCCGCAAGCTGCTGACGTCACAACCAACCTACCTTATTTTAAACAATACTAAAAAAAATCTTTGTTAAACTTTAAGCGTTAAGTAATAATCAAATAACGCCATATGGATAATCACAAATTTTATAATTTTCTCTTGGTATTTTAATATTAAAGTCCACAGAATCAAGTTTAGCGGCATTTAAAAGATTTTTAGCCTGCGTAATATTTGAGTGACCCCTTAATCAAGTTATCCGGATTATCCAAGTTATCCGATCATTTTCTAAAAATTTGGTTGGTATTAGAACCAAATTAGGCCGGTTTTAAGTGAAATTGCGTTAAAACAATTAGATTTATCTTAATTATCCGGCATTATCCGAGCGACCAATTAAAACGGAACCCCTTCATGAATGTCCTCTTTAAGTTGCAAAAGGTTTCTTCAAATTCCGTTCATCCGTTCAAAAGTTATGCGGGAACAAACAAACAAAAAAGTCACAGTCGAATTGATAACCTCCTCCTTTTTTGGAAGTCGGTTAAAAAGTACTAAAATTTGAAATGCCTTCTATGCATTATTCAAAAAATTGAATCAGTTTTATTAAATGCTTTTCATTTTTATATGCCAATGACTCTTAATTTGTGATGTTAAAAGCATTTTATTTAATTCATGAAAATTGTGCTCTACAGAGCACAATTTTTGCTCCCATTAAAGCTTGGAAAGTCGTCGTATGTCACGCTAATTAATTTGTCCCATTAAATCAATGTAGAAGTAATTAAAGTGATTTAATTGAAGTTTTTCGTCCGTTTTGCTCATAAATCATTAGTCCATCGGACAGCTATGTCTCCCGCATCTGCTCGACGTTATTCTGTGATGACACATCATTCTCTTACCGTGAGATATGGTATATTACAAAGGAGATTACTGGTACATGATTGTCTCTTAGGATTCGGCTTTTTCGTTTCTATACTGCCTAGGTATAGAAGAAGGCAATAACAATAAAAAAATGTTAAATACTAAAATATTTACTATGCCTAATAGCGGATCCAAGAGATCCGAGGTAGTAAGGGGAATTATCCAAGGTAGTAAGAGTAATTACCCCCACCTTCCAAGACATGGAAATAAAAATATATATAAATACTAGCAATTACCCGCAACTTCGTACGCGTAGGAATCGAGACACTAAAAAGAATTTTTAAGCAGATACACTGCCTACAGGATTTTTTTGGAGCTGGCCTTAGCCTCGGGTGCTAGGATCATCAGACCCGTTACCTGTTGCCAAATATGAAGAATCTAAATTAAGAGGTCTCTGAGATACGGACACTTTTTAAAACACCTTTTAACCCCCTTAAGGGTTGAATTTCGAAAAATCGCTTCTTAGTGGGTGCTTATATCATAAAAGGAACAAACTGTCCAAATTTCAAGTTTCCATGTCAAGGGGTTTAGGCTGGGCGTTGATTCTCTCAGTTAATCAGGACAAAGCCGCTTATATACAGGATTATTTTTTTAAATGGTACACTCCCCGTAACTTTTAAAAGAAATGAGATATAAACTTTAAATTTTAAATATGTAAGTCACACAATAAAAATTATCATTTGCCATATTTTTTTATTTTTTGTTCTGTAAGGTGGCGCCATGGCGGCAATGGGGAATAATATTTCAAATTACACATAGGTCTTGTGATACGTCATTTTAAATAAAATAAAAAAAGCACCGCAGACGAAATTTTTACTTCTAAACGTAGGTATTACTATTGTTTTTTTAATATTTGTTTTGAAGATTTTTTTTTCTTAAAAATTATCCATATTTTGTGCATAAATATTAAAATTTTTACATGAAAATGATAAATAATCAACCTTATTATTATATTAAATTTTAAATTTAAAATGCTAGGCCCTAGGTCTGGGCAAAAATCAATTTTAATCATTCTAATCCTAAAAGTTATATATATCTTAATAGAAATAATATTATGATCTTCCCAAAAAAAATAAATAAAAAGCTTGTTCTTTCCTTCCGTAGTAAAAAACTTGTTATCTTTTTATCTTTTCCTTATACCTAACTCAAATAAAAATTTTGACAGATATTTTTCAGGCACAGGTCTATAAAAAAAAAGAGGAACAAGCAAACCTGGACAAAAATAATAACCTATATAAAACTTTCTATACTTAATGTCTTCTTCAATAGTCTGGCAGTAAATTTGGTCTACTTGGTCCAGAAATAATCATTATAATATGAGCTATATTCTAATTAAAATAATTAACCTTATAATTATATTAAAATTTAAATTTAAAATGCAATATTTTGCACACATACCCAAGGTCTGGGCAAAAATCAATTTTAATAATTCTAATCCTAAAAGTTATATATAACTTAATAGAAATAGTATTATTATGATCTTCCTAAAAAAAAAAAAAAGCATGTTTTTTTCTTTCCGTAGTAGAAAACTTGTTATCGTGTTATCTTTTCCTTATACCTAATTCAAACTTTGACAGATATTTTTTCAGGTTCAGGTCTATATAAAAAAAGAAGAGGGTCAATCAAACCTGGACAAAAATAATAACCTATATAAAACTTCCTATACTTAATGTCTTCTTCAATAGCCTGGCAGTAAATTTGGTCTACTTGGTCCAGAAATAAATAATATAATATATGTTACATTGTTATTAAAATAATTAACCTTATAATTATATTAAATTTTAAATTTAAAATGCAATATTTTGCGCACAGACCCTAGGTCTGGGCAAAAATCAATTTTAATAATTCTAATCCTAAAAGTTATTAATGGGAGATTTAGCTCAGTGGTCAATGGCATCGATATAGCCTGACACTGATCTAATGATCGTGAGTTCAAACCTCACTGGCGCCGATTGCCTTTTTTAGTTAATTAATTAATTTAAATTTGGTGAAGGCGTACTCCCTAGATATATTGGTTCGAAAGTCAATTAAAGCCGGTGGTTCCCTCTACTACTAGCCCACACAAGTCCTGGACTTAGGGGATGCTTAATTAAGTAGAATAGTACGGGGTTAAAAACAAACATAAAACATAAAACAAACAAACATATATAACTTAATATAAATAGTATTATTATGATCTTACTAAAAAAAAAAAAAAAGCTTGTTTTTTTTTTCCTTAGTAGAAACTTGTTATCGTGTTATCTTTTCCTTATACCTAATTCAAATAGAAATTTTGACAGATATTTTTTCAGGTTCAGGTCTATATAAAAAAAGAAGAGGGTCAAGAAAACTTGGACAAAAATAATAACCTATATAAAACTTGCTATACTTAATGTCTTCTCCAATAGTCTGGCAGTAAATTTGGTCTACTTGGTCCAGACATACTCATTATAAGTTGCCTGATAGATCGAATGTGCTCAACTAAGAACTCCTTCGCTTTATACCCACCGTCGCTCTATCGTACTATAACTGATGGGACATTATTACCATAAATTACCTTTGTTGTAAGCGACGTTAAATTATTTATGCATCGGCGGCTCTTTTGTTCTCTAACAGTATCCTCTTAAGCTGTTATATAGAGAGCACACTGATTTCTTTTTTTTTAATTTTTAACGTTATTAATTAGTTTAAAATTTCAACTACCATTATTTTTTAATTTATTTTTTTTTTCACTCGAAAGCCTGTGAAATTAGGGTTCGCGGTAATTAGTTAACTAAAAAAGTTATAACATAATTTTAGTAAAATTCTATTAGTTAAAATAATGTTAAAGTCATCTAGACACATTTCAGTTTTTGTCATCTAGTCACATTTCAATTATTGTGCCATACAGTGAGTGTCTAAGGTCTCTTTAACTTCTGAACGGCTTAAGATATCAACTTGTAATTTGAAAGACGTAAATAACCTGTTTAATTTTTTGATATTTATTTGATATGTTTAGGGGGTACAACGGGGGCACAGGGGCAAGGGGAAATATATTTTTTTGAATGGAAAACGGGTCGTGTGATACATTATTTGAAAGCTTATTAAATTCTCCTTTCGCCGATATACTTTTTAATTTTTTAAAAATTTGTGTTTAGTTTTTAATTTCTTACGATTTTTTTTTATTTTCATTAATATTATTTATAATTAGTTTAAAAGTATAATTGACGTATATTTATCATAAAATTAATAATTATACGAAAATTGTCTGATTTTTTTTAACTTGAGGAAAATTTATATTTTTAACCCCCTCAAAAAATGTTTGAATAAAATAACTATATATTGTCGAATAGAGAATTTTATTTGCTTTAAAATTATTCATCACATGACTCACCTTTCCTTTAAAAAAACTACAGCCCTTTTCTCTTTGCCTTTACAGGAGAAACTAGTCAAACGGGTTAAGGCGTTAATTCATATACTTGACACTACGCGACGCGTCGCACACAGGCGGAATTTTCCAAATTCATGGCCAAAACCCTCGAAAGCGAAATTGCTCCAAATAGTTGCCTCTATTTTTTTAGCCTTTCTATAAACTGTGCTAATTGATGGTGCTAAATTCGTTCTTTTAAAACAAATAAATTGCAAATGTCAGTTTAAAAATCGAGTTTCAAGAAACTAATTTTGAAACGTTTTTCCTAAAAAAATCAAGTTTTTTTAATATAAATATTTTTCTTTTTTAAGCAGTCTTTAAAAATGGATTGAAATTTTGTAGGTATGTACCTATTAATTTCTCACAAAGAAGTATTGTTTTCGTTTATTTAGTTTAGAAAGGGAAGTCATAACTGTTACGACTTGGCAAAAAGTTTCAAATTAATTAGAATTAAGCAACTTTATACACTTGGTTGAGAAGATAGAAGTGTTAGCTAAATATTAAAACATGCATATGTTGCGAATATACCCCACCTCCCCCCACCCGAAACGTACAAAATATCAGTTTTAGGTCATTTTGTAGTGAAAAAATACGTAAAAAATTATAATAAATTATAAGGGGTTATTCTATTATTAAGCTACATTGTAAGTTTTATTTTAACATGTTAACTGCCTATAAAAATCTTGAAACCTTGATAAAAGCCAATAGAATTTTTTCAAATTAGAAAAAAGTGTTTCTTACTGCTTTTTATATTATTATTATTTATTTTATTCCCAAAAGCGCGGTACCTTAGACACCATGACTTAAGGTCTGGTTCATCCTGAAGAAATATTAAGCCATTATCTCCTAAATATGAACCTTTGTTATTTCTCTGTGAGTGGTTCTATAATGTCCAGACCGGCTGCTACAAGGATATATCTTCCGTTTCTTTCGTCAATTTTGTTCATCTAAATTTTCCTGGGGAACTCTAGTTATAGCTATGTGTACAATGGATTTTTAGTGAAAAATGCAAATTTCGACATACGTTTTAGCTATGTTGGATCTGCCATTTTGTAAAAATTAAATTAAATACTAGATTCGTAATCAACGACCCCAAAAAACTTTTATACAATGGTTTTAGATAAACATCTGCAAATTTTTACATATTTGTCAGCCATATTGGATCCGCCATTTTGTATAAATTAATTTGAATGTTAAATTTGTATTTAGCAGCCCCAAAAACCTCTGAATACCAATTTTGGTATAAATTAGAGTTTGTTAGGGGGTTTGGCCATGAATTTAGAAAATTACGCCTGTGTGCGTCGGCTAGCGTGAATTCGATTCTTACCCACCCCGATTGCCTTTTTCAGTTAATTAATAATTTAAATTTGCTAAAGGTGGCAGGTAAAACAGAGACACTCTCCTAAAAACTGGTTCGAAAGTCAGTTAAAGCCGGTGGTCCCTCTACTACTAGCCCACACAAGTCCTGAACTTAGGCGATAATTAGGTAGAATAGTACGAGGTTAAACAAACAAACAAACAACTTCGATTATTACGAAAACATTAATTAAATGTACAAATAACAAGCAATTTATTGCTTACGCGTTTACGCGTACTGCTATTAAAAGACGCAGTCCATTCTTCTGGTCAATGTTACCCTATATCACCCTACATATTTTAACAAAAACTATCGCGTAACATGATTTATGACCCAAGCCAAGACTTTAAAAAGGTTAAAGTGATGGTATTTTAAAGTTTGTCCTTTAATACTAGCAGATCCCTGCAGAGGATTGTAGATACCAAAAATGACTTTAAGGGCGCGTCCGGACGTCCACTGACCGTTGATATCTGATTTACTTACACACTCGTTTATCTATGTCATTTATGTGAGTTGGGTCAAACTGCCAATAGCAAGTTGTTTTTTTGTAGTTTTACTTTGTATAGGATAGATCCTTAATACCCTTTCTTTCTTAGAATATCTGTTCCTTAATAGAAAAAGGGTCAATATCCTGACGAATTCTCTATCAAGAGGCTTTTTTTAATTAAAATTAATTTTCGTCATTTTGGCTTACGTGGAAATTTCCGTAACACATTACCACTGTTATTATCGTTGCTATTACGACTGTTATCATCAATATTATTACCAGTGTTAGTACCATTATTATTACCATTGTTATTACCAATGTTATTACCACTGTTATTACTACAGTTATAACCAATGTTATTAACAACATGATGTTGCCATTGTTATTACCGTTATTTTTTTACCAGTGTTATTATCGTTGTTATTACCACCGCTATTACTACTGTTATTACCGCTGTTATTACCTTTGTCATTACCACTATTATTACCCCTTTTATTACCATTGTTATTGCCACTGTTATTAGCAATATTATTATTACTGCCATTACCACTACTAGAACCACTGATATTACATTGTTATTACCATTGTTATTACTAATGTTATTGTCGTTGTTATTACCACTGTTATTATCAATGTTATTACCATTCTTACTACCAATATTATTACCATTCTCATTACCAATGTTATTACCACTGTTATTACTACTGTTACAATTACTGTTATTACCACTGGTATAACCAATATTATTAACACTCTTGACACTGTTATTATCGTTGTTATTACCACTGCTAATACCACTGTTATTACATATTGTGTTACCGCTGTAATGTGGTTCTACCCCATTAAGATTTTTT
Source organism: Brachypterus glaber (assembly GCA_958510825.1). Classification (NCBI taxonomy): domain Eukaryota; kingdom Metazoa; phylum Arthropoda; class Insecta; order Coleoptera; family Kateretidae; genus Brachypterus; species Brachypterus glaber. Next base: position 19,969,487 of record OY294045.1, read on the forward strand.
TTTTTAATATCAAAATATTTTTTTCGAGTAAAAAAAATCCCCAAATACCAATTTTTTATAAAAATAATATTAAACGTAAATATATGATTTTTCTAATTTTCACCTAATAGGAACTTTGGGTTAGATCAAGGTGGATGTTTGTTTGTTTTACTGTTTAACGTCGTTTTTCGCTGCTATGGCCTAATTGACGGGACCGCCATATTTACGTGCCCTCCGAAGCACGGTCCTCAACAGAACTCGCATCCACCATGAAATGTGTTTACAGTTTCACCTGCAACCCACATTACAGTTAGTCATCGTAGTTCCATCTACCGACTATTTACACCACTATACATCCATGCTCTATGTGGGGCTCGAACCCACAACCCCGGGATCCGTAATCAAACGCGCTAATTATTGCGCTACCGGGGTCGGCATCAAGGTGGATGAAATCGATAACTAAACTAATGCTTAGACGAATTTGGTTTGAGCATTTAAAATTATTAAAAAAAAAGATGTAAAATAAAATTTTCTATAAAAAAGTTGTATTCTTTATTTTTATTATGTCTTATTTTTTTACGTACCTAGCACTTTATCTATAGGTCTGAAAAAATATATGTTTTAGGGTGGGTATTAGGACAAAAAATATAGTTGTCGGCTACGGTTAACGCTTGGTAAAAAATTGTGATTTGAAAAATATCTACATCAAATATTTTTTTAATGATTTATTAACCATCTCGAGTTATGTTTTTTATTTTTTGTTCGCTGTGGCAAAAACCAGCATGACAATGGTGTAGGATAATGTAAGAAACATTATTAGTAACTTGTATAAAAAAATAAGCTCGCTATCTCTGGGGGCAAGATTCCGTATCTTATCCAGCTATGCCCTTTTAGAGTTGAATATTAATCGAAAAAATTTTTAAAGCCGGACTAAGATTTTGATATAGATTATAACAAAATGTATGTTAAAAAATAAATCAATGTTAAATAAAATTATAATTAAAAAAAAAAACAAATATTATATTGATTGGTTTTGTGTTGTATTTTAAATGAAATTATGCAGGCAATTTTTAAAATTTTACATTAAATTTGCATAAAACGCAAATATGTACTGAAAGGGAATAAATAATTCATTACTTTGTAATACGATATGTTCAAACGTATTACACACGCCCACAAAAAAAAGTGGTCTGTGCTGGGATTGAGACCCACCTATTTTCATGTATTTTGGGATGCTGAACACGAACCTGTCATAAAAAAAGGCACTTCATGGGCTCATTTTTTTTGCTATAATGAAATTGCAGATGAAATTTTTACAATTTTGGACAGTTCTTTCAGTGTGGCGAAAAAAATGAGCCTATGAGTTGCCTTTTTTATGGCAGATTCGTATTCAGCATCCCAAAATACATTAGAATAGGTGGGTCTCACCAAATTTTTTTTTGTGAGTATTTATAAGGCTCGAAAAAAAAGTTGTCTATGGTGTCGAGACCCATCTATTCTCATGTATTTTGGGATGTTGAACACGAACCTGTTATAAAAAGGCACTTCATGGGCTCATTTTTTTTTGCTATAATGTAATTGCAGATGAGATTTTTACAATTTTAGATAGTTCTTTCAGTGTAGCGAAAAAAATGAGCCCATGAGTTGCCTTTTTTATGGCAGATTCGTATTCAGCATCCCAAAATATATTAGAATAGGTGGTTCTCACCAACAATTTTTTGTGAGCATTTATAAGGCTCAAGTTGAGACCCATGTATTTTGGGATGTTGAACACGAACCTGTCATAAAAAAGGCACTTCATGGGCTCTTTTTTTTGCTATAATGAAATTGCATATGATTTTTACAATTTTAGACAGTTTTTTTACTGCAGCGACAAAAAGGAGCCCATGAGTTGCCTTTTTATGGCAGATTCGTATTCAGCATCCCAAAATACATTAGAATAGGTGGCTCTCACCAACAATTTTTTTGGGAGCATTTATAAGGCTCAAAAAGTTGTCTGTGCTGGGGTTGAGACGCACCTATTCCTATGAATTTTGGGATGCTGAACACGAATCTGTGATAAAAAACGCATTTGATGGGCTCATTTTTTTTCACTGAAATAATATATGATTTTTACCATTTTGGGCAGTTTTTTCAGTGGAGTAAAAAAATGAGCCCATGAAGTGCCTTTTTTTGATGACAATTCATGTTTAGCATCTCAAAATACATGAGAATAGGTAGGTGTCAACCCCAACACATACAACTTTTTTTTTTGGGCCTGTGTTATCAGTCCAGTAAACACGGCCCTGTGTTAATAACACAAGCTGGAAATGTGCCTGTGGTCTGTCAACGGATTTAAACTCTACATTATGCCTAGTTGCAACCCAGATAACTAAAAGTTTTCTACTACACTCCGTTTTGATTCCAAACTTGTTAAAATAGAAAAATTAATTAGAATTTTGACTAACAATGCAATATTTTTGAAAATCCTATTACACAGCCACATAAAAAGAAAAAAACGTCCGGATTTTTTTCGGAGACTACTGTATTTCTATGTATTTTGAGGCGGTGAATCCGAATTTGAGGTCAAATAGCACCTTGTACGATTAGTTTTGGAAATACAATTGAAAAACTTTCCTTAAATATATTCCAAAATAAGGTTTTTTGAGATTATTTCCAAAACTAATGGTATGAGGTGCTATTTTGACCTCAAATTTGGATTCAGCGCCTCAAAATACATATAAATACAATGATCTCCGAAAAAATTCTTGACAAAAAGAAAAAAAAAGGTCAAGAATTTTTTTGGAAACCATTGTATTCCTATGTATTTTGAGGCTCTGAATCCTAATTTGAAGTCAAAATAGCACCTCATCCGATTAGTTTTGGAGATAACCTCAAAAAACATATTTTTCATACTCGAAAATAAGGTTTTTTGAGGTTATCTCCAAGACTAATCAGATGAGGTGCTATTTTGAATTCAAATTCGGTTTCAGCGCCTCAAAATGCATAGGAATACAATGGTCTCCTAAAAAAATCAGGACCTTTTTCTCTTTTTGTGTGGCTGTGTTATTTTTCAGGTTGCTGAAACCGAAAACGATGTTAAAAACATAAAATTCAAAATGGCGGATCCAATATAACATGGAAATTTTTAAAAATTTAATTTTTTTTGCCGAAAATGAATGATTAATTATTTTTGGGGTCACTGAAACGATTTAGAAAATACCATATCGCCTTATCAGTTTCGACGCCATAGTGAATCCTTAGTTTTAAATTTATTTTCTTTTACATTGGATTCGGTTTCAGCAACATCAATACCCTAGGATACCCATTTTGAAATATACTGCATTACCATTTTGAAAATTTTCATAATTTTGGGAAAGCCTTTTGTGTAATGTGTCAAAATTTTAAGCACTTTATCTATTTTAACAAGTTAGTGATTAATTATTTTGAAAACGGTATGTAGTAGAAAACCTTTAGATATCAGGCTAGCAACTAAGCATTATGTAGATTCAGAATCCGTTGACAGACCAAGGCACCTTCAAATATATTTTATTTTATACAGCTGAGTAATTTAAATTATACCTTTAACAGCAACCGTATTTAAAAAGTTTACAAAAAAAATACGAGATAACACTACTGGCTGTATTTCTTTCAATCGCCAAAATTGTAAAAATGACAACTAAAATTTAAACACGTTTTCTGGGAAAAGTAGTTTTGACACAACAGTGTTCCTTATTAATAATAATAAGTTATTATAAATTATTATTTTCAGGATAAGAGTCACCTGTGTTTGTTCAGGGTTTGACAAAAGATAAAGCTGAAGTTTGCAATGTTTTTTTGCAACGAAAATTCAAATAGTATATTACTAGTACTAGTTTCATAACATACTTAACTTTAGAAAACTCGCCGCAAGCGGCTTATTTCCTAAACTTGTACTCGTGCGCTAAAAACGTATGTTGTGAAACTAGTACTTTAATATACTATTTGAATTTTGTCCCAAAAAAACGTTGCAAACTTCAGCTTCATGACAAAAGCCCCTCAAATTCAAAACGGTGAAAAATTGTAATTTTCATAATTTTTGCACTATTTCTTTCATTTTACTTTCCCATTTTGAAAATATTCAAAATTTCGGAAAGCATTCAATTTTTTTTTGCGTATTATTGCTTTTGATGACGTTTTCTGTCGATATAAATCAATTTCAAGCAAAAAAAAATTGTCGGTCGTTCGGTCGGTCGATCGTTCTGTCCGGAAAATCTTGTAAGCACGACAACTTAAGAGTTAGAGACTTGCAATTTGGCACACAGGTATGTTACCAAAAGTTCTCTTTCGGGATTGTTTTTGGTATAAAAATGGGGAAAAATACATTTTTTTACAAAAATTTTAAAATTGCTATATAGTGGTTTTAAAGGTTGCTAAAGTTGAATTTAATAATAAAATTTTTCTAATTCTACCCCCGCAGGGGTATATAGGGGTTTTTGGGGTCGACGAATATGAATCTGATAATAATAATAAAATAATTTTTTTCTAATTTCACCCCCTGAGGGGTGGGGGGTAGTTAAAATTTAAAACGACTATGGATAAAGTATAGTATTCTACTCGCGTATAATAATCATTCGGGTGATTAGATCACTCGCCTTTCGGCTCGTGTCCCAAAATTCACCCTCATTGATTAATAGCAATTAATATACGCTCATTTAATAATATACTATTTTATAATAAAAATAAATAAAATCACTGTTTAAAATTTCAAAATTAGTAATTTAATATAACATCAACCTCTCTATTCATATGTTTTTTTTAGAAAATACACATATCGTCACAAATTACTGAATATTACATAATAATATATTGAAAACAAAATAAATTTTTCATAATTAATGTTGTATTTCAACAAATTTACAAATTACCAATAACTATTATTTATTAATCACCTTGAATAATAAATATTTAATAAATTTAATTTAAAATTATTAATGTTATTTTATAGGCCAATTGAAAGAAACACACCGGACTTTTTTGATAACACTACAAATTTAAACTTTTTTTTACCTGCACATTTTTTTTTAACATTTTCTTATGTATTTTTATCCGCTTAGACTGAATCGGTTAACGAAAAATGTTTAAATTATCGAAAATCGGAGATATTTGCCTAAATCGAGTGCATTGGAAAAATGGTTATATTAAAAATTTATTATAAAATTCATATAGTTTAATTTAAACTTTAAACCATTTTTTTACTGTTTTATAGGAAATTTAACTAAGTAATATATTAAATTTAAGTTTTAAATTTACAATATAATTAAAAAAAAATCTTTTAATTTTCTGATACCGATAGCCGGTAATTAAATTACAGAAAAAAAATTTTTGGCAGTGTGCACGCCACAACCGAATTTAATGTCAAAAATTAAATAATAAATTTAATGTATAAGGGAAAATATTTCTTTAAAAATAGGGATTTTTTGAGGAACTTAGAATTTTAAAATGAAGTATGTTAAGTTGAAATTCGAATTCCTATTTTTCATTTTAGAACCTTTAAAATTTTTGCTGAACACAGTTTGCTCTTCCAGGGTTTTTTTTGAAACACTTTTTTTTTTATTTTCTTTTCCATTCAAATATCTAGTTTTTATTTTAGAACATTTAAACATTTTTGCAAGAAAACAGTGATTTGTTTTTTTTTTTAAAGAAAAACCAGAAACCATACTTAATAAAAGCTGTAAATGTTAAGTAAAAATATTCTGGAAATTTAAAAAAATTACGAAAAAATTGTAGGAAACTATGTTCTCAAAACTTTTTTTAAAAGCTCTCTATATTGGCCTAGTAATACATTTACAACATATTGATATTACTTTTATCTTTCAGCGCAGATTATTTATCTCTGTTTTATATTTATTTATTAATTTTATTGAAAATTAGTTTACGATAATTTTACCTACGGTTTAGTATTTAAACAAAATTTACTAAAACGTATTATATTGAGTAAAATTACAATTTCGCCCCGTTTTTTACCAAAAAGCGTTCAAGCCAAGAACTTATTTTTAGAATAATATATAAATAAATTTGAAGTAAGAAAACGTAAAAAACAATAAGAATTTTTCAGTTTTTTTTAACCTTTTATACGTTAAAATAAAATAAACTAAAAGTTTTACCAAAAATAGTGTTTTTATTTTGCCTTGTGAATGTATAGGAAAACAAACCATGAAGATATGTAATACTACGCATTCCATTATATATTATTCACAGTAAATGGTATATTGTATTTACAAATGAGAAAAAAAAAATAAAAAACATTAAAAATTATTTTTTTTTTAATTATCTCTAAAAAAAATGAAAAATAAAAAAAAAACTTTGTTTTAATTTTTCAATTATTTTTTTTTTTTGTAGAATTGACTCCTATAATTAAAGTATTTTTTTCTTTAAAAAATACGTTAATCCGAATTTTCTTTCAGCTTTTTTCGAATTTTTCAAAAGTTTAACCTCCCATAACTTTTTTTTTTGGGGGGATAACTTTCGTAAACAATAGGAACCTTCCCCTCGTAGAACTTGATTTTCCCTAAAAATTTAAAGATGGTCGGATTATTCGTTCTTGAGTTATCGTGTTCACAAAAATCGTGACATCAGACAGACAGATGAACAGACAGACAGATGGACAGACAGACGGACGGTCATTTATAATATTATTCTAGAGCGGGCGCTGTGAATAATATAAAAATAAGAAAATTTAAAAAAGTCCGTCTGATGTTTTTTGTGTACACAATAACTATTTAAAAAATGCATTATCGGATCCACTTAAAATTTTTAGGAAAAATCATCGAAGTGCACTGAAATAAGTTTGAGTCGAGGTTCGTATACTTTTTTTAACCTTGCTTGCTAGCGCGCGCATATTTTGTACGTCCTCTTTTTAAACAATGTCAATTGCCTTTTAAAACTCCTTAATTTTATAGTGCAGGACAAAATAGACAAAATAATATATATACGACGTATAATATACGTACTGCATTTTTACAATCCCTAATATTTTACAAACAAATATTACACGCGTATACATCATATACTCGCTATCATTTACGTTACTTTACAGGCGCGCCTGCTGAAAGGTTAAATGAAATAGAACCCTCAAAACCCTCTAAAACCCCAAACATTGCTCAAGTCCTATTAATTGTCTCTACTTGATTTTTCGGCAAGTGGGCATTTTCTGTATGGTTAAATTAACAAAATAGATGTTTTTTATTTACTATTTTTTACTATACCTACCTGCACTATTACAGACTGCAGGCATTATCTGAAAGAATAAAGAGCATCAAAAGTAAAGCCATTAACACTACCGATAAAAGGTTTTTTACTTTTTTCCTTACTTTTAGTAAAGGTAATAGTTTTTGTTTTGGCAACTGTAGCCGTTCTCAGCGTTCTTTTTCAAAACCGTGAAGGTTTGTTTTTTAATTTAAAAGAAGATAAATAGGACCGTAATTATTATTATGAAAAGCTCACTTTAAAACACTTTTTGTTTTTATTATTTAATAAAAAAGTCTTTTATATTTATCTTCTTTTAAATTTTCCTAATACAATTTAGATATACAGACATAAAAGAGCATACTTAAGCTTAAGTATTATCTTGTTCTATGAAAATATTTTGGAGAGCAAAGTTAAAAGAACGGTAGAAAACCTGCTCAAAAATTACAAAAAGGATGTAGTGTAGGAAAAAATTAAGAATTGTTTATGAAAAGGGTGGGGACGATATATAATAACTATAAATTATAATTAAAAATTGTTACAATTTTTTAAATTGTTTAATTTAACTTTTTTTATTTTTAAATATAATATATTAAATAAATATTTTTCGCACATATGTGATTTTAAATTATTAAATTACATTTTTACTTTCGCCTAAATTATATAATATAATATATTATATAATTTTGTGCCACTAAAAATGTTACTTTTTAAAATGCTATAACTCCTTTAATATTAAATTTAGGTGTTTTGGTGAAGAATATTTTTTTGCTCAGTTTTAAATGAAGAATCGCCCTGTAGGATTAAAATTTTATTGGTGCTTTTTTTGTTCCCCATTTAATATGTTCATCTTCGGACCAACCTTTATAGGAACTTTTTTCATATTTTTTAACGTAGAATCACCTCTTAAAGGACATGGCGCATACCTTATGGGAAATGGCCCTCGGTTAAATTGCTTCAAATTTTAGTATGTTATAGAGGAGGACCTCCTGAAAAAAAGTCTCCATGTGCACAAAAAAATTTATGGTGCCGTTTGGCCGCTATCGTCATTTAAAGACCATACAATCTAGATGATTATATAGGTACTTAAATCGTTGTTTATCTGTGTATGTGTGTTTTTATAATTTTAAATGAGTGGTTAATAGTTTATATAATATTTAAAAGCAAGTTAGTGTAAGTGGTTATCTTTTATTTACTATTTATGGGTGTATATGGGAATTGTCGGTGCACCCAGGTGTATGTATGTGGATTTGTGAGGGTTTTAATGGATGTGTGTAGTATTTATTTTCTATGTGTTAATAGTTATGTGCATTTTTATTAATTTTTGTGGGTTTGTATGGGTTGTTTTGGGTATTTATGGGTATTTATGAGTTTTTATTAGTTTTAATGGATTTATCAAATGAGTAACTATGGTTATAGGTAGGTATGTATCGGTATGTATGTATTATTTATGGATTTTTTTGTACTGGGTTTTATAGGTTTGTATAGTATATATGGATGTGCAAAGGTAGTGTGAGTGTGTATGATTATTTATGGGTTTTTATAAGTTTTAATGTATTTTTTTAGTATTTTTGGATGTGCATAGGTTTACCTAAACTTTAGTTACGGGTGTGTATGGGTATTTATGAAATTGTTTGGGTTTTACCGATACACACCCAAAGCTACTCATTTGCACCCATACATCCATTTAAACTAATAAAAATTCAAAAATATACCTATAACTACCCATAAATACTATATGAACCCATCACAATCCATACAAGTCCATAAATACAAGCCCAAAAAAATATGCATCAAATCCAGTGAAAAACAAAAATACACACTCATAACCACCCATATATACTCATAAATACTACACAAACTCCTTAAAGCCCATACGAATCCATAATTATTAATATTAGTGTGTATATACTATGTTTGCTAATAAATTGCCATAAACACCCAAAACCACCCATACAAACCCACATAAAATTAATAGAAATGCACATAACTATTAAGACATACAAAATAAATACTACACATATCCATTAGAACCCTCAGAAATTCACCTACCTAAACCTGGTTGCACCGACACTGCCCCGTTACACCCAAAAATAGCAAATAAAAGATACCCATATACACTAACTTGCCTTTAAATATTATATAAACTATAAACCACTCATTTAAAATTATAAAAACACACATACACACCAATAAACAACGATTTAAGTAACTATATAATCATCTAGATTGTATGGTCTTTAAATGACCATAGCGGCCAAACGGCACCATAATTTTTTTTGTGCCCATGGAGACTTTTCTTTAGGAGGTCATGCTCTACAACATACTAAAATTTGAAGCAATTTAACCGAGGGCCATTTCCCATAAGGTATGTGCCATGAATAACCCTGTATATTTTAAATGTTTTTCTTGAAAAAATAACATCAACAAATTTTTAAGAGAGAGAGAGAGGTATTTTTTATTTTTCTAAAGGGTGTTGCCAACCGTAAAAAATGGGATATATGACTTTTGATTTAAATCGATTTCAGGCACGATCACTGATCATTTTGCTTGAAAATCTGTCAGGGTTAATGAGCGGGCACCATTTTGATGACTCTACATTAAAATTTCGCATTTATAGTAGACATTGAATCTCAATATTTTCAAAACCCATTATTCATCCTCTCGCTTAATTAATTACACCCTTTTAGTAAAATGGCACTTGCCAATGAGTCCTGTCTCTAAATATTAACAGATTATTAATTATTCTAATTTAATTTTAAACTTATTCGACAAAAAACTACCAAAAATTTAATTACGAATTTTAAACACGTTTCAAGCTAAAAAAAAGACAAACAAGATTAAAAATAGTTTTTAATTATTATACAGGGTGATTTATAAATCGGGTACAAAATTATAAGCGGATGATTTTTCTTAATATTAGATGTTTTAATGTAGACTACATTATGTAGGTAGAGTCTAGCAAATTCGCGAAAGAACGCGTTTGTACGCTGGTGTATAAATGAAGGACTAAGTTTGGTAAGTGCCTATTCACAGACTCGCATAAGAACGTAATACATAACAATGCGATACCGTGATTGGCTTGATGTGCCGCCATGTGTCTTGTTAGCCAATCACGGCATTCTTATGTTTTATGTTCTTATGCAAGATTCTGGATAGGCCTTAACCCGCACGAATAGTAGGTTAACAGGTACAAGTTGTTTTCCACTTGCACTTCCACTAAGCATGTGAGTATTAAAGCCTTTTTATCAGTGTATTTCTTTTTAGTTACTGCCACTACTTTCAGTGAATGAATAATATTATTGTTATCTGTGGAAATTATACATTCAATAAAATTTTATGCAAAGAGATACTTGAAAGTCAATTATTAACACTGTGCGGATATTCAATGCTTTAACAGTACCGCACTAAGGAACGTGTGATTTATTTTATAAATATAAACATATTAATATATCGCAATAGGCTGGTATGTTTATCGATTTTGCAAGTCCAAACAAACGTTTTTAGCGCAAGAGTACAAGTTTAGAAAACGAGCTGCTTACGATGAGTTTGGACTTTTTGCGCTAAAAACGTGTTATAAAACGAGTGCTTTATACAATTTTTTCTGTTTTCTTTTTGTTTCGTCATGTTTAAAATTCTAAGAACAAATATTATTTTGATATATTTTATAGTAATGTCTTCTCTTTTCCAAGTAACCAAGCCACAACATGAACACGGTAAAAAATAGCCTAAACACAAAATTTTGTAGAAAATTAAACTTTAAAGCGACGTTAAAGTTGCACGGAAAATGTCAAGCGATAGGCTTTTGTCTGTTGCCAACCCAAAAGAAAAAAATGTAGAGCTCTTATGGGCCTATAAGAACACTCAAAATGCGTGTGATTATGCTACTTATAAGTGTCGCAAAGTATAAAAACTAATTTACGAGAAATAAAGTAATATAATTTTTGCTTTTAATTAAAATTACACTATACTTTTCTAATGCTATTCCCTTATAACATTATACATTTACGTAACACATTAGGACTAAACAAAAATTGTAAAAATCAATGACCTTAGTTTGTTTGATGATTATCCGGATATTATGTAATAAGTATGTTATATAAAGGCTTTTTTATTATTAATAACAAACAAATTTTAATTAAAAGAAA